>NDXB01002848.1:58586-80336 GCA_002631895.1 Agapornis roseicollis
AAAAAAAAAAAAAAAAAAAAAGGGGAAACACATTTGGTATAAACAAGAGATAAAAGACATAAAATCATAACTATTTCATGGCCGAATGCCACATTCATTGTCTAAAAGTAGAGTTTCTTATACTATAAAAATTAATTCTGTTGGCACAGAGACATGTAACATATGCAGAAAATCCAGGCAATTCTTGGTAAATTCAGCAAATTCTGGATTTCACACACCACAGTGCACCAATGCTCATTAGCAGTTAATAGGTTCTAAATTTGGAACATGTAAATGTACAAAGACAAAAAATGGCATAGTGAGGATGAAGACCCTTTCTGTCACTCTTTTCAGATAAGTATTGATGAAACACTGAGAATATCAGTGTTTTCATTTGATATCTTTACTAAAGCAGAACTCGTGTTAATGACTGATTGCTTTTATAGGAATGAAAATCTGTGTTCCTGGATAGCCTGTGTACTGCAGAAGCAACCATAGTGGATCTTTTTTATGCTTGTAAAGGAATGACTCTTTCAAAAACAAATGTGGTAGGGAAAGCAACATGCATACTGCACAGAAAACTCAAGAAAAATAAAACGTTCTTGTTGTCTGTTATAAGGAATAACATTGAAATAAGTGACAGGGGTTTTTGTTTTGTTTGGGTTTTTGTTGTTGGTTGTGTTGTTGTTTTTTTGTTTTTGGTTTTTTGGTTTTTTTTAATGGAACACAGAATTGATTCCGAGAATTGCCAGTTCTTTGGAGCAGTGCTAAACATGGAATAATTCCAGTAGCACCCCAGTGCTGGTATAAGAGGCAGAGTAGAACACAGTCAGTAAATTACAACAAAGAAAAGTTGACTGCTGTGAAAGTGATTTTAACAGGCTGTCAAAATATCTTTTCTATTAAATTATGAGTCTTACACCACACCCTTCATTCTAATTATTGATTCAATCCATCAAAACCTTAGCACTGACCACTAGGTATTCCTCTGCAATCTAAATAAAAAAAATTTCACCAAAAGGGTCCATTTATTCAGGCACTCCTATATGGGTGCCATTTTTTTGTTGTTGTTGTGGATGTGAAAAAATGGCATGGAAAGAATTAAATGCCAGGCAAACTGGAAAATACTGGAGTGAGTTTTGGCAAGGAAAACAGATTGTATGATTTAAAAACAACAGCAAATAGGGATTGTTTTCTGCCTAGGCAAAACATGCATTGGCTGAGATAACACTTCCTTGCTGAGTTCCTTTTAGTGGTGTTGTTGACAGAGACTGGAACAAGAATGTTCTCCTTTTGAAATCAGTGGTGTGTTTTTTTTTTTCCACTTTGAAGGTATCTCACATATAAAAAAGTAATGTGGGAATTGGAAGTTCTGCACCATTGTATTTCTCTTTAGTAAATTCAAGACTTAAATTCTCTTTAATTCTCTACTGCCATGAAAAAATCTTGCTCAAGTTGCTTTCAGGGCCTGTGATGTCTGTGTTTCCTTTTGATTTAATTATGCCCTGAAGATTTATATGTACATCACAGAACTGAATTATAGCAGTTTCATAGAAACATATAGTTTCATATCCAGGCACCTGGAAAGAAAAGAAAATAGCCAAGGTATTTTTAATGACCACTTGAAATATTTATAGTTTTAATTTCTGCATAACTAGACCAACATTCTCAGATCATACCTAGTAATTAGGGTTTTTCCTGGAGTGCAAGAGAAAAGACTGGAGTTTTTCTAGGAGATTTTTTAATACACAACTTCATGGCTGGTTGCAGTCAGCTGCACACATGCAGTTTTTGTGCTCTGGTCTAGAACTGCATAATGGCATTAGCATAGCATTCAGTGTAAGCTAAGATATCTGTCCTCTTAGTGAGGCTTATTAATTCAGGCTCAATGCTGTGTTGCTGTGGCAGTCTGGTTTAGAGATCAGTCATAGTGGACACATGCATTCTGTACCCAGACATGTAGATTTACCCTCTTAATCTCTGGCAATGTGCCCTAAACATGGAATACCTAGTACTGTGATTTCATATTTCTGTTTCCTGGAAGGACTCCTGTAATCTTTTATGTCTCATGAAGAGAAAGAGAATGTCTCCTCCATCACTGGACTTCAAGTCATTTCACATATAAGCTACAGCATATGGGACAGGCAGTATAATTTGTGTTGAGCTGTAACAGGTTTTGTGAATCTTTGACTGCACACGCTGTCACTAAATCTCAACATTTCCATTTGAATCTTAATATCCTAGCATATCAGCATGTTCATCAGAAAGAAGAATACAATACCTTGATTTAGTACTTGGGCAGACAATGATCTGAGGACTAGGAAGTGATGTTGAAACTGTTCTCATGAAAAAGACAGGGATTTTTTCCCCCTGTACTAAAAAACATATGATCATTGAGAGATTTGGGAAAATGTGCAATATAGGGAACTTATTGTACTTGGCTAATCAAAGGAAGAAAAAATCTAACTAAAAAGTGGTCTGAACTTTGAACTTTTAACTTATGGTTTTAGCTGAATCTTAGTGTAAGAGGCCATTCCCCCAGAAATAAGGTGCATTTTTCTGTGAGCATATGGCAGGTTCTAGGCACAAGGAAACCAGCCCTTGATGAAATTCAGTGGGAACATCTGTTCAAAGAACCTACTTGGAAAGTAGCCCAGACAATTGAACAAACCTCAGTTCAGTGTCCAGCTGCTGCAGAGCAGAAGAATATAGAAAAAAAGGACAGGAGACAGAAGCAAAGCTGGCTAATATATTTCACATCTTGGTGGACTTTAAGCCTACAAGTAAGTGGAATTATTTACTAGGGAAGATGCCAAACACTTTTAAATGTAGGGAACAGAACCAAGGATCTAACTTTAACCGGGCTGGTTTTCCATGTAGTTAAAAATCTTTCTGACTCAGTAAAAAATCAAGAGAACTGAGAATGTAAAATATGATTATGTACTGTGGTTTGTCCCAGATTAGATACTCAGAACTGAATATGCCACTTTTTGTAGCATTTGCAAAAATTGTGGCAATAGAAGTTGCGGCCTTTATTTCAGACAATAGTTAAAAAGTAAGCAGAATTTTCAGTGTAGTACACATGGGAAAGATGTGTATGCAAATATTACGATAAAGGTAGATTTTAATATTGCACAAAGAATAATTTGCACTGCAACTAAGAACTTTTGCTTTCCATATGCAAATTGTTAAAGCTTTCTTCACAAGTAAGAAGGAGGAGGTGGTAATGGAGGAGGATATAAAATAGAAATCTTGATAGAGGATTGTTTAGTCACTAGGCTACTGTTTTACACTGTTACTAAGGAGAAGACTGTTAAATGTGCAGAATGCCTTAATTAAAATCTGTATTTTTGTAGCAGGGCAGGATGCAGATTTAGGTCAGGCTGGTATGAAGTGAATCACTGTTAAATTTTTATCATGCCTCAGAGACATCTGCTGACTTTCTAAGGTGTTATCTGCCTGAAAGGTCATGAGCTGGCCTTTTTGTTAAATTTGGTTAGAGCTGATTTGATATAGCGATTTGTGGTTTCCAGCACATGAAAACTGTGATGTATGTTTTAAGCAGTTCTCTTCTGCTCTCCAATCAGACCTAATATAAGAAGATTTAGTGAAGAAAAGGTGATCAGAATTCCTCTACAAATCTGCTTTATCAGTAACTCCCTCTTCAGTTTCTGTTCACTACACAGAAGTCCTTTATCCAGCTCATCCCACTCATCCCATGCCATTTCTTTGAAGTCCCAGCCAAAACATGTTATAGAAACATTGAATCCCTTTGGGCATCAGCATTTAACTCCAAGGGATATGGCTGCCCTGTTGTCAAGCCTGCGGAGCTAGGGAAGGGGCTTTCACTGCCCAGCTGCATACTGATGTTTTGTGGTCTTGGAGTCAGGAGGAACCACCTCTTGGCTACCATGCTGCTTTCTAAGTCCCCTTCCCAGTACATTTCAGTTCATTACCTCTTGGACATCATGTATGAACGATAAAAAGCATAAATAAAACCGTTTGCTAACCTTTAATTTATGTATGCTGCTATTTTGGGGTCCAGATTTGAATAACAGCCAAAATACAACTATCATTTGTTTTCTTTTCTTCATGGGGCCAAAGAAGAACAAAATTATAATGAGTTAGGTGTACTAATAATACATTTGTATTGCTTTTATTATAGCAGCACTTACAGCACCCATCTGTGATCAAGGCTCCCTTTTAGCAAGCCATGCCAACACATGTTCTGAATCACCCTGCAGAATCTAAAGTTAAACTAAGCTTATACTGATGAGACAGAACTGGTTTTAGCTAAGAAGTCAGGCAGTTGCAAAGGAAGCAGCACTGGTTTAATGGTCAGTGATTCAGGTAAAAGTGCATTATCTACTGCTACATAATAAATATTTGAATCTTCTTAATCACGTTGATCAATAAAATAAACATTATGTTGTGGACAGCTGTTGACAGACCTTGTCCTCCTGTATTTCAGGCTGGACAGATGTGAGCCGGCTGAAATCCTGAAGTAATATAGCCACAGCATCACACCACTGGGCCTGCGTCAGCCTTCTAAAGGACACTTGGATCTGATACTGTCCTTTGGAGTAGACATGTCTAGACTAGTTCTCTGGTGCTTTGTACAGAGGTTACCAGAAACTAAAGCTAGATCTGGTTCAAATGACCCTTGGAAACACAAAGCCTAACAGCCCAAAGTTCTTATTTTGCTGGCTGTTGCCCAGATCTTATGAAACACTTTCAAATTTCTCATGGCTTCCATCTTAAATCATTAAAGTCCACTCTTGAGTAGTCAAAATCAGGCCAAGAATGTCCCAAAACCTGAACAGACCTCAACAAACACATTTTCAATCCCACACAAACATCTGGATTGTAACAAAAGACAAATCCAGCAAATTTAGCCAAATGCCAGCTTTTGTTAAAGATGTTTCTTGTAACTGTAAACAGAGCTACTCATTTGATAGACAGCATCTGTTCATTTTCATGAACTTTGAACACAAGTTCCCCACTTCCTGGATGGTTTCACAACTTGATGGCAACCTCTCTTTGGTTTTTATTCTCATTGTCTTGCCATATTTGTGTACACAAGAGCAGTCTCTTACAGATTCAGAAAAACAATCTCCTGGGGCTTCCAGCAGTAGTCCATTTTGCCTTCTATTTGTTCTCTAATTAAGCCTGTAATCCTACAAGTGAGTGATTCTAATATAATTAATAAGAACTGCATGCTTTCAAATCACTGCTGTGGACAAACGGTAACACAGTTGTGTTAAAGATCATTCAAAGAACAACTAAGTCCAGATACAGCTGCAGAACCTGTAAAATGTTAAAAATGGGAAGAAGGAGGTCTGGTTTTGAGAGAAAACTTTATAAAATCTAAAACTGCAGACAGTCTGCTCACTATTAGCAATGTATTGGGCTGACACACTAAACCAGAGAAATGTTTTCAATTACCATCAGTACCATTGTAAGAATAGCAAGCAGCTGATAAAGGCCTTTTTATCTAGTTCTTCCAAGTTTACTGTTAAATGTCTTTTGTCCTTCAGAATGTATAATTTGAATGTATAAATCCAATACATTTTAAAGATTAGTCATCCTAGAGAGAAAGAATAATTGTTATAAAATATTTCTACTACTCTTCTAAAAAAAAAAAAAACCAAACCTGTGTAAAAGATAGAATCATAGAATAGAATCATAGAATGATCTGCATTGGAAAGGACCTTCAAGATTTTCAAGTACAGCTGTTAACCTAGCACTGCCAGGTCCACCATTGAACCATGTCTCTACTTGCCACTTCTACATGTCTTTTAAATACCTTCAGCAATGGTGACACAAATACTGCCCTGGGCAGCCCATTCCAATGCTTGACAACCCTTTTGGTGAAGAAATTTTTCCTAATATCCAATCTAAACATCTGCTGGTGCATCTTGAGGCCAGTTCCTCGTGTCCTATCACTTGTTACTTCAGAGAAGACACTGACACCCACCTTAGTCCATCTTCCTTTCAGGTAGTTGTAGTGAGCAATAGGGTCTCCCTGAGCCTTCTCTTCTCCAGGCTGAGCAATCCCAGATCCCTCAGCTATTCCTCATCAGACTTGTGTTCCAGAGACTTCAGCAGCTTCATTGTCCTTTTCCGGACCAAATCCAGTATCTCAATATCTTTCTTATTGTGACGAGTGGCCTAGAACTGAACACTGTATTCAAGGTGCAGACTCACCAGTGCTGAGTACAAGGGGATGATCACTTTCCTGTTCCTGCTGGCCACTGTTTTCTGATAAAACCAGGATGCTGTTAGTCTCCTTGGCCACCTGGGCACACTGCTGGATCATACTCAGCCAGCTGTTGACCAAAAGATGTAGAAGAGATCTTGACTTATCTGTTAAGTGCATGCACACACTGGATTTCACCACAACAAGCCCCTACACAGGAAACATTCTGGATGCTGGAAAGAAACAGACCTGTCCAATGCACATACTGTGATATCTACACCATGTTTTCTTTGTTCACCAACATCTTTGAATCTCATTCCTCAAATGCAAGCTACATTTTTGCAAATGATTTATTTAAAATGGAAAAATGGACATGTCTGTTTTCTGAAAGGACTGCATCACTGAGGTAATGTTACTGAGAATCCAGAATAAGAAACTTATCAACACCAATGGGATGTAGATAAACAGACACTTCTTCATTGTGGCGCCGTGTGCACGGGGGATATCTCCTCCTAGTGTGCACACCTTGCACCAAAATCAAGCTTCTTACATAGGGCCTATTCATACATAAACATGTTATTTCCCAAAAATCATTAACATATTCTCCTCCCATTTCCGATTCTGCACAATAAAGGTTAGAATCACCTAGAAATGAGTCTGGGGTATAATATGGGTAGGTGGTCTGTGAGTCAGTGGTCGTGATCTTCCCCTGCTGGAATTACCTTTTACCTAATTCCACGGTGTTCTTAGCAGGTATCTATAAACAGTTATGGTTGGCTCTCTTTGTTCTCATTAGTCTAAACCTTGACAGCTACCTGCATTGTTCTACATATACTGCTATTACTACCTGTTCCTATGAAATGATTTTGACCTATCCCTTTTGGTTCTGGTACAGGGCTATACAGGGGATTTCATAACAGTATCTGGTTACTGTATGAACATATTTCTCATTAAAATATTTCTTATAACTCTTCATTATTAAAATTAACTATTATAAACTATTGATTAAATTTTAATTACCAAAATTCTAAGTATCAGTAACAGTAACAGCACCATCACCACTGGTAACGGATGCCTTGGTTTAGCAAGGCACTGTTGCAACTTGAAAGCAACCCTTATTGCTTTGAAAAAAGAGGAGTATGCTAGGAAGCACAATGACACTGTTTTCTTTCTGTTTGGTTTCATTTGCATAATCTGGAATTACATATTATGTGTAGTATGTGGAGAGTGATTACATTTTACAGCGTGCATCAACATCAGGAGGTAATTTATAAGAAATTCTTTGAAGGAAAGGAGAAAATGCACCAGCATAAAGAGCAGATTGGAAATGTATTTGCTGTTTTACTGTTTACCCCAGGATGATTCAGTGCATGTTTTGGAGCAAGTTGCCCAAAGAAGTGGTAAATGCCCCATCCATGGTAGTGTTCAAGGCCAGGTTGGACAGAGTCTTGGGTAACACAGTCTAGGGTAAGGCATCCCTGCCCATGGAAGATGGGGTTGGTACTAGATAATCTTAAGGTCTTTTCCAACCCAAACCATTCTATGATTCTACAATTCTATGTTTTAATTTTTCTGAACACTACCCTTACAATGACATGACATTACCTGTTGCATTGGTGTGATCTGAATTTGCACTTAATGCAAGTGAATTTCAAATCATACTGGAAGAATGTTCGAACTGGTCAAAATGTTCAAAACTGCATAGTGATTGTGAAAGTTTGTACTGACAGACTATAAAGAGATATGACTTTCAAAGAGTGGAACCATCCTAATGTGGCATTAGTAGTTTAGATGCCTATAACTGATTCAAATAGTAAAGCAAGATTAAAAGTATGAAAATGATTTAAAGAAATAATATTTTCTCCACTTCCTTCTATTAAAGATGACTAGATTGTTAAAATAAGCTAAATAGGCAGTTCTTGAAGAGACAAATCACTGGTATCAGTAACATTTCTAAAATCTGAGTAAAACTTCAGATATTGTCTTCAAGGTTCAGACTCAAGAGCTATGCAGGCCTTAGTACTTGCCTGAGAACCAAGGCAAGCTGTTTATTTGACATTACTAAGCATTACTAAATATTGCTGCACATTGGAATTACTGACAGCTATCTATTAGAAACTGATAGCAGCCACTTTCAGCAAGTAATGATTTTCAGATTTTTAGTGACTGCCAAAATAGATTAAGGAGGTAAGGAATTGTGTCAGACTGTTTCCCAATGGACCTTATGAAATACAGACAGACACCTTATAACCAAACACATTTAATGTCCATCATTTTCCATTAAAAAGTAACTTTTTTGCCTTTGTCTCTGGGAACATACTAATAACTGGTGTATCCAAGTACCATGATTAAGGTGCTAAATTAATCTACAAGAACTTTGAAATTGTATGGAGTATAAATTTGCATGCATGAGCTTTGAAAATTTTTTGAATTGTATGTACTGTCATTTTCTTCTGTAGAAAGGTCTAATAACAGTAATAATATTTTGAACACACTTTCTCTGTTTATAAACAGAAGGCAATAAAGAGGCTTCATTTATTTTGTTATTTCTAATTAAAGTTTACACCCAAGAGCAAAATAAGTATCCAGATGACAAGATTGCACAAGGACAGTCTTGCATCTTATAGTGCGGAACATTGTTGTCTCAGTTTTACTAGACACGCATTAATTCTTTCTTTCTTCTCAAGTGGCACTGCCAAGAGAAAATACCATTTATATCTGTCACACTACTTGTCTCTTCATCAGTTTTAATTCTGCCTGCTTGTCATGCATTGCTTTGCTGATATAATGGTGGTGGGAGAGAAGGAAGTAATCAACGACGATATTGAAACAGCTCACAGTGCTGGTGGAGAGTGTGCTAATGTAGCCAGCACCCGTGTTGTCTTTTGATTTAAAGTTGAGTCATAACACAGAAGAGGAAGGAAACATATTTCTCTCTCTGACTTTAAATTTAAAATACCAGAGGGACTGTTTGGTAAGCTGATAAACAAGTTTTAAAAAATGCTTTTAGGCCTTTTGCTTTTTCTCTTTTTTATTTCTTCTTCTTTTTTTTTTTTTCTGTTAAGTTTAGATGTTCTGATTACCTTTAAAGCATATCTGTAGAAAGCCTGTTGATGTGTATTGAGATTTTTAGGTTTTAAAATGCTTCAAAGAAATCTCTTGGTATTGTCAGTAATTTGAAACATTATGCAGAAGCAAATTTTCCTGAAAGAAAGGAAAATTCCCCAATAAATACCAAATTCAAACACTGATTAATAAGAAATTCATGTTTTGCCTGAATTTTCCCAGTTTCTCTCCTCCACCTTTGATTTGAAAGTGATGAATCAGAGATTTTCTCTTTCTTTGAATGATATTTGGTCTAAAGCAGTAGGAATAAAACAGAACAGAAGCCATAGAAGTCCTGCAATATGTGCAGGATTTTCAGATGGGTTAAAGCATGTTGAGACTCCAGATTGTAAGTTAAATGTTTGGCAAAGAGTGTGTCTAACATCTCCTACTCCTTTTCAGTTGCTTACAGAAGCCAAACTCAAACAGCAGAAGTGACTTTACTCTGTGGAGAAAGTAAATCAGTAACATCTACAGGACATTTTGCTTTGTACTGTTGACATCTTGAAAATCAAAATTGAAAGCTAACAAAGAAGTGAAATCATGCTGCATTTTGACACATGCTGAAAGTTATTCAATAGGATAGCTAGTTCAGTTATAATATTTACTATGAATATAGGCTGCTTTGTGTCTGATACTAGTGCTGTTGAAAATAACTGCTTAAGTTGGAAAATATACAATTAATTGTAAAACTGACCGCTGCCCCATTCAACACAGAGGTTGTGGTTCAGCTAGCCAAAAAGCCCTTGTAGTGCAGTCTCGAACAATTCATATTTGATTGCAACATTTACATGCAAGAGAACTACTTAGATGCTGTAAGGGGTCTTGTCAAAACAAATGACTCACACAGTACATTTTTTACTCATGAGCATTTATGTCTATAGGAAACCTAGTTTCACATCAGATGTTTTCTGCAAAATAAACACAGTTGTTTATTAGCAAGACAGGATGGAAGTGAGAAAAGAAGCAATATGTATTTTTCTCTAATGCAGATGAGTGGCTGATTGGATTAAGGTAACTTTTGAAGGCAAACCCATTAATCTTCCTTTAAGTTTCAAGATCTAGTGTTCTAGTAAAAAATCTACTTAATACAGAGTATCTAGAATAAATCTAGATAGTAGGCAAGTTAAATGAGATGCAAGCCTGAACAAAGAACTACAGGATTCAGCTTAAGTAAAACTAAACATGAGGAAAGTTAATGAGTAATAGCAAATTTCCTTAATATTCTTCAATTTCTAATATAGCCATGAAACTTTCAAAGAGATTCCTTTATGTTCCCTTTCTGTCTGTTCATGTGATATATTTAACTTTCATTTTCTCTTCAGTAGGCTAATTTTTTCCCCTTTATCTTTATTTTCTAGACTGTATTTTCTCATTCTACCTTTTCCCATCTTATTCCCAGTTTCAGGTGGTGGATCATGTTTTTCTGTTCATGTTACCATGCTGTTTGCTGCTCTCCTTATATGGCTGTTCCTTTTATTACCTTCACACTAATGTGGTGTTTTCTGACATGTTTGTCATCAGCCTGGTAAAAGTCTGGTCATTGAGACCAGTGCTCATCATGTCTTGTTACTGTAGGTAATTACAGTTTTTAAGGTCTTTTCCCTAAATGGAAAATGGATGGAGAAAAGACAGGAAATTTTCCTCAGAAAAAAAAAATATTTGGATAAATATTAAAGAAAATAAATAGGATACAGATTGTTTGGGGCTTCTTAGGTTGAAGATTTTGCTCCCACTACATTTATATATGTTTTATCATATCATATTATGTCATAACATATATAACATATCATATCATATATTGTTACTACCCTGTATGATTTTACAAGCTTATACCAATAATAGGGCTGGCAGATTAGGTTGTATACATTATGTTAGTAACAATGGGGTAAAAACTCTGGAGGCAACACAGTTATCTAGACACAGGCATGTAATGCCAGTTTTGGATATGCCACAGTATCTGGCAACACCCCACCTGCTGATGGAGAAAGCTACAGGTGTTAGAACACCTAGAGCACCTCAGATAACATTATGAATCAGCTATGACTAACTCAGATGGGTGAATTGCACTCTAACTTTCAGATATTAATCTGAGTTAATGTTTTCTTAATCTGGACTTGAATCCCATCCTCAGAGTCACTATAGGCATTGTTCTCTTTCATTCTGTCTTAAAGATGGGACATGAAATAGGGATCCTGATGACATCTGGATACCAGTGATGTTTAAAATTTTAGCTCCTTGAAGCTGGGCTGTGTGGAAATTCTGTATTTCCTATATAACATTTGGATTTATAATTGTTGAGTTGATAAAAGAATTCAAAGTCTCTGAAAGGTATATTGCTATTGCTACTTATCACAGATACACATACATATGTGTGCACATGTGATCTAGCATGCACGATCTAGCTTTTTAATCAGAAGAAATTAATGAATAAATGCTGGAAAGAAGAACTGTCCTATATAATTTATTATTTTGTTCACATTTGAGGGAATAATACTCTGTAGGTATCCAACTGCTACATATACATGTAAAACCTTAAGAATAATATATGACATAGCAGTATATGGATTTATTTACCTCTTTATTCCCAGAAGAAGACATAGATATAAAAAATGTTAGTAAATCAGAACAGTGTGAGTGTAGCAAGATTACCCCATTTAAATGTAGAGCATGATTTAGGGCACGTAAGATAAAATTGAGAGGTGACAACTGCAGGTACTTGTTGGTGTTCTCTAGGGCATGTCTTGTTTTTTGGGTCCTCTGCATAGCTAGATCTGAGGAGTGGATCTGAGGCACACTACAGTTCTACATTAATGGTGTTCTTTGTACATGTAACTGCATGTGCCTGTATGCAGAATGGAAATGTGTTAAGGCATGCTGCCAGACTGAATGCAAAAATGCTTCTGTATTCTGTGGTTTAGGTGTAGCCAAAACAGCCTATAGCAAATAGTCCCAAAGTGTCTCTTATGACAAAATAATACATTTGACACCTCACTTGATCTTTTCTGAAGATCACCTCATGTTTCATGCTTTCCTCGGGCCCTTCCCAACATAGAAAGTGAATTTCCGATTAGCTCATGACATGATTTATTTCTTTTTCTGGTGTTATTTTTAGGTTAAGCCTTATTTCTGAGTCTCTTCAATGAATGGTGGTTCATGCCAAGGGTCGTATCAGTCTGTTGCTCTGAAAATATTGAAAATTATGGAGAATGAAATGCTGAAGATCTACTTAAGTCTGAATCCACAAGTAAATAAAAACTGAACAAGAAAAAAAATGCAATAAAAATTATTTTTTTTTTTAAAAAAAAAGCCAAAAAAAAAAGAAAGAGAATTTTTGTAAAAAAAAAAAAAAAAAAAAAAAAAAAATTTGGTTTTTTAAAAAAAAAAAAAAAAAAAAAAAAAAAAAAATTTTTAAAAAAAAAAAAAAAAAAAAAAAAATTTTTGAAAAAAAAAAAAAAAAAAAAAAAAAGAAATTTGGCATTGATTCCTTTTGGCTCAGATGAAACGATCAGTTCAAATTCTCTTCACTAGTGGAGCACTCAGTCTTCTTTGATCATGCTGCTAGAGACTGTCTGTGCTCTGTGGTTTGCTGAAACTGGCTATTATTCAGCAAAACTGAGCTAAAACCCTTAGGTTCCCTGTAAGTGCTCCTCAGTCAAAGCTTTCCCTCAGATCACCACTATGGATTTTTTTTAAAAAAGGAAAAGACAGGATAAAATCATCACCAAATCTGATGTCAGATTATTTTAAGACATTCAGTTCCAGTCAGTTAAACTGACACAAAAAACATGCTGGTAGAAAAACAGTATAGTGGAAATGAACTTAGTGAACTCAGAATCAAAACAATAGCATCAGACAATGTAGACTGCTTCCCTGAGCTTCCTGTCATAGAGTTAGTCCCTTAATCCCAATAGAGCCAGTGAAGGCAAACAACATTTTATAAAGCAAACACAGAAGCCTGGGTCTTTCCTGTTTTTCATAATGAGGTCATCTGAAAAAATGAGCTAGATATATCTCAGGTGTTTGTTTTCTGTTGTCTCCTGCAGCTGTTATGCAGAGACAGGAAGAGTTTTCTTTCCTGTTATTTGTTTTTCCTAACAGATCCTTTGCATGTCAACACTGAAGAAAGAAAGAAAAAAGCATGAAAAGCATGGACTATGCAAACAATTTCTCCTTATATAGGTCATTGATGCTATGAGTCAGAAGAGGAAATGGGATTCAGGATGCTGGGCAAACATTGAAATTACTCACAAATGAGTTGTAAATTGTGCTGTTAGAAAGGTAACAACAAGTTTGTATGAGATGTTTGAATGGCACATTTTATTCAGGAACTGCTTGCAGTTGAATGTTGTGACTACAATAACATAACCTCATGGATTGTTCAAAACCAAAGAGAAGTCCCAACAAAATACTATATAATTCTTATTATGAAATAGTAAATCAAATAACACATTCTGGAAACACATAAAACTTTGTTTAGCACTGAATTTTTCTATTTCATCAGTATCACTTATGGAAAGTTCTTGCTCAGGTAAAATATCTATTGGATCAATCTATATTTTGCAGAATTCGACTATCTTTAACTAAGAAAATTTCTTGTGGCCATCCATGTGAGAGATTAAGTTGCACAAGTAATATTGATCCAGGCAGCAAATGGTCTCTTGAAATAGGATACATTATCCAGAAACAATTACAAAATGGTATGGCTGTTAATATAGCCCAGGCACCATGGCTGAAAAGCAATCCATAAAAAAGAGGAGAAAACAAACAGCTACAGACCTAACATAAAACTTTAACAGGGCAAAGGGAAATCTAGCTCTTAATACTTATCTTAACTGTACCAGCTTTGCGCCTGTACAATAGTTAGCTTCAATGGAGCTGCTTCTTTTGCTCATGCATCCCAGCTGGGTCAGATCTGAGCCTGCAGTATCTCTCTGAACACCTTAGCAATATGTGTACTAAAGATGAGTTCTTTTAATACTTCCTAAACCTGGTCTTTAAGTATATGAATTACTCAGTGACTGTGTCCATCAATATATAAGGACATAGTAAATCAATGTTTACCTTTGAATAATGTACATGACTTCACCTGGAACATATTAAAGATTTCCTTCTGCATAGAAGCTTCAATGCTTAAAAATGTGTTGTGGGTTTGTATTTTTTTCTCTCATATTGGGAGCTTTCAAGGTAGGATTTGTGAATGAAAACATTTCGTTATGTAGCTGTTTGTGAAAGTGACATTTGATGACAAGAAAATAATCATGCATGGATAGTTTTATGAAAATCCAACAAAGACAGTAGCTTTCATTTCTATAGACTAAAAGGGGAGAAAAATCAGACTAATTTTTATTTAATTTCATATACTTACTACATATTTTTGCCTTACTTGAAACCAGACAAACAAACCCCCAAAACACATTCAAAGTGATCATGTTCATTAAATTTTAAACCATAGATATATGCAGACATTTACTGCCTGATTGGATTCTAAAAGATTAATTTACCATAGGAGCTGCAAGTTCAGTTAGATGGCTCAAGTGACTAACATGCAGTTGATTTATTGTTCTCTGGGGACAATGGGAATTGAAATTTGACAGACAGGATACACTGTACCCACTTACTGGCAGAACATTAATTCCCAGAAGTCAGAATGTATGCATTACAGGCAATGCATCTTTTCATTTTGTTTTGGTTTTCAAGCAGTATACAGCTGAAAATAGCACAGACAATGCCTGAATACCTAAGTAACTCCTGTATAGTGAACTTGTGCACAGGAAAAGGAAGTGTGGCTGTCCAAGAAGCACCTTAAGGAAGCCTTACAGGCATGTTTGATTTAATGCAACATACTAGCTAAATCTTTTGAGCTCTTAAGCAGGATAGATCTCTTTCAGCAGCAGAAGCAACAGCATCGTGCTTTCCTGGGAAGAAAGTGTACATATTAAAAATGTGTGAGCTAAGGAGATGAGCCAAACTAGATTACAATTAGAAAGCATCTGTAAAATGTGATCAAAAAATTGCTTATCATACCAAATTACCCTCTTCCCTACTGCATTTGACTTATCTAAATCGTGGGCCACAACTGTCTATGAGGAAAAGACCACAAAGAAAATATAATTTAAAATTCTGATACTTATTTGTATAACTAAGTTTTTCTTCCACATAC
Organism: Agapornis roseicollis; assembly: GCA_002631895.1. Lineage (NCBI taxonomy): Eukaryota > Metazoa > Chordata > Aves > Psittaciformes > Psittacidae > Agapornis > Agapornis roseicollis. Next base: position 74,033 of record NDXB01002848.1, read on the forward strand.
ATAAAATCACATCCTTTAAAATTAAATGTCTTCTAAAATCTGATCCAAACCTTTTAGTTGAAAATTTTCTTGCCATGAAGTGCTGTAATTCCAAAAGTGAAGCTTTTTCAACATTATGACACTAGTAATTCTAAAAAACATAGGTTGACTTTATTATGGTAGAGTAAAATCTAATAAGACCTGTGTATTAAATGGCACCTTTTGAAAATAAAGGGTGCTTGCACAGTTAAGTACACAAGGGGTAACAATACCAATTTTAAAATCATTTGAAAGATTTTCTAGTCTCTATCACAGCACTCTCTCAAAGTCAGGTGATAAACCATTTTAGAATGAACTACATTTACAGGAAAGCTATCACTGGCAGAATCAAAGCTCTTAGTTTTGTCACCTCCACTCCTAGGTTAGCTATGAGTACAATATCCCACCTAGCACTCAGTGAATCAAACGAGGCAACCAGTAAAGCAATTGGGACTTTTTACTGCTATGTCTTCAACCACTTTTCCTGCAGCTACTTCCTTTCTTTTCTTCTCTCAAATTATATTAATGCTTGCACAATGCTTCATCTGTTTTGCCCTGAAGATGGAGGTTTGTCATAGGTATACACGTTTCTGGAGTTTTTCCATCTGTGGGGTGCTGGGTTCAGAGACCTCATTTCATCTACAAACACACTCTATAAGAGTGTAAAACGTTCTGACTAGATAGCTAATGATTTATTGTTGCCAACAGTGGTTTTCTAATTCCATTACCATAATTTCCACTGAAAATTCCATTTACAGCAGTCTATGTTTAGACTGTAGGTAAATGAAAGTTAGCAATTTAGTGCTGCAACTGTGCCTCGTATTCTAATTAACATCTTACTTGTTACAGGCCTTCTTTCCTTCTTTCTAGGAAAAAAAAATCCCAGAGAAACAATTGCCACACATTTTTATGAAGAAAAAAGTGAGGGGACTTTGAGTGTTACACTACATATACCACATAAATTATTTTTTATTAATACAAACTGTGCATTGCAATTTGAAGCCAACATACAGTTATCTATTTTCTATTGCTACTGAACTGGATTACCACCTGACTTGACTCTATCTTTTGGGAGGCTGCCAGCATTGTTACAATTTAATGGTATATCCCCCTGTGTCAGGAGAGACATGCCTCCCAGTCTCACTGTCAAAGGAGTGCTTGTCAGCATCACTTAATTATTGCTATTATAAGGCATGAAGGTTAAATATATGTGCTTTGTGAATAGTAATGTCTATTGTCTGTTTTAGTTTTGTTAGGGTCAGTTGTACTACTAGGAAATAAAGTAAAGATTAAATTGGAAGAAGATTTTACAGTCAGGTCTCTGAGTTCATTTGTCATTGTTTGTATGAATCTTGTGCAGGCTGTGTTACAATTTACATTCCAAAATGCCAGCACAAAAGGAGAGAATGCATGCTCAGTGAACTAGGAAAAATAGTTCTGTATCAGTAAAAATAAAATAAAACTCAAATCTCCAGGACACGATACGGGCACAGAAGAATACAAGGATCATTCTCCTCCTGGGCAAGATGAGTACTATGGGAAATTCAGAAAGTGGGCATAGTGCCCATACCTGATGGTGTGTTTCGTACCCAGGTGAATGGTTGCTTCTAGAAACTGCTGCCTTGCAACTGGTTAACAGAAGTTGATAAGTCAGAGAGTCTTTCACGTCACTAGAAGTAAGTAAATTAGTGTATAATTTCCTAAGATATGGTTAAGTTGCCCTTTAAACTATTGCTCATGTTCTGTTTGTTTCTAGTATATGTGTGCCCTATATACGCTGGTATTGGAAGAAGACAAAATTTTTATTTTCATTGTCATGATGTGCCACTAAGAAGGTGTTAGAATCACCGCAGTAACAGGCAAGACACTGGAACAGCTATACTACCTGTGCTGAAATAGCAGCTGTCCAACTCATTATTTCTAGCCTCAGTCTAGCTCCTCCTCTGTAGTTCCACCTTCTGTTCTTCTGGCTCTGGTACTTATCAGATACTTTTTTTTTCTGCATTAGCTTTCTCCTCTATTCATGAGTTCAGCTGGTCCATGGAGGGAACTGCAAGATACAACCAGTGCAAGAGAAAAGAGAGTTATGTCAAGAATAAGGAGGGAAAATACATGTGAAATTCACTCAAGCTGTCTTTCTAAGAAACTAACTGGCTAACCAACCACATTCAGCAAAAGGATAATTTAGGTCCAAGTGAACTTCCCTCTCCAACCCCCAGTCCCACTCTTCTTCTTCCACTCATCTTCATCTCACCATCACTACACTTTCTCTTGCACTATATTTTTAAGGCTGCAGTATCTGTGAACTCAAGGAACATATTGAACGGATCAATATCAATACAAAATAGTACTGCTTTCCTTTTATACCAGGATAAGTTCACTGTGTGATTGCACAACCTTCTGATGTGGCAAAATCGGAGTAGAGTGTGTATTGCAGCAGCTCATCAGACATTGCTATGGGACTCAGCCCTGCAACCTGAAGATGGGTCTGCCACTGGTGGCTTACAACACCTGACGAATATCCATTGCTCCCAACAGAGTGATCTACAGCCCTACACATTCCAGTGGCACGGCCAGTGATCCCACTAATGACCTAACTTGTTACATACATAAATCAGGTTGCACTCAAGTATTGTATCTTAACAGGGAGGCAGCTAAGGAAGCAAAAAAGAAACAATGCTTTAAACCATTTCCCAGTGGACTAGAAGAGCTTCTTTCATCAGTCTAGCCTGGAATACATAAAGAGCAGAGATTTTTTAAGAAGCTGTTTTATACCTGTCTTTAACCAGGAGTTCACTGGAGTTATCACATGGCCCACTCTCAGTACTGCCTCTATGAATTGTTGCAAGATCACTCTAGGTAGTTAGTTTTCTTACAATCAGAGTTTTTCAGCTTCTGTCAATCAAGCCAAAGGGGACATCAAGGCAATGCTAGGATGTTTTGCAGTTTATATGGTTTATTGGTTAGAATAAAGGAAGCTCATTACTGCAGATCTAGCTAGTTAGGTGCAAGTTATTTCTAAAAGATGATCCAGTATCTACTGGAGCTACTCATACACACACAATAACTGGTAACAGGCACAGGGAAAGTATTTCAGCTTCTGCTTGCCTGAAGTTTATGTGCCTGATTCAGAGCTGTATACTGGTCATTTCCATATAAGTTGCGTATCAGAAGCAACAATCTTCTTGCAAGTTTAGCTAATGACTTAAAACCAAAATGTTTGAACTTAAAATGCAGCCTGAGATACAGAAGGAATTAGAAATAGTGCCAAACTTGTCCATAGTGATCAGGTGTTCAATCTACTAATTCAGAAATAGGGAGATCTAAGTTCAACCTCCTTCTTAATTAAAGAGTTCTATTTTCCCCTTCCTGGGATGGCAGCATCCTTTTCAATCTTAAATGAAAGTGATAGTTGAATATAGACACCTCACTGGTCAGACAGCATGTGAGAGGAAGCTACTCAGACCTCAAAGTTAAATTTCTTCCAACTGCTATCTTAGGTCCAAAAGCAGATGACTCTATTTCTTGCCCCCTTTACAGGGAAGACCAGATCAGGTAAGTGAACTATCCTAATTTCCTACATGGTTATTTTAGCTACTATTGTCATCAGTTTCTGTGCTGTTTCTTGACAGTAATATGGAAGGAAAATAACAAATCCAAATCCATCCAAAACATTACAGGAATTTGAAAATAAAGTAGCAAGTCTTCTATAGTAATTCTGGTCAAGGTTTTTCATGAGCAAGCCATAACATTATTATTATTATTTTTCAATCAGGAATGTGTGGCTGACTGGACAGTGGCTAATTTGAAGGATATAGGAAATAAACAGAAGATGATTTCATAGAGTGTGAAAGCACAGCATTTAGAACAGATGAAGTATCAAAAGCAGACTGAAAGTATGCAGTATTTTGTTAGTCACTGGCCCTGAAGAATATCTATCATAGGTACTTTCATGTACGAGTTACCATGTTTTGTAAACAGTATCTGCTTGTTCTGTCAAACTACCCCTTACAAATCTGGACAGCAAAACATCATTAGTTTGGGAGTTTCTGTAAATATAAGGATATTTATCTTTGAAAATCAGTTAAATCAAGAATTATTGTTAATATTCAGATTTTTTTTATTTTTTTTTTTTTTTAATCTAGACAGCACATTTTTCTGTTGTGTAAAACAAATACTTGTGATTTTGATGAATAAACTCCACCAGCCAATTAGTACATTTTCTAAGCTGGAGTCTAAAATACCAGTTTCAGTTAAAAATAAAGCTCTATCCTGCAAGCACTTATTTTATTTCTCTCACTGAGGTTTAATCCAGCAATTGATGCCATCAGTATCACTATTTTACTTGTTCAGTAGCAGTGATGTTTCTTTCATCTCTTGTACCACTAAGAGTATACTACTCTGTGTAAAAGTGTATCACTATGGTAATACTAAATATTTTATTTTTAGGATGTATTACATATAGAACCATCAATAACTCACCCACACTTTCAGTAAAGCACTGAAAGTCACGTGCATAGCAACTTTCAACTTCACCAAGGTGAGAGAGATTCTACAGCTGCACGTGTTGCAAACAATTCATTTTAGTTTTTGCTTTCCACCTTCCCCTTAAAGAAGAAAAAAACTATATTCTTCTTTTTTTGAAACTGCTTTTGTGGTTTTTGTGGGTATTTTTTTTTTTTTTTGATGATGCTGAATTTGACAAGGAGAAAAATAGTGGTTCCTTTACTGGACCAGTTGGAGAGCTGCAGCTGGTAATTCATTACCTTTCTTTGAAAGATTTCATCCGTGCTCAGTTCCCTGCCCTTTTAGAAAGGAAGTCCCCTAACTCTTTGCCTCTATCTTAGAAATTCTGGCTGGGCTCCTTCTTAGCTTCAAATACCCCACCTCTCTAAGCACAACTTTTGCATATTTTTTGAGACAGAGTTCTTACAGACCACTATGAAGTAACACTTCCAGGACGTTAAACGTACATTGTCAGGTCCTTTCTCTAAAAATACAATATTCACAGGAAAAAGAGTTGGTTTTCTTGACTTTGAAAATAAACTGTGCATTGGTATGTTCTCTAAGCATATGTTTTATTAATTTGTCTTCTCTTTCTCCACCTCCTGCTTTTCTTGTATTCTTTCTAATACTTAAAACTACTTGGCAGCTTGTTTTCCTTTGGGTTCTGAGAGCTGCCAGCAGATCACCTGCTTATTGAACCCAGGCCAGAGAAGAATCATTATCTGAATATTGAGGAAAAATAAAGTTGCAGTGACACTGTAGGATGTCTACCTTATTGCTTGATATCACTGTCACTCTTACGTGTCATCTTTTAAGGCATTCTGTTGTTATGGTTTTTTCTTCCGCTCAGAATTCTAGGCAAGATATCCAGAAATCACTAAAGAAAACGTTCAGAACATTTTCATTGCAGCTTCTAAGTCTAAATTTAGATATCCATTTTTAAAACTCTGCTCATTCAATTCTAGCATGCAAAATTCATGCATTAAATCTACATTAATACATCAACTAATTTTAGAAGTGGATTCAAGTTTCACATTTTGGATACATAACAGCTACCAAAACTGTTCACATAAAAAAGAATTTTGCTTTATTTTTAAAGATATCTACAAATCGAGATTTTTTTTTTCTTTTAATTCAGAATATAGTCTTATTTCTCTGTGTGAAGCATATATGTTTGTGCAAGAAGGAGGAAGGAGCTAAAAAAGAGAACAGAGAGGGCTTCTTAGCTGTGTCTTGATTTGAGTTGAACCACAGTAGACTCAACAGAATTTTGGACTTCAAAAGCACTAAACACACACTAACATGATAACCCAATTAACTGGACTGAGTCTACATAACTCAGACATAACCCCTGCTGTCTATTTTAGTACAAATAGTGTAAGGGAATGATGTAATTTAAGGAAAATCAAAACTCTTTTGAGATACCAACAGCAGAGCTAAAGGCAGCACTAGTATGGATGGAGCCTATGTTGTTCTCAACCTGCTTCCCCCATTATATAGAATCACAGAATAGTTAGGGTTGGAAAGGGCCTTAAGATCATCTAGTTCAAACACCCCTGCCAAAAGCACACTAAACCTTGCCACCCAAGGCCTTGTCCAACCTGGCCTTGAACACTGCCGGGGTGGAGCACTCACAGCTTCCCAGGGCAACCCATTCCAGTGCCTCACCACTCTAACAGTAAGGAATTTCTTCCTTAGATCCAATCTAAACTTCCCCTGTCTAAGTTTTAACCTGTTACCCCTTGTCCTGTCACTATAGTCCCTAATGACGAGCCCCCCC
>NDXB01002849.1:0-31584 GCA_002631895.1 Agapornis roseicollis
ATTGGCAAACTTGCTGAGGGTGCACTCAATCCCACTGTCCATGTCAGCGACAAAGATGTTGAAGAGGAGCAGAATAAGCACAAAGGCCATCTCTCAAGAAGTTTATCTTCACCAAGAAAAGGTAGGGAACCTTTCTATTGCTAATTACTTTGAATCTATAAACACATAAAAAGCCCTCTCTCTCTTTTCTCTCTGCTCATTCACCAGACAAGAGAGGAAAGCAAATAAGCACAATAAGAGGGGTCTGGATGGCACAGTCAGGCTGTGTAGTGCAAACACCATGTGCTGTGCTGGAGTCCCTGGGCATTGCAGATGGAGCCTGACTGGCACAGCTCAGCTTTTATCTTGTACCTGGGGGTTTCATCCGTGCTGAAGAGGCAGTCCATCTCCCACTCCTGCACAAGGCAAAAGCAAGGCTCAGTCAATGAGATGTTCAAACCTGCCCTGGTACACAGCCCTGTGCAGGGAGGAAAGGATGAAGAGCTGGGTTTGGCAGGGTGTGAAGACAGCAAGAGTGCTGTCTCCCAGGCAGAAGAGCTTGGGAGGCTTCAGCCCCCATTAAGGTTCATTGACCATGTAGCTAAAGCTCTCTGAGGAGACATAAGAGATGCAGAGCTGACTGCTAAAAAGCAGCCTGCTGTGAAGCATCACAAGGATTTACATGTAGATTTTCATTGGAATTGAGATGTATTTGTTTAATTAGCACTGCTGTAACACAGGCTTGGGTGGAAAAGCTTCACTGGGGAGTCAGGTTAACATGGAGCTGGACTCTGGGTACCCCAGAAGAACAGGCTGCAGCTGAAGTGCCTGCTGTGCTAGGACAGCTTGATCACTTCCGCACCAGCAGCCAGGAGAGGCTTTCCAATGTGGTACCTAGCAGGGCAATAAGCTCTTGGCTTTGACAGGAGATGCTTAGCCTGAGGAAGAAAAGCTAGGGGCAGCCTGCAATCCCAGTCCAAGTGTGGCAGGAAGCAGAGGCTTGTCACCAAAAGCAGCATATGTCACTCAGTTGAGTTAAATGAGGCTTAACATAAAAATAGTCTGCTTTCCCAGCCTGTGTTCCGTCTCTGCGTGAAGACCCTGCAACCAAACTAGGAGCAGGAGTGAAAGGTGGGTGCCCTCCACCCTAGCACTGTGCCAACTAGCACAACCACTGGGACTTTGTAGAAGAAAATGGAGCATCTGCTCAGACCTGCTGGCAGAGCAGTGGGATGCCTGGGACATGGGGTTCGGTGCAGCTGGTGAGGGGCACTGATGGCAAGGAGCACAGCCAAGGCTGGGAAAAGAAAGGGAGGTAGCTCATATCGAGGTGGAAGCACTGATGGGATCAGCCAGAGGGCAAGGTCCTGAATGGGTGGTGCCTGCTGGCTGTGGGATGAGCACTGAATCCTCCTCCAGCCATTTACAGGGGGGACAGTGGGGGACAGTGACCTTCCCTGGCCACCTTGAGGGAGGACTTGGGTTTCTGCAGGTGCCTGGTTTCCGTGCTGACTCCTGCAGAGGGCAGGAATGGGCGGGCAGGAATGGGCAGACAGGTCGTCTTGCCCTGAGGGTTTTAAGTAATGAGGCAAGATTCGCCAGTGAGCTCAGTGATGGATAGAGAGTGGCATTAAATGGGACTCGGTGCCTGTCTTTATCTTGTCTTTACCCATCACAGGGCAGGGTGAACTGAATGCTGAGCACTGGGGCCTTGGGAGCTGCTCCCTTTGTGGGCTGGGGGCAGGTAATGCCAGCAGCAGAGCCCGAGAGAGGTTGGGAGCATTACAGACCCCACAGCCTTATTTACTCCGTGATGGTCTGGAAGCTCCCTTCTGAAATGAAATGAGTTTGGAGGCCTTGTTGCTCAGGATGAGTAAAAACTGAATCATGAGTGTTCTTTTTTTTTTGAGAATTTTGAAGGCAACTCAAACCTAGGGGTTTGGGGTATTTTTTAACTCATTCATTCTATCTCATTACATGGAGCTAAAAGTGTCTCTTGACACTAACATTTCTGTGACCCCCTCTCCCCAGTGCCATCAGATCTGATGCATCAGAGAAAGGCTTGTCTCACCCTGCGTGGGGCTGCAGCTCCTCCCAGGGCAGTACTCGGGGGTGGCAGAGTGTGGATGGGACAATCCCCAGTGCAATCCTCAATGCCAGCCTTAATGCTGGGCTCTGCAGAACTAGTCCTGGGGAGCTAACCTAGGCTGCCATGTGCCTGCCCCTCATCCAGAGGACGGGATGGATTTACCTGCTGTCAGTGCCTTTTCCCTGTCATCTACTGGGACCTGCAGGGCACATCTAGACCAGCCCAAAGAAGGGAGCTGATGATGCAAAGTCCTAAGGAAGGGAGCAGTAAAGGCCATGTGGGGCTAACACAAGGGACGGAGCTCCCTGGCTGCATCCCAGTGCCTGCTCCCTTGTCCCGAGGGTGGAGCCCTGCACTCTCAGGATAGGCAGCTCCCAGGCACTGCAGGCTGGCCACAGGCAGGCTGCAGGCAGGCAGGCAGGCAGGCACCGGCAGCATCAGGCACACAGACAAGGCTGGGCTCTGCCGAAGCAGATTGATAGGTGTCTGGTGCAAAACATCCTACTGATAGGCCGAGAACAAAACGCAAACAGGGAGAAATGACAGCCGCTCCTGTAGCTTTTCCATCATCTCTGCCGATAGCGGCTGCGGTGCCTGCAGCTCCGCGATTGATGCATCTCTGGGGACTCCACAAGCTCAGATGCCACAATCAGGAAGGATAAAAGAATTGCTGCTGGAACCCAGAGGAGACTTCAGATCCTTATCAGGAGCGAAAAGGACATCAATCTGGTGCCAGCACAGGCCTGTCAGATGCATCCACACACTCAGCAGCCAGCCCAGCAAGGCTGGCAAGGCACATCCATTGCTATTAGACCCTCCTCCCCAAACAGGGTAGCTCTGTTTCAGCATTCCTGGGTCAGCAGCACTGAGATCCTTGACCAAGAAAATCCTTGGCAAGAAAGATGTGGAAAACAGAGCAGGAGATGAGCCTCTTTGGAGTCCCAGCTGCCTCTGGTGTGGTTGATCCTGCAGCATCACATAGCTGGCTACCCTGACTTTCTGCACCATGTGAACACCAGCCTGAGCTCAATGCCTCACTTATTGGTCCCCTGCTATCTGGCCCTCTGCAGTTCTGGTGGCCAGAATGTATGGCATTACTTTATACAGCACTGGCAGTGATAAGCATTGACCCTTCAGAGATGGACAAGCTGGCATTTCCTTTGTAGGTCTAGGTTCTGGGCATGATAAGAGATAGAGACAAGACACATAGTACAACTGTTGGTTGTAAAGCACCCAGGTGCTTATATAAACTGATCTTCTGGGGCTTCCATCCAAACCCTGCTACTGCACCTCTGACCTGTGTGAGGGGCCTGGTACTCGCTTATCATAGCAAAACCACACAGCATCCCCTCGACTGCCACCTCTCAGCAGCGGGGACATGGTGGGCTAGCATCCAAAAGGATGCTGCTGCTGCCTCTCCTGATGTGACCTGCCTCCCAGGAATCCTGTGGCCAGTGCTGGCTCCAGCCTCTCCTGGGGGAGCAAACCAACCACAAGGATGGAAGCTGCTGGCACTGTCTCTGGGGCAACTTTCTGCCTGCTGCAGGGATTTTACATCCCCAGAGCTAAGCCTGGATCTTCTCGCTCACCAGTGGGCCAGGGCAGGGCTGAGGGGGGCATGGTTGCTTGCAGGACCACACTCAGCCCTATCACCCACTGTCCTCCACCCCAAAGGAGGTGTATGCCAATAGGACCACCATCCCCATAAAACCAAGGAGAGTTGATAGGCATCACCATTCGAAGAGCTATTGCTTATTGGTCCCATGACAGCTTTTGGTGAAAATACAGCTATTTCTTAAAGTCCATTCCCTGCCTGGCATGGGGAATGGGACAGCACATCAGCAGCTTGCTCTTAGCTGCTCCCTAGCCTGCAGGCTGGCTTGGGGACCATGAAACACCACGGCACAGGAGCATCCTGTGTTGTACAGGTACTAAAAACCTCTCATTTAAAGCTTCCTGGTCATGGTGATGAGTAGTAAATAGGGTAGCAATAAGGAGCTCTGATTTTAGCAACAGAGGTGTTTTGTTTGACTCAGTACACATGCACACATACACAAAGCCTTCATGTGTGCACAGCCAAAGGGGAACCTGCATTGATCGAGTTCAGTGTGGTGAGACTTTGCCATGGTGTGAAGCAAATACTAATGCCATGTAAAGAGCTCTAATTAGTTTAGAAGAGAAGCATGGTAAGAGTTTTCAGCATCTTGAGGAAATTGCATTGTGGCCGTTCAAATCCCCGCTGCTGCTGCCCTCTGGAGAAGGCCGGTGATATTTCTCCCTCTTCTGGAATAATGCTTGGCTCCCTGACTTTATTTTGTGTGACTACTTCGGCTGATGCAGGGATAGTGGAGAGCTGAGCTCCAGGCCAGGAAGGAGTTTTGGGATGGGTTTGGCATCCTGCAGCCCATGCACACAGGCCATAATGGGGAATGAAGGTGGGATTCTGGGACAAGGTCTTGAGGCTTGCAGAGAGCTGGAGAGCTGTGAAGGGTGGATCTGGCCAAAGATCCTACATGGGTAGCCCCATTGCTGTGCCTTTCTCGGGAATTGCTATTGCTTCTGCAAACCCTGCTCCTGATGGCAGGAGATGCTTGGCTTGTTTTTCTCTCTCTCCCACATCACTTCACTTTAAAATAAGCCTCTGTCCCTCAGTGCTTGGAGGAACACTTTGAAAACCTGACCCCGGTGCACCCTAAAATCAGCAAGTAAATAGAGAGTGCTTTCTCTTCTGGCTTAGAAAGTCACATTTAAGTAAAAAAACCCAACAGCATCTCCTAACCCTTTTTGCCCTGATTCAGGAGGAACGTTTTTTTCCCTCTTCCTTTAAGGATGCTGCCTCTGGGAGATTTGGGGTTATGGTGTCTGTGTAGAAGAAGCCAGTGTGGCCTCTGTGCCCCTTTCTGAGGATGCTCAGTCACTGCCGGTGGCTGGCTAGTGCAGTCACCCGTCAGCCAGCACTTGGTGGCTATGGGAGACCATTGTACTGCTGTCACTGACATCCCTTCCTGATGGAGAGCTTCACCCTGAGCATTGGACACAGCCACAGAAACTGTGCCTGTGCTGAAAGCCTTGCCACCCTTCCCTGGCCAGGGTGACTGTGCTCCTTGGAGCCATTAGCCAGGGGCTAATGCGTTCACTTCGAGCTTTCCAGCGTCCAGCTCATCCCTATCCTTGTCCAGGGAGTCTGTCCCAGGCATGCAGGTGTCTGGCAGGGAGGGAATCATCCCTCAGAGCATCCAGGATCCAGACCAGGCTGGATGAAGGTGCCCTCCATGTCTGCTCCCCGCTTCTTCTTTTCAGCTGTAAACGCTGGCAGAAGATCTCCTGCTGGAGTGGCTGTGAGCCACTGGCAGGTAATTGCTAAAGCAAGCAGGGCTGCATTAATTGAGATGATGGCAGCCAACAATGTGCTCTCCATCAGTCTTGGCTCTGCAGCAGCAAACCCTGGGGGACAAGAGCCAGGGGCCTTTTTCCTACAGTGATGCTCCAGACAAAGGCTTGCAAGGGGGTAGGAGGGAAACCTATCTTTGCCCCTAAGTGCTCTGAACACTCCTTAGCTGCACTGTGCCATTCCCTATGGGACCACACCATGCTGGTGTGGGCTGGGCCATGTGAAGCACTGGAACCATCTTTGCTGACATGCACTGGGAGATCCCTGCCCAATGGACCATTCTGCCAAGAGATGCAAGAGCCTGATGAAGCAGCAGGGTGGGAGGCAGGCAGCCATCTGTGACAGGCATGTGCGTGCCCAGCAGGGAGGGAGCTGCAGTCCCCCCTCTTCGCCCCCTCTCCTCCCACCTGTGCTAGAATCATGCCTGGAGGTACTGCAGGACATGGGGGGTTTGCAGCACCCTGTCCCCAAACAACACATTGACGTAAAGAGAAGATGTTGCTCAGGCAACACGTGAGAGTGGGAGAAGAGGGGGGTGATTCAGGGCAGGAGTGAGGGGCAGTAAGGGAGCTGAGTGGGGAGCCCCAGGCTGCCAGGGTGGAAAGTGGCCCCCCAGACCTGGATGGCTGAAGGCGCAGTGGGATGGAGGAGTGCAGCGTAGATAGATATGGTCCAGGTCCTGCTTTATACCACTGCACAGCCTCCCTGCTGTGACCCTAGACCCTGCCAAGCTGCTGAAGCAGGGGTGCTATGGCTCACTTCTCCATCTCAAGGCACCACTGGTAAGCTTGGACTTGCCATTCCAGAAAGCCAAGCCTCCCAGGGCAGGATTCACAGCATAGTCCAAGGCTGCTCAGCCACTGGGGAGGATCCAGGGTTGCAGTCACAGCAGCTGCTGGCTGCAAAACAAATAGGAAAGAAACAGGTCATTTGCTGTGTTTGTCTGCAGAGACAGTGAGATGAGCAGGGCTGTCACAAGGTGTCCAGTGGGTGGGCAGCAACCATATGTGCTGGGTGGCATGGGCTGGGGTACCCTGGAGATGGGAACTCCTGGAGCAAGTGTGTGCAGCCTACTTGCACCATTCCCTGGGGAAGGCTGCAACAAAGCTGAAGGATCCTGCCCTCTATGGGACTAGAAAACAGCATTGGCTGCCCAATGCTGGGCACTGCAGAGTTCAGAGACACCCTAAATGCAGAGGCTCCTTTGAGCTTAGCCATGATGCTGCCCACTGAGCTGCAGGGGAATTGTTTGGTCAAGGCCTTTAAGATAAATGGTGCAGAAAAACCACATGGTGTCATTACCATGGGGCTTGAGGGCCAGGGGTGAGGGCAGAGCCCCTCCACTGTGTAAGCAAGGGGTTTGCAGTGACATGGCCGAGGAATGGTCTTCTAGTGGGCTGCCTCTTCCATACCCAGCATGTACAGGCACAAGAAGGGAAACCAACCACCTGCAGTATAAGCATCTCTTTTGGCTGTGACCATGGGGGGCTCAGGGACTCCAAAGGCAAAGCCATGCTGCATCCTGTAATGGGGCAACAGTGGGGAGAAGGGAGGAGTCCGTTGTGGCTGTTATGGCAACAGAAGCTCTCAAGATAAAGGGAAGGGGAAAGGCACCCTTTAAAGCATGTTTCCATAGAAACAAGCATCTTCAAAGGCCTCTATTAAAAAAAATAAAAAAAATAATAAAAAAAAGGAGGTTTCCACAGAGATGGGGACTTCACTGAACTGAGTTTCCTCCTTAGGGAGTTAATGGAAGAGCCTGGGACCTCTTGAGAGGGGATGGGACCAGTCCTGTGAGGCAGGAAGAGTGGGGAGAGCAGTGGTTTGCAGCCTAGGGGATTCATTGTGCTTCCTTCTTTCCCCATGTATTTTGTTTGGGTTTCTTCTTGCTAGCTGGGCCCATAAGATGGTCAAGTCCAGCAGAGGGCAGGGAACAAATAGCCTGGTGGGAGCCAAGGGGCAAAGAAATACATGTGCTCTTGCTCTGTCTCTGCCAGGCTTGCTTTCCCTACCAAGAGGAGAACCCCAGAACATCCCCACTGCAAGGGCTTGTTGGCTCCACACCTCTGGGTCAGTACTTCAGCTGGGAGCATACAGCACGACAGTTGACTGGGATATGGCATCCTGTCCATGGATGATGTGACAGCAAAAGGCCAGCTGCCCACGAGAGCAGCAATGACAGCCTATCTGCCTCGGATGCGATGGGATGGGATGGAATGGGATGAGACGAGATGGGACGGGATGGAGCAAGTGTGGCTGGGCACCAGCTCTGTCTTGCATATGCTGAACCTGCTTTGGGCCATGTGTGCTGTGGTACTACAGGATCTCTGCAAGGATCACCCAAAAGGCTTTTATTTCTTCCTGGAATATGCCCCTTGACTAGAGGAGCATCAGATGTTCTTGGAGGGGCATGAGCTGTTGACAAAGGCTGTAGTTGGTACCTGCCCCAGCTGCATTGTGAAAAACCATGGGGGTTTCAAATCTGTAACAGTTGTTCAACAAAACAGATGAAAAGACTCACTTCAGATAGTGTATTGGTATCTTCAGTGTGGGATGCTCTCAGCTTTTGCTGATATAATTTTATCTGTGGGCATTCTTCACTTCAAACAAAAGAGCTTGCAGTTATAAGGAGGGATAATGCTGATTGCTAGAGACTGTGACTGCCACTGGTTTTTTATCAGAGTACTCCCTGAGGAGGTGATTGACCACTCTACAGTGCCTGGGTCCACATCAGCAGGGAATCACTCTGTTCCCCCAGCTCAGCCCCTTCTCTGCAGGAATCTGGACACTTTATGCCATACTTTAGGGCTGCTGCTCAGCTTGATGACTGATGAAATCTATGCTCACATGATCCTGCTGCAGAGTAACGCTCCTAATCTTACCAGTAGCCCCTTGTGATGCTGGAGAAGAAACACTTTCTCAAACCCATTGGTTCTGCAATCACATACATAGCTCTACTCACTGATGCTATGTTTGTTCTGGCCTCCTGTTTTACTGATGGATTTTGAGATGTAGCCTTACCTGGAGAATTCTTTGAGTAGTTTCTTTGTCTAATTGTCTGCAACAAACACAGCATTGATGGCAAGCAGTGCAGGAGAGTTTGGTCTCACACAGCATAACTAGATAGAAGTAAATTGAAAAGGAAAGGTAATAAAGCAGAAGTGCATTAGAGAGCCTTCTTCAAGTGTGTGAGTGAGGGAAAGATTCTACACAACCAAAAAGGTGCAGGTTAAAGGACTATATGAGCAGGACTGCACGGCAGAACATCTCCCTGTGTTGGAGATGCAGCATGGGAGCAATCCAGAGCTCCATACTCACTGCCCAGGAGTCCCATGTGCTTGATGCTGCAAGGACCAGGAGGCACCACAGCTGTGCTTTGGCTATCATTAACGCTGGTCAACAGCTCCAGGTAGTAATACTAGGGTAAGCCGCAGACTTCAATTACATTTACCAGGCAATTAGATTCACAGCAGCCCCCATTAGCACAAAATGAGCACTGGGGACTCGTGCTGGGGAGTATGGAGCTCAGTTCTGGGTGAGTAACAAGGGGCATGGCTGGTGAATGCCACAGCATTGGGGTGATGCCATTCCCAATGCACTGGGAAGCATGGGCAGGGGATGAGCTGGGGACAAGATGCACACTGACAGGCCTCGTTCCTCTCCCTCCCAGCCACCTGCACTGGGACCAGTTAATGGAGGACTAGTTGTGCCATGAAATAATTCCCCTCCAGTCTTTGGTACCTGCTTTTCTTCAGCCTGTCTGCCCCAGCTGGCAACCCAGAGCCTCAGAGAGAACCAGGAAGGAGGCTCAGGGCACAAGTTATCTGAGTGCATGTGCTCAGCGA
Organism: Agapornis roseicollis; assembly: GCA_002631895.1. Classification (NCBI taxonomy): domain Eukaryota; kingdom Metazoa; phylum Chordata; class Aves; order Psittaciformes; family Psittacidae; genus Agapornis; species Agapornis roseicollis. The sequence goes on from NDXB01002849.1 coordinate 9,305, forward strand.
GCTGTTGGGAAGGATCTTTATGTCCTGTGAGGAATACACAGGATGGAAGCAAAGAAGGGATGCTTGCTGAGGAGGGGGAGTTTTTCTTACCAGAAAGGACATGTATATGGGTTAAAACCAAGAAAGAACAGCTGGTTCTGACTATATGAACCTTGTGCTAACACATGCAGAACAGAGCAGTGGGGATGTGGTGCCCCAAGATACACCCCTGCCTTCAAATACAGGCTGCTCTGAGGAGCCCTGCAGCTCCAGAGTTATGTTACAGCAGGCAACAGCTCCTCTGTGAGGCATAAACTGGCCCTTCTCTGCCTTAATCCATGGGATAATTTGCAGGATCCGAGCTGCTCCGTGCATTGGAGCTTTGCCAGCAGCACTCCTGCTGCTTGTATTCTATGTTATTGATAACCACAGGAAGATAAAGGGAATTGCTTTGGTTGTGCTGCAGCAGGAGCTGTGAGCCACCTTCCCAGCTCCATGCATGGCCTGAGCCTGCTTCTCAGCCTCACAGGTGCTTCTCCTCACTGTCCCAGGCTCATGGCTGGACATCCAGAAGCAGCCAGCTCCTGGCTGTGGTCAGCCCTTGCCTGCTGGTGGTTTGGGAGGCTGGGGCTCCTTGCCCCATTTCCTTCCACTTGTTCATGGATGTCAGGCTCCCATGGGTCCTGCAGTCCCCTTGTTAACACTCTGGGTGTGAGAGTGTTCAGCATCACGCTATCAAGAGCGAGAGGTTAAAAAGTACAAATATAACTGTGAAAATGCTCCTGTGCAGGCAGTTGGAATGGCAGAGAGGAGGTGACTGGAGAGGACTCTGCCATCAACCTCTACTCTGCCCTGGCTTCCTCTAACCAGATATTTTTCTTCTCTGTTTCTGGTAACACATCCTCAGTACCAAGATCCCAGACCAAAGGGATGCTGAAGGTTTCAACTTGTTAGCGTTGGGAGGCATGGCTCATGTTTTTTCCCCTGTACTCCATGCCAGCTCCTGTCACCCTGTCCATTGCTCACAGGTCCTTCAGGTGCCACAGAGCTGCGTGCTGGCTTTAAAGCATCTCCTCTTGTGTTTGCAATGCGGTCTTCATGCTAACCATATTCATTTAATAATAGCCAAGGCCCTGTACTATTCCCTGGCAAGGTTGACCTAAATTCAACAGCAAGGTTTGCTCTGCAGCTCGCACTGCAGCGGATGGGAGAGTCTGCAGCAGCTGGGGGAAAAAACAAACCTTGAAAGGGGGAAGCTTGGATTGAATTAAATCTGAGCAAAATCACAGCCATCTCCTCTGCATTTCTTTAATTGGAAGTTCAAATGTGGTTTATTGTTCCCAGCTCCATCATCTTTAGTTTCCAATGTGCTGCAGGATTTGCAATCCCAAGCGGCTGTGATTGTTGTGCAGGAAAATTTTGAGTGTTGTGGTTGCTGGAAACCAGGCAAGGGATGTGGTGTAGTTTGGATAGTGGTTTATTGGGCTTCAGAGTTAGTCCTGAGTCAAAGGTTTGTGCCTCTGTCAGATATTACGGCCTTCTTCTTTCATCACCTGTGGGAAGGTATTCACTGGGCTGATCTAATTTGTGTTATTGCCATGACACTTGCACATCAAGAGGTGGCTTCAGCAGAATCCGTGCTGGGAAACAAGAAAATAGCCAGGGCTTGATAATGACAAACTAAACAGGTCTCACATATATGCTTTTACCCACTGTAACCCCTGGAGGGTTAGAGCAATGATATGCTTAATCCTGGCTGTTTGGCCAACTCTTAACTTTGTTAGTCAACTCCCTGGAGAAGGAACAAAGCTACTCACATATGTACAGCTCTAAGCCATTGGCTATGCTCCAGAAAACAGTCCTCTCTGCTGCTGGAGAAGGATCCTCACCAAAGCTTTCTTGTGCTTGTGCAGGCACATCACTGAATGCTCAGCAGAGTCCACCTAAAACATGTAGAAAAAGGGAAATGCCACTTTCCTGGACAGTGGCAAGGGGTATACTGTTGCCTTCAGGTGCTCCAGCACCCTCCTTAGCGATGGTTTGGGTCCACCTCCACCATCTGTTGGCTTCAGAAATCCTAAGCCATTGATCCCTATTAGGCAGCTCCCATCTCCACTGCCCAGTGCCTCATACCAGCCAGACATTGGAGAGATGAGCTCCACTGCATGACAAGTGCCTGCTGCCTGCTGAGTTACCCCCCTTTGGCATATGGGGGGAACCTATAGCCCAAAGATGGCCTCAAACATCCTCCCCTCTTCCTGGGCATTGCTTTGGGAGAACGATTTTATGGTTTTCTTGACATTGCTGGGGAGAAGGAGGAAAATTGCAGCTTTTCTGCCCTTTCTTGAGACCAGGCAAGTTAGCCTCCTTGCCTCCCGTTATCTCCCCAGTGGGCAGAGGATAACAGCCTGCCCTTCAGAGGGACCAGGGCAGGGGCTTTGGATCCTGTCTTCATCAGGAGGGAGGTGAGACAGCACTTTACAGCCCAGGGGTGCAGCCCTGATGTTCCCTGAGCCTTGCCAGGCTGTAAGAAATGGCTCTTCTGGCAGGGAAAATTGGATGCTGCTCCATGAATAACCTGTATTTTGGCTGAAGAAGCAGAAAGGGCAGGATGGTCTGGTGTGATGCTGTGAGGGGAGCAGCAGGTACTGAATAGAGGGGTTCTGCTATGGTGGCAACCCTAATCCAGTGGACCCAGCTGCTCCTGAATGCATAGGGCACAGTGGGGATGAAGGGAGAGACGGAGGGTACTGATGGGGCTTCCCACAGAGATGCCCCACCAGTGCCCTCCCCAAAACCACATCAGAGCCAACTGAGTACCTGAGGGAGTCAGGCAGAGGGCTTCAGAGCCCTGTTCAGGGTGGACACTATGCCTACTTGGCCACCAAGGCAGGGGGACACCCCTGCTCTCATATCCATCTCTTGCCTGAAAAGCCAGCTTCATGGAGAATGAAGCCAGAGCACAGTGAAAGCAGAGCCACACTTTGGTTTTTCCACCTGGCCTAGCCTTAAAAACTCAATTTGAAGGTGGCATTAGGGAAGTAAGATATCGTTTATCAGGAGTGACAGATACAATCTATAAATTAACATGCTCAGCCTGGGAGTCAGGAGGCAGAGGTATCTATCAATTCCTCCCCAGCAGCTGACACAAGCACACAAATTTGGCCAGTTCCCCAGCAAAGCAGCCAGTCTCCAGCAGGTCTGAGGACCCAGAAGTGCTGGGGGGGTGGGCAAAGAGAGCAATAGAGGAATCACATGGGAAAGACCTGGAGGAGAATGGAGCTCCCACCTCCATCCCACCCCATCCCTTGTGACAGGGGGCCCCAAGAAAATGGGGTTCACATCTCAGTCTAAAAGCACAGTATATTTTTAAACACACCATCAAGGCATTCAATGTAGGATGAGCTGTAAAATGGATGCAGTCGTTTAGGGAAAAGCTGGCTATTTTAAGGTACACCTAAATAGTTCACCTCCATCCTCCAAGAAGAAAGGATACACCATGGAAATGATATTTGTGTTTTACATAAGATCTACCCACACAAATGTGACTTTACATATACACAAACTACTGTTCCTGTGCTCAGTAAATCTGGCACTTGGGGCTATTCAGCTCCCAGCCCTGGGAGGTGCCGGGTAACTTTTGGTGATGCCTGGCATGACTCTGCTGTAAAGGACAAGAAAATGAGGACATTCACAACCCTGTCACGAGGTGCTTGTCTCGCTAAATCCCTTTTCTACATAAAACCAGAGAGGCTGAGCCAAAAAGTGGAAATGGGTTTGATTAGGATCCCTGGCACAGCCTTGCTCCCACCCCAGGTAGCTGGGTCTCTGCATCCTCCTCATGGGGAAGGAAGAGCAGGCAGGGTGGCTGAGGGGACCAATCCCTCCAAGGTACACAAACACAGAATGATCAGGGGGCTCAGATGATGCAGCCAGAAAACCGGTTAAAGGCCTCGTAAATAAAAGCCCATGCAGACAGCAGGTACTGCAGGGCTTTATAGGCCTATAAAACACCCTGAGCTGCCACTGAGGCTGGAAGGGATGGGTAGGGAATCTAATTTCACAGGATTTAAAGCAGGTGAGAGAGATATAAATGTGTGTTTTTAATAGTAATTAATGCTGCCATTCAGAAGCACTTAAGCACTGGGTTCAGAGAGTTTCCAAGGGCTTGCCTCATAAATCACAGCCCTGCTCCTGGGGAGCTGGGATGCTGTTCCCTTGCCTGACCTGGCCACAGCAGACATTGCTGTGGCCAGTCTGCCTCCAAGCCATCACAAGTGGAGCCATCCCTCAGAACTGGGGCCACCCTGGGAAGGACACAGGGATACCTTCCTCTGAGGTTATCCCTTTCCCATAGAGCCAGAGGGACAAAACAACAGCTTCCTCACACCTAGCTCGCTGCTCACTTTGCTGCCAGTTTTCACCCCACTTTGTTGAGTCATTTCTGCTGTGCGGGTGGTCAGGTCCCTGCCAGCTTATTCTGCCTGATGTGGGTGGGGAGCAGAGGCTGCTGCATCACACAGGGATGAGGTGGAGAGTGGGCCGTGCGTTGGAAACATGCAGGAACTGCACAGTGTCTATAATCTCTGATGGTTTGTGCCATGCTGTGATTTCTGTATGTGATTTCCTGATACCAGGACCCTTGGGGTCTGTTCATACCGTTCTGAGATGGTGTCAGAGGTCAAGTGCTTAGCAGGAAAGTGAAGCATGGGCATCTGAAGATGTGTTCCATGCCTCAGCATCCTTATACACCCCATACAGCAGTTACAGAGCTTACAGCATTCACTGCGTGATATCACCTGCTCCTGCCTCCCACGGCTGCAAGTGAGCAGCTGAAGTGGGACAGCAAGGCCAGGGCTCACTTCGCCCTAATCCTCCCCAGTCCAGTTCCAGTCCTGTCCCAGCTTCTCCCCAGTACTCCGCAGTCCGCCCCAGGCTTGTCCCCAGCCCTCCCTACGAAGGCTCCAACTGTGTGCGAGCCCTGCCCTCTAGTGTCACTTCTGCCACAATCACACGTTATGATCCAGCCCATTCCCGCAGCACCTCTGGTGCAGATGTTCGGAGGGCTCTAAAGCGTCTGTTTCAGGCAGAGCCTGATTCCGATAGCGGGGGAGCGGGGCAGAGTAAGGATCCAGGCTTAGATATTTGCCAGTGTGATGCTGTAATCTGGGGGTGGAAGGAACTTTGCCTTCACCTGCACCCACTGCCCATGGTCAAAGCAGGCTCCCAGTCAAGACAAAATCCCAAAGAAACCAGGAAAGAAGAAGAGAGCCAGGAAAAACCTTCATTAGCTATTTCTTACACACTATTCTTCCACTTACACACCCCATAGTCAGATTATCCAGTCTGGGGACTAAGCATGCCCCAGATGCAGAGAAGTCTGAGATGTGGCTGAGTTTATTAGCTGATGGGGCACCTGCACTGCTTCCAGAAACAGCTCAACTCTGCAAAGCCCTGGGCACAGAGCCCTCGCAGAGGTCCTACTGGACCCTGCTGCCTCTATAGAGAGCTGAGTCAGCATGACTGCTCCAGCACTCTGGCACCAGGCAAGCAGAAGCTGAAGAGCCCAGACACTGCTAGTTTTAATCAAGTTACAAGGCTGGTTTGGATCCAGCTGGGAATTAGCCCCTTCTGGGCTGAGCTCCATCAGACTCTGCATGAGCCCCCCATGTTCTGGGGTCCTGGAAGGTGCCTGAGCTTGGTACAGCTGGATCCACACACTCTTCATCTGGTGATGGAGGATGGCACATGGGGCAGTATTGAAGCATCTTTGCAGCAGCTTCAGCCAAAAACCTGGCACAGAACCACAGCTAATAAATCCACCTGGACCAAAACTGTTCCCATTTTGCAGTGACACCTGGCCACCTCCACATTGGTGCTCCATGTTTTTCCACGATGAGACTGCAGAGACATTTATTATCCTGCACAACAGAGAGCTACAGCAGCACTACCCTGCCATGGCCATTTCTCTGTGAACCAGAGAGAGTCTGGAAAGATGCTGAATCATAATGGGACACACTGGTGCTTGAAGAGGGTGTTACCTGGGGACATTAACAGATTTCTCTATTCTCGCCCTAATTCATGTTTACGACCAGCAGAGAGAGATATGATTTGGCTGTTATGATCTGGTAAATCAGGCTTAGATTTTGCATTGGCCTCCTCCTATATCAATTATCAGCAAATACAGTGTGACAGCTGAGATCTGTTGTTACTAGGCAGTATTTGCAGTTCAAACATGAAACCCTGAAGGCTCAAGCTGATCTTGCTGAGGTACACAGCAAACCAGAGGAATTGCCAGTAGGTCCAGTAGAGTAATACTGCTGTGACAGGAGAACCTTCCTGGGTTGTTGGTCCCTTCTTAGATGCCCTTGTGGGGTCACACTGTCTGCATGTAGGCTGAGTCAACAGACACTACATATATGTATGGGTTCAGGTATACCTATTCTTACTTATATGTGTGTTTGTATATATGTGTGTGTGTACATATGTAAAGCCAGATTGGTGTCTTGACTAGTAAACCCCATACTTCATATGTCTGAATCAAGGACACTTGTATTAACTGGAAATGAGATCCCCATACACATAAGGAACAACAAATCCTTAAATACACTGGAATGACCTCACTGCTGATCTGGTTTCTTCCCAAGTCCCATTCCAGGTAGTGGAATAAGCCCTATTTCTAACCCCAAAGGGGTCTCCAGAAGACCGAGAAACATTGAAACCTGGCAATGCTTTCTGCTGCTTCATTTGCTATCCTGCATGACTTACAAAGGGCCTGTTATCACACTAATGCACTGGCAGGTACATCCTGGCCTCTTGTGTAGCCAGGAAGTGCAATTTATGCTGTCTCAACACCAAGTTTGACCTATACCCCAAAGCCTATTACTGTTTCATCAGCCAGGCTGCTGGTTATCAGCCAGTTTGCTTGCTTTCAAGTAGGTCACATAATTTAAAGGAGAAGGGGAGAGTTCTCCCCTAAGAAGGCATATTTTAAAAGGTTTCCTATTCACATGGGAAAGGATTAAATAAGATGCAGGAGTGCATGTATGTGTTTGTGATGCCAGCAGGCAGACAGGCACCTTGCGGGACATGGGGACAAGGACACTACCACCAAGACAGATTTCCCAAGACAGGAATCCATCAAGGCTGCTTATTTTCCAGCTTTAGACCTCCACTAGTGATAATTGTTTATTTTGAAAGCACTTGGGGAACATAAAGCAGCACACTCCTCAGCCAGAAATAATCCTGTGCTAGCTCTCCACAATACCTGCTATTGTGTTAATATATAACCAGGCAGGAAAAGCCTTAGGTCTTGTCCACATAAGGAAGTGAATTGCTGCTGCTATAGCATAATGAACATGTTCTGTGAGGAAGTGAAGTGCATTTATCTTCTCAAAATGAACAGGTTAAAAGGTAGCTTCAATTGCCTGTAAGCACTTGCTTGTAAAAGATCCAGAGGTTGAAATCTTGGACCACGCAACTCCAAGCACAGAAAGGAATGTGCTTTATTTAGTGGGAAATAACCAGCCATTGGAATAATACTGCTTGTGCCCCACCGAATTCAGTGTCCCTGGAAGTGTTTTTAACCAAGACTGATTTCTCCCCCCAGAAAAAAAGATCACCTTAATTAAAGCAGGAATTCATTCAGGGAAGGCTAAGCCTGATGTTGTGCAGGAGGCCAGGCTACATTGCCACAAAAGCTTTGATTAGCATTATAACCTGTTTGTTACCACCTTTACTCTGAAATTTCTAAACCACCTACAACTTTAAATCACCCACCTCCCCAAAGCAGAGCATCCCTGTGAGGCGGATAGGCAGGCATAGCTATGGCAGAGTAACTCTGCCAGTCAGCTTTTGCACCTAGGGAGGCCTCCACTCCAAGCACTTGTCAGAACCATTGCCATGCTGTAGACAAGCTCTGCCTAGGGAGATTGACCAGCACAAGTATCACAGAACTACCTGATTATTCGAGAATAAATCACTTTTATTTTGGAATACACTGTCAACACTGGGGAGTTATATTGGCAGAGCTGAGAAAGCTATTCTGGTCAATTCTCCCATACAGACGTGCTATACATGTGTAATAAGGCTGGAGAATAATCCCCCAGGAGAAGCAATGGACATTTTATTGATTGGGATACTTTAAACTTGTGCACGACAAAGCAATCTTCTGTGTGCTGAATGAGCGGACAAGATGGAATTGAGGGTTGGGATTTTTTGCCATCTTTAATTTCTGTGTTTAGTTTAGAGAAGACGTTTTGAACAACACTAGCAAGTGCTGGGGGAGTTGAGGGGAAAGATCTATATCTGTCTCTGATTCTGCCAGAGGCGCTGTCATACTTGTAACATCAGTGGTAGGAGAGGTCATTTCTTTGAAATTCAGGACAAATGTATGATGCAGAGAGCTGGGCCAGGCACTGGAAGGAGGTGGGTGGGTAGGGATGCAGTATAGGAAGCTTGCAATGAGTAAGTGCTAGCTGTCTAGCATCAGGATTAAAGCACAGCTGAGCTAGAGGGGACACTGGCCCATCATTTCCAGCACATCGACAGCAGCTTTCCCTGTCTTGATGCCAGCCCCTCTTCAGAGTCAGGATCTTTGCTATTTCCACAGCAGGAGCTGCGGGCCTGCTCTCACACTCTGTGTGTACTTGGTTAAGCACTGCTGTGGCTCTCCCAGAACTCCCTTGGGATTGCAAGGGCTGAAAAGGCATCTGATAGCCCATCACAAGATGCAGGGGTGAGATGCTGCTCAACACATACCCATCCCACTGCAGAGCACTTGGGCAGTCCAGAGCAAACACCCAGGCACCAACTTTCTTTGTTCAGAGGGAACGTAATTCCCACCAGCTCCCAGGGCTGTTTACAAAAGAAGGGTTGTGAGGGAAAGTGACATCCTATACTAAATCAACTGATGCAACTGGGAGGAAAAACAACCAGAGGTTTGAGGAAAGCGCATTATGCTAAAGCATCTTCCAGCTGCAACTGGTCTAATGAAAGATGTAACTTGTCTCCCTACAACCTATGTTTCTGTCCTTCCCAACTTCCCAATAGCTGCTCTTAGGGCAATTAATATCACTGGCCTTGCCTCCAAAACTCCCTTAATTGTGTCCCCTGCAAATTGCTGGAATCTTTGCAGCAGTCTCAGCTGAAATAAGGAGCGTGGGATTGTACAGACCAATGTCTGACACAGCTCACTGCAGCCTTCCCCGCCATGTGCAATCTGGTATTCATTTCAGTTTATTTCATCCTGTCCTGCAGTTTGGTTTCACAACACACTAGAGTTTGGTACTAAAAAGGCTCCTTGGTTATAAAGCACCTTTAAGAGAGGGTGGGACCTTTTGGCATGTGAGCATGGGCAGATGGGTCTTTTATATCTGGAATGGTGATTTGGGACTGCGGGATAACTGCTTTAGCAGAAGAGTGTGTGCAGCTCACCTAGGACACCTTAAAAGTAATTCCTGCATTGCTTGCAATGTAGCAGAGTGGTGTAGAGTTGAGCACAGGTTGCACATCAGCACCAGAGCAGTTGATGGCATTGGCAGTGACATTATCCTGGTTAGATTTCAAAGTTAATGCTGCAAGAAGGGGTATAAAGCAGCCGGCACTTGCCTGTACCATCCTTATGAGCTGCTTGCAAGTGTCACCACATCAGCATCATTCAGGTCATGCCAGAAAGGTTTTATTACCTCCACAAAACCGCAAGCTTTATTTCTGTAATAAGGGTTAGACAACAGAGCAGAGGCCTGTATTCTGTGGCAGGCTGTGGGCAACATCCACATTAGCAAATCCCTGCACAAGACGCAGATCGCATCTGCTCCAGCCAGCACATAACGGGCACCGATACGAGCCGTTAACGACCACCACCTCCTGCTGCGCCGCAGCCCTTCCTCAGCGGTCCCTGCACCAGAGCCCTTCACTGCTGGCTTGAGGGGCCGCGTTCAGCTGCCTCTCCGCCGCTGAACCACCCCAGTAGTCCCCTGTCCCGCGCCCCTCCGCGCTGCCATGGCCGACCCGGGGTGGGGTGGGGCGGGGCGGGGCGGTGGGGCCGGGTCGGGCCCTCCCCCGACATGGCGACGCGGGCGGGCAGGCGCCGAGCGGCGCCCGCGGGGCGTGAATAAAGGCCGGCGGGCGGGGCCGCGGCGCTCCGGGAAGCGCGGGGCCGGCGGCGGTGCCTGGTGAGCGGGGCTGGTGGCGGAGGGACCTGGGCGGGGGAGGGCCGAGGGCCGTCACTGACGACCTGCGCCTGCCATGCCCAGGACGCGGACGGGGATCCTGAGGATGGCGCTGGGCGGTGGAGGTGGCGGCGGCGGCGACCCACTGCTGCCGGCGGAGGAGGACGCCGAGGGCCTGCGGGCGCCGTTCCTGCTGCGGGCCCTGCGTATCGCCGTGGTGGTGTGCCTGTACTGGTTCACCTCCATCGCCATGGTGTTCCTCAACAAGTACCTGCTCGACAGCCCCTCGCTACGCCTCGACGCGCCCCTCTTCGTCACCTTCTTCCAGTGCGCCCTCACGGCCGCCCTGTGCCTGGGCCTCAGCCTGGGGGCGGCCTTGGGGCCTCCCTGCCCGGGCCTGCCCACCCTCCGCCTCGACCCCAAGGTGTCCCGCAGCGTGCTGCCCCTCTCCATCGTCTTCATCGGCATGGTCACCTCCAACAACCTCTGCCTCAAGCATGTCGGTGTGGCTTTCTACAACGTTGGGCGCTCCCTCACCACCGTCTTCAACGTGCTGCTCTCCTACCTGCTCCTCAAACAGACCACCTCCCTCTATGCCCTCCTGGCCTGCGGAGTCATCATAGGTGAGGGGGAGCGGGAGGGGGCTGCACCAGCACTGCTGATGGCCTCATAGTCTCAGATGGAAGTGGAGTGTCTTCCCCTTCGGAAGCCATCCTGGCCTGCATGGCAGCTCCCTGAGGTGGGGTAGCTCAGGGCTTGTGCTTTGTGCTGCCTCTGGCAACCCAGTTGATGTGTGTGGAGCATCTAGGTAACTCATAGAGAAAGGGAATTACTCTTCCTTTGACCATGGATCCCTTTTTCCTTTGTGCTCTAAAACCTCTCTGCTCTCTAATGAACTTTAACTTGCCTTCCCTTCCCCACTGCTTCACCAAAGGCCATAACACAGCAGGTTCTCAAGTGCTTGTTTATTCTGTAACAATCAGTGGGTGCCACCAGAAAAACACCAGAACAATACAATGGAGCCACCCAATTCAAACAGGCTGAATGCATTGTGATAAAGCTAGCCGATCAAGCCAGGTGTAAAATACCACCAGAAGATCTGGTTCTGTGGTTAGGGTGTTGGGTGGGGCATGGACTGGCTTAATGGAGAACTGCTTCAAAGTGTTTTGTTCCAGAGGCATCCGTAATGCCAAAAGCTGCCTTCCATTGGAGGGCCATTTAGATGCCAAGAATGGTGAAAGGTTGACTTCAGTCCAGGTGGACATGTGTTCACTTTGGTACTCAGACAAGCAGATGGACTTGGATGGAAATGAGACAAGAGAATCTCCTCTTCATAAAAGGTTTACCCAAGTGATGCCAGCAGTTGACTCCAGCTGGTTTTGTGTTCAGGTGTTGCCCAGGACTATGGTGTCTGCCAGCCTTGTGGGGTTGCTCTAGGGCTTTGACCCCTGGCTCCATCTTTTGCAATGAAAGCATTGCCTGTATGCCTGTGGCAGCACAGCCAAGCATCTTCTGTGGCCTGACACAAAGCCTTTCTTGTCTGTGCATCGAACCCATTTGTAGTTGGGCTTCGTTTAAAGCACATTAGCCACTTTGCAGGCAACTTCACAGATGGCCTCTAACACAAAGTAGCTAATGGAAAGGCAGTGCTGTGCTCCTTCAGTAGCTCATCTCCCTTTTTATGTTTTGCTTATGATCTGGATGGCGAGAGGTCTCCTTCTCTGCCCTGAAGATGCAAAGCTTGTAGCTCCTGTTCTGGAGGTGGTTAAAGAATGCATTACCCATCAAAGTTTAATGTGTTGAAGATACTGCGCTCAGTTTTTCCCTTGCGATTTTTTTTTTATCGAGCTTCTTAATATTAAATCTATGTGTTTAGTATCTTTCCATCTTCTTTTCTGACCTATCTTTTTCCTTCCCATTTACAGCAAAGCCTGTAGGGCTTTTTTCTTAAACCTTGAGGATTATTTTTTGCTATGTGTAAGTTTGCTGCTTTTTCAATTAAAAAACTATCTCCTAAAAATTGCCAATAGCCTGAGAGTAGCTTTAATTCCTGTTTCTTTGGAATAATGGCTGCTGAATTCATGCTGCCTGCTCAGTGTGGGAATCAGTCCCCTGAGACTGAATGATAGCACAGTAAATTACCCAAAATAAATCATGCTCCCAAAATAAATCTTCCCAGGACACTAGTTATGACACTTTGTGGGTTTGCTTAATAGAAAGGGGAAACCCTTAAGCCTGTCTCTGCTTGTGTTTGTGGTTGTTCAGTGTAAGGTAGGTGATGAGTCCTTCAGCAGTTGTTCAGATGGTGCCTGATTATTCATGTTTTTTGGTTGCAGGTGGCTTCTGGCTGGGTGTTGACCAGGAAGGAGCAGAGGGTACTCTGTCATGGACAGGTATATTCTTTGGGATCTTGGCAAGCCTGTGTGTCTCACTCAATGCCATCTACACCAAGAAGGTGCTGCCTGTGGTGGATGGTAGCATCTGGCGCCTGACCTTCTACAACAATGTCAATGCTTGTGTCCTGTTCTTCCCCCTCATGTTGCTACTGGGAGAGTTCCGCACCCTCTACCACTTTGATAAGTTGGGGAGCCCCAGTTTTTGGGGAATGATGATCCTGGGGGGAGTGTTTGGCTTTGCCATTGGCTATGTGACTGGACTTCAGATTAAGTTCACAAGCCCACTCACCCACAATGTGTCTGGAACAGCCAAGGCCTGTGCCCAAACAGTGCTGGCTGTAATCTACTTTGAGGAGACAAAGAGCTTCTTGTGGTGGACGAGTAACCTGATGGTTCTGGGGGGCTCCTTTGCCTATACATGGGTGAAAGGGCTGGAGATGAGAAAGGTACAAGAAGATCCTAACATCAAAAGCAGTGAAAGAAATGAGACTGGTGTGTAGGCAGCTCCTGCACCTCCATTTCTGTGCCCGGAAGGTTACCCTTTGGTGGCCCTTTCGTCCTGGGGAGAAGAGCAGGAAGCAGGAAGAAAAATTACCTGCCAAGTGTACAGGGAACTGCCAGGAACCAGAGCCAAAGACCTGACAGGATCAAATTTTATCAGTGGGATCTCACCCTGTATCAGAATTGGGGAGAGCATGTGTTGTAGACAGCAGTCTTTTTTTGTGATCGTTTTCTAAAATGGATGTTGCTATTGACCTACTCTGGGCAATTTGCATCTGTGGGGGAGGGTGGGCTTGTAACAGACACTCAGATGGAAGCTTTGTGTACTTGGGATTTTAGAATTAATTGAATGAATGCAGTCTGAAGCTATAAAATCCTGAACCTTCACTTAAGGAAGAGGCAGCTAGCCAGGCTGTTGTGGGTTGACTCCAGTAATCTGTTCTGCTGTAAAAGGATTGGCAACAGTTATTCTTCCTGTTGCCCCACTCAGTGCAAGGGTTGGGAAATTCCCTCCCTTCTGGTTCTGTACAAGGCCAAGCAGCAGCAGTGCCTCCAAATCTCCTTTTCAAAGAGTTGGTATCACATCCTGCTGAGGTGTCTTCTGTGTTTCTCTCCACCTGGATTCATAGTTCAGGAAATCAGGAATGGAACTTCTCATTCTCTTTGCAACATGTCCCATGAAGGGAGAGTGTGGCCTTTCTCAGGGAGGAGCAAGCTTGGATTCTGCCTCTTCCAGTGCCCAGCAGAAGGGGGAAGGTCACTCTGAAGCACTTGCTTCTGTGGGGTGGGAATCCCAGTTAATGGGGTTCACAGCACTTGTCCTTTTTGCTCTCTGTGTAGGGGGGTAGGTTTGTGTTTGAAAATGGGGGTTTTATTAGCTTTGTTTTGGGGAACTTGTCCATACCTACTTTAAGTTTCCTGTGGTGTTTGCAGTTTGTTTTCTGGCTTGTTCCTTTTAAATACCCTGCTGTGGCCAGTTCAGTGAATCCTTCAGCTGTAACATCTTTTGCTCAGCTGCATTACTCCCTTTACCTGAAACTTGCTGCCGAACAGGTACTTATGTAGAAATCTCTGCCCTGCATCTGGTCCTGTGCAAGTGCCAGTTGAGGTTATACTGTGCTGTGATTTCTGATAATGGGTCAGCAGCAATATTCTGCACTGTTGCACCAACTTTTTAAACTCCTTTATATTTGAAGGGTTATTTGGGTATCGATCCTGGGTGGTTGATGTGACTGCTTTGTACTCTATCCTCTGGATCCTATGTGACATGATATACCATACCTTGCATGTGATGTCTGGCCACTCCTACAGAAGAGCACTCCAATTCTGCACAGAATATGTTCCTGTCTAATTCTGGTGGATTCCTGCTCCAGGTTTCATGACAACAGGTACCATCTCCTTTTCAATGCAGGTTGCCATTTGAAGTCATAGACTCACAGAATTGTTTGGGTTGGAAAGGACCTTAAGATCATGCAGTTCCAACCCCCTGCCATGAGCAGGGCTGCCTCACACTGAACCACGTCACCCAAGGTTCTGTCCAGCCTGGCCTTGAACACTGCCAAGGATGGAGCATTTACCACTTCCCTGGGCAACCCATTCCAGTGCCTCACCACCCTCACAGTAAAGAACTTCTTCCTTATATCCAATCTATACCTCCCCTGTTTAAAAGTCCTTGAATTATTAGTTTTTTTACGGGAACGGACATTTTCACTGTTGTACCAGCCAAACCTGCCTAATAAAGCCGGGGGTCTCTGAAGCTGATGAGGGATGGGAGACGCGGTTGAGCCTCTGTCGCCATGGGGATGGGGACACGGGAGGCGCGGCCGCTGGGGGGCGGTAAAGCGCCTTTACGTCTCCGTCCGTCCCGCCTCTTCGCGCTGATTGGCTGAGGTGGCGTACGCCAACTCAGCCAATCAGCGCGAAGAGGCGGGGCAGACGCGGTTGCAGTCGGCGGCGGCGATGGCGGCGGCCGCGCTGGGCCCGGCTCCGGCCCGGTGCCGCTCGGTGCATTGGTTCCGCCGCGGGCTGCGGCTGCACGACAACCCGGCGCTGCAGGAAGCGCTGCGGGACGCCGCGTCCCTCCGCTGCATCTATATCCTGGATCCGTGGTTCGCCGCCTCCTCCGCTGTGGGCATCAACCGCTGGCGGTGAGTGGGCAGAAGTGGCTCCGGGCCCTCAGGCCGCGGGTGGGGGCTGAGGGGAACGGGATGGGCTGGGTGCGGGCGGGAGCGGCGGTGGGGAGGGCTCCTGAGGCTGACGGAGCGCTTTCAGAGGTGTGGGCCGTGTCAGTGAGGCCGCAGCGGGAGCCTCGCCCGGGTCGGTCCGTGTGTTGCTGCCCTATGAGGGTGGGTGAGGCACTGGCACAGGGTGCCCAGAGAAGCTGTGGCTGCCCTATCCCTGGCAATGTTCAAAGCCAGGTTGGACATAGGGGCTTGGAGCTACCTGCTCCAGTGCAAGGCATCCCTGCCCATGGCAGGGGTTGGAACTGGATGAGCTTTAAGGGCCCTTCTAACCTAAACCATTCTGCAACTGATGGCGGCTTAGCTTTAGGAAATGCTTTTCCCTGAATTTAGAGGCAAGCACAAAGGATCCTTAGGGCCGTGTGACAGCCCCATGCCTTCCCTCTGCCCTTTGGCTTATGAGCGCGCACAGGCATGTGTGCACGCCTGCCTTCCTCCAGTCTCTCTTTGGGTTTTTTACGAGAATACACTTTGGCTGTTGCTGGGGAAGTGGAGATGAAGCTGCTAGTACTTGAGTACTGTGCGGAGCAAAACCTCGTGTACCGGGAGCCAGTCGCATTACATAATGCTGTTGTGCCAGGTCTCGGCTGTCTAAATGTTTGGAAACCCAATCCAGGAAGGGATTTTCCCCTGTAAGGCTTCCCCGCATACAAGCGGAGAGGGATCTCCCCCTGCCCTCTCCTGCCTCAGTCAGAGGTAGGGGACAGGACAGCCACCTGGCTACAAGTGCTCTTTGAAATGTCACGGTGGCTGGGTATTAGGGAGAATGTAGTTGTAACTGACTGCCTCTGCTGTGCACCACAGTTTTACCTTAAGGAATGAGGTAGTGAGGGTGATTTAAGCATTTCTGGGACCCTCATCGGAGGATGGCTTAAAAACTGTAAATGTGCAGAAATAACCACAGTGTAGATGTTCACATTACAGAAAACTCTGGATTCTGTTACCTCTTAGTATGCTGGGAGCATGAAGTGGTTTTTGCAGAGACCACTTTCCACAGGCAGCAGCAGACAGAGCCTCTCAAGCGCTGCTGTTGTTGCTAACTGCCATCACTTGGAACAACCAGAGCAGTCCCCCCCAGAAGAGAAGGGAGGGAAGCAGGTCTTATTTATGTTGTAGTCATGGAATAGGTGAACAGGTGAAGTTTTTAAGAATAAGGTTTTCCTGCTGCATATGTCAGAAATTAGCACCACTGGCTTTAGGCAAAAACATTGCCAAGTTACTTATATTTACTGGAGTTCCACTGGTTCCCATTGAGAGCTCTGGCTTTGCTTTTCTGTTTATTTTTTAATGCAGTTTTTTGCATTCAGAAGTTCATGCACCTAAAGCAACGGTTGGTGTTTTACCCAGCTCCCAGAAATGTTGAAATTCCCTTATTATTTATTCATATAGGATGAACCCTTGCTTAATTTTTAGAACACCTTGGAAAGTTGCTATTCCTGTTTAATAGATGGAAAGTGGTCTGAGGGTAAGGGGGTGGTTTGTTTAGGTTACCCAGAAGTGGTTCTGAGTCTTCTGTACTGTTACAGTGGGCCCTTCTTTTCATGAGCCTCACATCCTTTTCTCCCTAAGGACATGGAAAGGGAGCTTGTTGTATCTCAAAGCTTGCATTTTATGTTATGGGCAGTGCAGCTGAGGAGAGTGAAAGAATCTGCTTTGCAGGGCTTTCCTTAGCTGCGTGTGGTCTTAAGGGAGCTGATGCAAATACTCATGTCTTGCAGGTCACGCTGCAGAGTGGGCATGGAATGAGGGGGAGGAGGTGGAGGTTGGCAGCTCACAGATGGTTGTGAGTTTGCCAGCAGTGCCACGTGCTGTCCCAGAGGCTGAAATTTTAGAGCTGGTGTCTTTTGCAGCATTAGACAAAACAAAGTGACCTTATGGTGTAGATCCAGTGACCTGACTGTGAAAGCAATGATTACGCGTTTGATGTTTTATAGCATAGTGGGAGATCAGTAAGATACACCATTAAATGGAAAAATCACTGAAACGCTTTTTTACATTTTGGGGGGAAGGGAATAGATTAGTATCTTTGCATACTTTCTCATTGTTATGTCTTCATGGTTGAAGGCAAAATATAGTTCTGTTTGCAGCAATTCTAAGTAGAGATAAATCTTGCCTTGGGATATCCTGATGCTCAGTCTTGTGCTACTGATGAGCCAGGAGTGTGCATTTCTCTGCTGTGGCATTGTGTATTTGTATTGAGAACTGTAAAACTTGCACAGTTCTTGTAGTCATTCATCACTTTTTGGAGCTGTAGTGTACCAACATCTACTTCTTGAGCAAAATCCCTCCCACCCCAGAACAGAGCCAATGAGATAAAATACTGTAGGGATTATATGGTTTATGCTTTTTGCCATGTCAGTATGTGGGGAGAGTGGCTGGTGGGGGGTGCTGCCAGCTCTGAGAGAGAACATGGGAAGGGGGATTGCAGGAAAAAGGAAATCCTGGAAATCTGCATCTGTACAAGCAGAACATGCACATGAGTGGCTGGGATCTCGCTGATGCTGCAGCCTCATAGCAGTCAGTAGACACCAGGATGAATATGAATTATTGTTCTATTTCTTGTCCTAACTTCCAGTTTGATTGGTGATGCAGATTTGCTGGAGTTCCATGCAAATTCTCCTCTTTTGTCTTTACACTAACTACTCTTGTTTCTCCTCTGCAGATTTCTGCTCCAGTCTCTGGAAGATTTGGACAACAGTTTAAGGAAACTCAACTCTCGCTTGTTTGTTGTGCGAGGGCAGCCAACAGATGTCTTCCCAAGACTCTTTAAAGTAAGAGAATAATTTTCTGGAGCACAGTGAAGAAAAACTTATGTCCTGGTTTCACTCTAAAGATTTGCTAGTTGTTGGAGATCCCCTCAGCTTCTCTTTGACTGTAACTAATTCTTAACTATAACACATCTTCACTATAACAAATCTTTTTAACTGCAATTATCTACAACTAGCATAAGGGTCAGGCTTGGGAGCCAGATACACTCTTGAACTCAGACTTGCAAATAAATTTAGTAGTAGAGTATAACCTAATACTAGCATGCTTGAGCTCCTCTTTTTGGGTGGTAGTCTTCATCTTTGTAAGTCAGGTATCACAGGGCGGCACTCCTCTATGTTGAGAGCTTCTCTCATACTGGGTATTTTCTTCTGCAGCTCTTGCTTTGTGAAGACTGGTGTGACAGCACACCTTTACAGACAACTGAAAAATATATTGATCTGTATGTGAGTTACAAATAGGGCTTTGTTTTAAAAATTCAAAGTACAGAAGCTTTTATTTTAGCTGACTTCCTTTTTTTCTTCTGTTCAAGGCTGCAGTCTGGTCAGCACAGCAGCAAACTACAGCTTTGGTCCAGGATCCCTGCTGATGTACCATTTAGGACGATGGAATATGCAGTGACCGCAGTGGTCAATAATGTATTAGTAGGATACATTTCTGAAGTGTCAGTGCTGCAGATTGTGAGAGACAGGGCTGGGCAGAGCATCTCCTTGAATATCAAGGTTCCTCCAGCGTATCGTTTTTCTGAATTTTCCATTGTCTTTGAAGCTTTTTGACAGCATCTTTACTAGGGCAACAAAGCTAAAAGGGTTCATAAAAGTCTTATGATTTGGGTTTGTCGTGTGGACTGTACCTTACATGTGGTTGACAACTAGTGTCAGCTGCTACAGACCAGCTGCTGAGAAGGAGACATAAACTTAAATGTATAGCCTCCTGCTGTAAATGGTTGTGATGTGTGTTTCTGGGAGGAGAGCAGTACTGGGTAGGGGAATCGGACTGAGCAAGTCAGAGGGGGCACTGATACTTATTTTGGCTTTGCATCTTTAACATGTGACACAAACTGTGTGCTGCTTTTAGCATTTTCAGTGTCTGGGTTGCTTTTTGATCTGCAAATAAGTTCTGGCTAGTAGCTGTTCATGCTCCCCTTATATTAGTTTAAGGTATTCACAGGATAATTAAAACTTTGATGGAGAAAAATGCTCACTTTGGTCAAAGAACAAAAAGTAGTTGGCAGAATCAGAGGTTTGGAGAGATGTTTGTAGAATCCACCAGACTTGCTTTTTGCTGCAGTCTGTTTTCTGGGGCAGGTTAGTTAATGAATATCTTGGATGTGCTGTAACAGAAAAGGGAGGTGCGAAGGTGTTATGCTATTATGTGGGAAAAGTATGGCTTTCATGGGGATTCAAGTCTCTTCAGAGCTGCTGCACTGAACTGTGAATTAGCAGCAGCTCGTTTCTTGCTGTCAGCTGTTTTGGAGAGGAGAGTTATGTCACGTGTGGTAATGTACCACTTAGACCTAATATAATTTCTGCTCTTGCTGCCAGTAGCTTGAGCTATGTTGGCAATAGCAGTTGCTGCAAAGGCACTACTATGTGTGAATACCATGAGAATTATGCTTGTTACCTCTGTCTTAACCTTTGTGGAGGCTTTTTGTCTCCCTTCCTTCAAAAAAGCATCTGTAATTTTACAAAGAGTCATTTGTTCCCTAAAGTTTGGTCACAGTCCCTTTGGTGGGTGTTTCTTTCTGTACAAGTTTGCTTTGCTATAGGCTAGATAAGACAGACAAGTCAGTCATGGCTGGTTTTGTATATTTGCAGCAATTTACTGTCATACAGCTTATTGTTTTCTGCATGGTTGTGCTGTGCTGTCACACACAGAGTGATAGGCTTCTTTAAAGTGTGGGAAATACCTGAATTTGAAGTTTTGTATTTTGACCTAAAATCTCTGCTAGCTTTAAATATTTAGGGGCTTTTTAATTCCATTCCTTTCTTTCAAGACAGTAATGTGTGCCGTTCTTTTCCAAGCCTTCCAGCTGATCTTTTCCAAGCCATCTTTTGTGTGCCATCTTTTCCAAGCCTTCCAGCTGATACTGGCTTTCTTATAAAAGAAAGTCCAATATGAAACTGTTAAATCTCAAAGAGCAGGGCAGGGCCTGGAACATGTCTGCTCCAAGTTATGGATGGTGTCATGCTTTTAGTTTGAAAAAGGAGTAGAGGACCTTTCTTGAGATGTACATTCAGTACATAACTGGTTCAGTTCTCTGTCCTTCCTAACATTAATTGTAGGATTGAATCTGAAAGCTTAGAAAAGAAGAGAATTTGTACAGTTGTCTGCTTCCAAATTCCCTTCCCTGTCTTTGGCATTATTTTTCAATGGTCTTTAGTGAGCGAATCACATCTATCCTTTGTGTTTTGTGTCTGGTTCTGACGTGGAAAAGGCTGGTCTGTATATATATAGAGGTGACTTAGACAGTCTCACTTGGAGAATGTGGTTCGGAACTTGGTTTTGTGAGGGGTTTTTTAAGTGTCTCTGTAGATTTCTGGATGTGTTTGACTAAAGTGTTTGCTAAACAGATCTGTGGGCTGCTGCTCTGCTTGATGGATGTCTCAGGAGAGTCGCTGTGGAAACCATTAAACCTCTTCTCATAGGATTCATTTTCTGAGAAAAACTAGGCCATAGTCCTTGAGAGCAAACTGTGCTCTGGAAAAGCCTGAATGCTATTTCGTAAGGCTTGTTCCATGTAATCTGTGAGAGATCTGTTAAAGGCATGAAGATACAGGATACGTGCATGGCTTGGCTAGGGTAAAATAACTCCCCAAAGGCAGAACTTGAATATAAGTCTGAATTACATTCTCATACTCTACTGTGATGACCAGAAGACCAGTTGCCATCCTCTGCCCTGTATTTGCCACTACCTTTGTTTTTTTGCTGTTTGGGTTGGACATTGGTCTTCTATTATATGACTGCTTTAAAGGAACATTGGAAAAAATTTAGAGTGCACTGGTTTCATTTCATGAAAGTTTCCACATAAAAATAATGGGGTTTTGAATGGAACTTGTTCTCTGAAAGGCTTTCTCTGCAAATGCTTGAATCCGATAGTAGGGTTACTTTTGGACAGCATGTGTAACAAAATAGGAGGTGTTAGGTTTGGGGACTAAGCTGTAACCTAAGAACACTAATAGAGAAGAACTTGAACTTCCTTTAGGTGTTTTACACCTGAGGTAGGAATTTGCATGGCTGATGTGGTGCTTGCTAGAGCTGATAAAATTGTTGACTCTTTGGTTATCTCTACTCCAGATCGCTGGTCATCACAGGAATCTTCTCTAAGCTTCCAGACTGTCCAGGAACTCTGAAACCCTTATTTATAATTGTGCTGGTCATGAAGAGTCTTGTTTGTCAGCTCTGTGCCTTGTGTTTCTTGCAGGAGTGGGGAGTCACTCGTCTCACCTTTGAATACGACTCGGAACCATTCGGTAAGGAAAGAGATGCAGCTATCATCAAACTGGCCAAGGAGGCTGGCGTGGAGGTGGTGATAGAGAACTCCCACACCCTCTATGACCTGGACAGGTAAAGGGAGAGCAAGGGCAGAGGTGCTGTCTGGGCTAGGCTGGGATTGTCACATCTGTGAAGACCCGTCTTGTCGTTATCCATGTTGATCACTGTCACCCTGTGTGAACCTAGAAGGTGTCAACAGGATTACTCTGCACACTTGCACTTTTGATTAGAGCACTTTAAAATGCTGGCAGTGACGTGAATATACAGAATGGTGTTGCCTCAAGCTTATTAAATTCTCTATTTAACAGGTATTTAAGTTGTGTCCTGTTGATGGCTCTCCTTGAGCATGTCCTCACTCTGTGGACTGCTGGTTTTTGCTATCTTTTGTTAAAGATAGTTGAGCTTTTGTCTCAAACAGGTTATGAAAGCAGGGCTTTTAACTGATGGACATGCCAGGACAGCTGGAAGAAATAGAACAAGGTAGACTGGGGCAAACTTACCATATTTTAAAACATGAATGCCTTATCTTTGTTGTGTATTTGGTGTGGGGTTGAGCTTTGTATATTTACTTATATAAAATACAATCTCCATATTTATGTGATCTCCTTAAAGGGTGAACAGTCTTTCAGCTAGGACTAATGTATGCTTAACTTCAAACCAGTTTCAGTACTGTTCTTACAGGTTGCTTGCCTTTTTTTTTTTTTTTTTTGGGGGGGGAGTGTGTGTTTTAT
>NDXB01002849.1:31700-50247 GCA_002631895.1 Agapornis roseicollis
TTTTTTTTTTTTGGGGGGGGGGAAGGCATATGACTTGTATCTGTAATGCTGAATGTGGATTTCCTCTTCTAACATCCCCAGGTTCCCATGGGAAGGAGCTCTGCAGTTAGCATATGCTGTGTGGAAAAGCTTGTCTTTAGAGCATAGGGGATTCTTGAGCTTGTCTCATGAACAGACACTGCTTTCTCATTTTGCCTTGGAAGAGGCCTCTTGAATGCTTATTACATCCTCATCTCCTCAGTGTCAATGCCCCTCACATCCTTCCTCATGTCATCTTTGTCTTTTCCAACGTGAATTATCCTAGTTTACTTAAGTTTTCAGGTGGAATTTCTGTTCTAAGAAATCTTCCATATCTCTTCTAAGTTTTATCACCTTCATACATCTGGGTATTTCTAGAGCTGGATTGCAGCTAGCATTCAAACTGCAGGAGCAGCATGGATTTTTGTAGTCCCATAATGTTTCCTGTCTTCTCCTAATAGTCACCACATTCTTTGTTTTTTCTGCGTGCGGTTAAACACTGAACTGTTGTCTCAGGGCTTCCTTCCAGAATAGGCATAGCTATTTGAGGTGGCATAGCTATGCATATGGAGAAACAGCATGCCCAACAGTGCATTTCATCTGATATTTTTGAGAGCTGGTCATGCAGTGTTCATCTTTAGCTATGCAAGATAGCTTATTGCGTCAGTAAACTTTATCAGCTGCCTCTTTTTTTTGTCCCTTCACAGCTATTTTATGAATAATGTTGAGCAGCACAAGCCCCTGCTCAGCTCTGTGTAGGGTTTCTCCTTTTGTATCTCAAAGAATTTCCTGTCTGCGGGCACCTTTTGCTTTATCCCTATTTATCAGGGTTTCCAGTGAGGGATCTAGTCAGATGGTTTCTGAAAATCCAAGTAGAGGGTATCAACTGAATCTGCCTTGCCCCAAGCTCAAATGTCACTACCAAATTTTGAGGCAGAACTTCTTTTATCAAGGCCAAATTAGCCCTCCAGCATATTGCATATACCCATGCATTCACTGATTCCATTAGTATTTTCTGCCCCTCTGCCTAATGCACATACCAGAGTCTCTATTGTGTCATCCCTCTGATACCTTGAGATGCTTTTTAAATCTGGAGTCATATTTGCTCTTCTTTTTATCTTGTTGTATTCAGTTTTAAGGCAAATGTTCCATGCTGCAACCATTAGTTTGGGTATTTCTTGATGTCTGTTACAGCTCCTGGGTGAATGCTTGCTGCTCCTGGCAATCTGTTGCTGTTCAAGCATATCTTTGCTTTGTGGCATTTAGAATAGAATCATAGAATCCTTTTTCTCACAGAATTAATTTCTTCCAAGCTTACCAGTCTGTGACATTTCCTGATTAATTTTCCTTGAAAAGATGGAGTGTAACCTCCCTGAATATGTCCATAATGAATACACATGTAAAAATAAATGCAGGTTTTTTGATCTGCTGTTACAGAGACTGCTTTTTTTTTATGACTTGATCTTCTCTTGGCCCTATAAATATCCTGAGTGTCTGGAAAGGGATTTTATTTTTTAACTACTTAGGCTTTTTTTAAAAGGCTTCTCACACTTTGCTGTGAGTTGGGAGGTGGAAAAAAGCTGCTTTTGTGATTTTTAATTTAACATACCAAAGCTTGGGTTTGTCTGTCTTTATCTGGCCTTCATTTTTCTGAAGGATTTTACCTTCTATTATCTTTGCTGATGCCATTCTCTAATTGTTTTGACTCTTGTGATCTTTTTGAAATCTTTTTGTGTGCAACTGTTGAATATTTTCCCCCCTCACATCATCCTCAAACCATCTTCGTGTTGCCTGTCAGCGTTTTAAGTCTCAGGTTGTTCTTTTTGCTTAGCAGCCTGCCTCATTTTTATGCATTTCTCTTCTTGAATTCAAAGTCATTGCTGCTCCTGGAAGGCTGTTTTATTGATGCAGGCTGCAGTCACAGATAGAACAGGCAGGTGATAACTAACATTTTCACTTATACTTTAGCACTGCCAAAGACCAAATCATGAATTGGCTTTCCCTGTGGGTTCTTAACCAGTTGTTCCCTGGTTTTTGGCAGGCAGTGGGGTGTGACAGCTACCCAGCCTGTGCAGAGGCGGTTGAAGTCTCCAGTTAACTCTGACATTTCCTGATTCTTAGCATCTCTTGAGATTTCCCAGCAGGTAGTAATACAGTTCTAATATTGTATTTCCCCTGAAAGCCTCTTGCAGGGTATATCACCCTCCAGTCGTTAGTCTTCTAACTCATGGTATGTGTTGTCACTCTGCACACCCTACTGTTTTTCCTGCATAATTAGTAACCTGGTCCTAGCATCACTCTTCTCATCTTTCTTTGATCAAGTTTCCCATAAGATTTTCAGATCTGGTTTTAAACAATTTAGACTAATCTTTCACTTTGACATAAGTGATCCCAGCAGTCCTTCTCTGGTCCCCTGCAGTGTATTCCCAGTACCAGCTCCTTTTAAACAAACAGCCTGTTCAGTTAAGTTGTGAATTTGATCAGTTTTACCCAGGAAATAAAGTGGGAAGATTACAATATGTTCCTTGTTGCACTGCCAGCATAGCTGTGTGATAATCAGAGCATCTTTCCCCTCCTCTTCACCCAAACAAGAGGGATATAGAAAATCAGCATCACTACTGAAAAATACTCCTAAGAAAATCTAGGCATTTCCAGTCAAGGTTATTGATGTTCAGATTGTAGAAATCAGACAAGAAAGATAATCTCTTGCGTTATCAGTTTACCAAGCTCAAAGCCTTTACTTGACAATCATTCTATCTGACAACTTCCAGCTGACAGGTTGTTTAGTTTCTTCTCTGGATCTGCCTGTTTTCTCCTCTTTGGGATCTAAATCTTCTGTAGTCTGCTTGCTGACTGTCAGCACTGTGGTTTCTGTAATCCTGGGCAGGCCTGGGTTATTCAGTGAGAGATGTTTAGGGCAGAAAAGGACACTGAGAGCTTGTATGTTTGTAGTATGCATCAGGAGCAGCTTTTCCTCAAATATTCTAGCCTAAGGCTGAAATGGTAGTTACATACATTTTAATAGGAGTATGTAGTAATTTAAAGGAACTGGGGAAGTGTGCAGACCTTGGAGGTTCTGCAGTTTGTAATTATACTATGCCAAAAAAAAAGTGGTTTATTGCTACCTAAGAAGGTTAAGTCAGACTTGTGCCTGCCAGATCTTGTTATCCTCATGTGTCTGGCATGGTGATCTGGTGTCAGGTGTTTTTTCCCTGTGCTGATACTTAGCCTGTCATCAAGTAATTTCATCTCGCCTCTGCTCATGTATGTGATGCTGTTGAAGTCGAGTTGTTCTTTACCCAGTGCCTGTTGTATAGAATATCTCTTGGATATCTCTCCATCACCTCTTTGAATCTGTAGAAATACTCCTTTTGTCTTATGTACACGTAGCCCTACACGAGCTCTCTGGAGCAAGGATTTAGATCAGAGCAATTGCATAAGCTGTGAATTGGTAGTGGGGCGCGTTGTTGAGCAGCCTGCTTGCCGAGTGCTGGCAGCCAGCTCTTCCTCGTGCAGGGAAGCAGGGAGGAGCACGTTCAGTCCCCTGCAAGAACCCAGACGTGTCATTTGCAATCGAGCTCGAGTGTCAGGGTTTTGAAGCAAGCAGTTTTCCTTAGCCCTGTAGCAATTCCACTGAGGCACTGCCATGGAGATGAGAGTGAGAAGCTAGCACCTATGGGGGTGCACATTCAGACTCCACAAACGCTGCTGTCACAGGTAGGACTTTAGGATACCCTGTAATCCGGACTACATTTGATGAGGTTTTGGTTGCCTGCTTTTTTGAGGTAAAGTGTTACTGATAGTCACAAAGACCCTCATAACTTCAGGCATCAAGGCACTACGGTCAGATAGTGCTGGGCAGGTATTGCTAGTCTGGTTGCACAGCTAGTTTTGTGTATGCTCACCACCGTTAAAAAGGTTAGGTTCTGTATGACAGTGATTCTGGTCTTCTCTGTTCTGCTTCAGGAAAACCAGCAGAATAACTGCCACGTGTAGTCTGTGGGTTGTGCAGGCAGAGGCAGATGAAATGGGAGTATTAGATCCTGGGGAAGCACCTCCCTTTTTCTGCCATCAGGGAAAGTCGTGTGAGATTGTACTGCCCAAAGTAGGACAGTAGGAGGAAAGGACGGACGGCTGAGTAGGGGGCTTCCTTGGACAAATCTTTGTACAGAAGACAGAGTGTGATGTGCCCATGCTGTGATTGTTAGTCTGGTCTGGCACTGAAACTGTACAGTGCACATCATAGGCTGGTACAGAATCACGGACTGGTTTGTGTTGGAAGGACCTTAAAGCTTACCTACTTACAACCCCCTGCCATGGGCAGGGACTCCTTCCGCTAGAGCAAGCTGCTCCAAGCCACTGTGTCCAACCTGGCCTTGAACGCTGCCAGGGATGAGGCAGCCACAGCTTCTCTGGGCAGCCTGTGCCAGTGCCTCAGCACCCTCACAGTGAAGGTGACAGTAACCATCCTGATTGCACTTTTACTCCACATCCTTTTGTCCCGGTGTTTACAACGTATAAGCAGGAAAACGGGATGGAGCTGCAGGAGGGTTCACGGTCACTGCTTGCAGCCGCGCTGCCCGTTCCTCGGCTCCTTTCCCTTCCCTCGGCTGTCCGGGGGCGGGGGCGAGGGCGAGGCGGTGGCCCCATCGGTGCCGGGGCGGGCTGCCGGTGCTCCCGGGGCCGGCATGTCGCTCCTCCCCGCTACACGTGCGGTGATGGGGGGCAGGGAGCGCACATGGCGTCGTCCGAACCACTCGGCTTTAAGCCCGGCCCCTTGCATAAGCTGTTGACTATAATGGGTGGGGAAGGCTGCTCTGCTGCAGCTCCCGTGTGAGCCGTGGGTTTGGCTGTCTCGGCTTTATGTAATGCTGGCGAGTCCTGTGCTGTCTGCTTTGCTGTTAACTCCTTCCTCTCCCTGTAGGAGACCGTGTTCAAAAGGACATCTTTCACTTACCTGGCCCAGGTGGCTTCTCAAAGATCTCTTTCCCGGGATAAATGAGACTGCATGCCACTAGCAGACTGTAGATGTGCAGTGAAATAGAGGAATGGGGAATTATGGCTGTCTTTTCCAGTAGCATGATCTGACACTGGGGAATAGCAAGAGACAGGTCTGCTTGTGACCTTCTGGCATGGGGAAGGATTTCTCTAATCACTGGGAGAGAGGAATGACGCAAACTGGGATTTGTCTCATCGGACATAGGTGGAAGGAGGGGTCGATAAAACAGGCTGGGACTTCTCATGTCACATGGGGGGAAGTAAGGTCAGGATCATGTTAGGGCATCACAAGGTGTCAGGGGAGCAGATGCAGGTCTGGGATTTGCTTGGGGAGACGCAAATGCAGTAGTCAGACTGAGATTTCATACAGGGGTCTGATGAGGAGCTCTGGAATTAAAATATGAGGCTAAACCTGATTTAGCTGGAGATGTTTTGGTGTTTTTTCCCCATGGAGATGAATTAAAATATGGAGGTTTGTTTTCTGCTGTGTTTTGAGGTTTTGGTTGGTTGGTTTTAATATCCCTTTGAGGGATGCATCAAGTGGAAGGTAGGTCTATAAGGATTTCTTTACCCAGAGTGAAAGTGGGATGGAGTTTGGCTGCCATTTCCTTGTGTATTCTGTGGTATGAGGCTGTAATGCTTTTTTTTTGCCTCCAGAATAATCGAGCTGAATGGCCACAAGCCACCCCTCACCTACAAGCGTTTCCAGGCCATCATTAGCCGCATGGAGCTCCCGAAGAAGCCAGTGAGCACTGTAGTAAGCCAGCAGATGGAGACATGTAAAGTGGACATCCAGGAGAACCATGACGATGTGTATGGGGTCCCATCCCTGGAAGAGCTGGGTATGTGTCAGAAGTCAAGGCAAGGGTTAACTGTCTGCTGAAACTGGGATCTAGTGGAACTGTTTCTGTGCCCAGGGCAGCTCCAGTGTTCTCATCTGACCTGGGCTGCCTGTAGCCATAGAAGCAGCCTAATGAGTGCTGGACTTGATGGAAACAGACTGCTGTCCCTTTAGCATTGCTTTGAAACGCTCTGTATCTGTCTTTATATTCTCTGCTATACTGAGCATGTAACTGCTGTATCAGTGTCTCATGTCCTCTCCAGCTGCTTTCCTCCTATTACTGTCTCTGATGTGTTGTGTAACAGACCTGAAGATGTAAACTAACTATGTACCAGGCTTAGATAATTTCATTTAGTTATTGCCAGGCAGCACCAATTTGGTTGCTTAGCAAAACAAAGGACTAGGACAGAAACTTCTTTCATTCATCCTCCTATGCCTTATGCTGTATCTTTCTTGGAGGAGGATGAACAGAGATCCAGGGATGAAGAATTGGAGGTCTATGTCAGGGAATCTAAATGCAAGGGAAGAAAAAATGCAGAATACTGTCTGCATGTGTGTGACTGGAGGCTCCATGCCAGCTTTATAGGTATCACCTTGTACCTTACGGCACAAATTCAGCAGTCATGTGAAAGCAGGGGGCTTCACAACAGGAATATCCTAAGGTTGCAGTCCTGGGTAGATCTGCTTTCTTTATTGTCTGGTCTAACATGAGACTGCCTGCAACCTTACATAGCTGTGCTTGCTGCCAGGGAAGGCTCCTCTTTTAGCATAGAGCAGTGCAAGGAAACTGCATTATTGCTTTCCTTTTTCATCAGTTCTTCAGTACTTCTCCAGGCTTCCCTAGCACCAGCGTCCAGCAGAGTAAAAGCTTCACTAGGAGCAGCCAGACTACCTAGTGAGATGCTGGTGTCTATGGCAAGGTATTTTGTAAGGCAGAGCTGTGGATCAGGTGTTCCTTTGCCAGCTACTCTGGCCTTTGGAGCAGAGCCCTGTGGGTAAGTGCTGACTCAGCACAAAGAGTGCTGGCTTGAGCAGGTTCTGCCCTTGACCCATGTGATTTGTCTGCTATACAAGGACTACAGCAGCAGGCAAGCCATGTTAGGCAACTGCAGTATGTAGTGTCTTGCTGTTACCATTGCTTAGTTCCATCTATACCCTATGTCAGGCATGGCTTTGAATCTTACCAAGTTCTTTTTCTCAGGCTTTCCTACGGATGGTCTTGCCCCTGCAGTTTGGCAAGGAGGGGAGACAGAAGCCTTAGCACGGCTGGATAAACACTTGGAAAGAAAGGTAATCCCTGTTATTTAAGTGGTGATTCCTGCAGCCTGTGCCTCCAAATGAAACATGTTGAGCATTGGCCATCACTGTTTCCCTGCTCTTCTAGCAGTGGTGACAGCATTCACCTCTGGGAGGAGTGTTTGGTGGTGTTGAAGCTCTCCTGTGATCTTGTGGTGTGTGTATCAGGTTGCTCCTGAGCTTCCTCAGACCCAAAGAAGTAGATGTGTCTATTAGTTATGCTGCTGTTTGAAGCACAGAGGATCTTTTCCTTATTTCTGTCCCTCAGTTTCCTTTAGAGGACTGCAGACTTTGAAACTCTTGTAAGTTGCTCAGTCCCTACTACACACCATCTTGTTTTGTCTGTAGCTGAGGGATTAGTGCAAGTACATGCTTATAAAAGTAGGCCTTCCCCTTGTACATCATCCTGTTAATGTGTTGTCACGCTGGCTGGCATTACGTGAGCCCCTTGATGAAATACATGTTTTCTATGGGGCACATGTTCTTGATTACAACACACAAGGCAAACAGTTTCAAAGTAATGAAAAGATGACCCAGCTCAGTTTTAAGAAGTTTGTATCTTTTTAATGTTGGGTGACTTGGAGCAGTTGTAGAAATCAAAGTATGAATTCTTATACTAAAAGGGGAATAAACTGTCAACATAATGCTCCACAAAAAGGTCTGAATTTTTAAGGTGTGAAATAAGGTAGAGATACCCTGAACATAAACAACTATGTTAGCTTGTATCCTTAGGAGCTCTCAGGGTTATTAGCTCCTGAATACAAAGCAAGCTTAATCCTTTTCTTGGCCAAAGTAACTCATTTAGATCTTGGAGCAAAGGTCTTGCATGTCTTGAAAAGGGTGTAGGGTTTGGGACTGCCCTCTTGAGATCTCTCCCAGCAGTGGTTGGAGGTGAATAGAAAAGACTCTGCTGTCAGACCTAAGTGGCCTCACCACCTGCACAGAGGCCTGCCCTTAGCAATGTCCCAGAAATGTGGGAATTTTTGGCTTATTTCTCCTGACTGTGTCTAGGCATGGGTTGCAAATTACGAAAGACCAAGGATGAATGCCAATTCCTTGCTGGCCAGCCCGACGGGACTCAGTCCCTACCTGCGTTTTGGCTGCTTGTCCTGCCGCTTGTTTTACTATCGTCTCTGGGAGCTGTATAAGAAGGTAAGACAAGAGGTTCATCTAGAGAGCAGCTTGGATGTGAGCATAGGTAGCATGGTGCTGGTTCCCAGACTGTGCCAGAACAGCTGCAGAAGCTGCTGTTGCCTCCTTTGTGTTTGATTGTTGGGCTACTGTTGCCACTAAAGGAGAGGCACTTGGGTGTGAGGAAAAGGGATTCTACTGTATATAGTCAAGCAGATCTTAAATCTTCTGGCACCTTGTTCTTCAGTCTGTATTTTTGTGTCATGACCCAACTAGAGCTTTTTCCTGTTAGTTTTGTGTCATCCAAGTCACTTGTCAGTGTACTGAGCTAAAAGCAGTACTCTTGACTTTACCACCTGAGGTTTCTTGTAAAGGATGATCTGGAATTGAGCTCCTTTATGGCAATTGCTACTAACTGACCTCGGAATTATGTATGAATCTATGAGTGGCTTACACCTTCAATGTATGGGTGGCTTACTTTATAACTTAATGAAGCAAGTCCTCCCCTGCTTGCGAATACCTTGTTCTCTGCTGCACAGGTGAAGCGGAACAGCACACCACCCCTCTCTCTGTACGGACAGCTGCTGTGGAGGGAGTTTTTCTACACAGCAGCCACAAACAACCCAAAGTTTGATCGCATGGAGGGGAACCCCATCTGCATCCAAATCCCCTGGGACAGGAATCCTGAAGCCTTGGCAAAGTGGGCAGAGGGCAAGACAGGCTTCCCTTGGATCGATGCAATCATGACGCAACTGAGGCAGGAAGGTTGGATCCATCATCTGGCCAGGCATGCGGTGGCCTGCTTCCTGACCAGGGGCGACCTCTGGATCAGCTGGGAGTCAGGAGTCAGGGTGAGTCTGGCATTTCCAGAGGCTTGCAGGAGTCCATATGGAAAACAAAGTCTCACTGGCACTCTCTGCAAGGATGGGTACACAGGTATGGCTTTTGCTTTGTGTGTGGAAGAGGCTTTTGGCCTGCCAACTGCATGACTTCTTTCTGCCTTCTACCATGGGGCTCTGACACTATCGAGAGTCTCCAGTAACCATAACTAAATGTTACAGGGACACACTGGTAAATATGGTCTCTGGGGTACTGGGGGCTTTTTAGGTTATTTTATTTTATAAAAGTTCTCTCAATCCATCTGTTTTCTTTGCAAGTTCAGTGTCACTTTATGACTGGACCTTTTTCCTCATGGAAATGGATTGTATAATCCATCACCGTGCCGGTCAGGGAATGCTCCATGACTGTGAAATCTGAGTCTAGAGTCTCTCAAGGAAAGAGGTAAAAGACCCTCCTGTTGGGCCATCTGAAGGGACAGACAGCTTGAACCTATCCAGTGTACACACAGCTGCACACAAAGTGGAGGGAGAGGTGTCTTGTCACAAAGGTGACAAAGGGGCATATAGCAGAATGTGCATCATAAGGTCAGACA
This sequence comes from Agapornis roseicollis, assembly GCA_002631895.1. Classification (NCBI taxonomy): domain Eukaryota; kingdom Metazoa; phylum Chordata; class Aves; order Psittaciformes; family Psittacidae; genus Agapornis; species Agapornis roseicollis. The sequence continues at coordinate 41,417 of NDXB01002849.1, forward strand.
CTAAAAGTGCAGTGTCTGCATGGATGTAAGTTACTGCTGAAACCTGTCCACCTCTCAGTGTCAGCGTGCTCTGTGACCTTCAGAGGGCTTCTTGCTTTGGTGTTTGTTCTTTGCAGCATCTGCCTGCTTCCCATGATTGGTGCTTTGCACTTGTTATGCCTCCTAGGTTAGGATCAATACCCACGGCTTGCCGCAACACCAGGTAGTGATTTAGTCTCTAGCTGCATGAGAGATAAGGCAGCACTTTATCAGTGTAAGCAGACAGAGCCTCCCTATGTGAGAGCATCATAAAGTGAGATCTATTGACCAGTCAACTGGCTTCAGCCAGCATAGCCTCTTTGCTGCTGCTCTGGTTCCTAGGGGCTGTGCTCACAGCTCAGCACCTGCCATCTGAACTGGCATCTTGGGTCCTCCTGCCACAAAGTCCTGTGTGGGGAAGCTCTCAGTGCCTTTTCCTCCCCTTGCTGCAGGTATTTGATGAACTGTTGCTGGATGCAGACTTCAGCGTGAATGCAGGCAGCTGGATGTGGCTTTCCTGCAGTGCGTTCTTCCAACAGTTCTTCCACTGCTACTGCCCTGTGGGCTTTGGACGTCGAACAGACCCCAGTGGTGACTACGTTAAGTGAGTGATATGTCTGGAGCTTCTCTGTTGCTTGATCTCTGAGTCTAAGTTGTTCGGTGGCTGATGGGTGTATAAGCGCTTTGTGTGCATTGTGAATACTGCGTTGCTGCACTTTAAGTGATGCTTGTGCATCTTTTTACTTGTATTGCAGGAGGTATCTGCCCAAACTAAAGGGTTTCCCCTCACGCTACATCTACGAACCATGGAATGCCCCAGAGTCTGTGCAGAAGGCAGCCAAGTGCATCATTGGGGTGGACTACCCCAAACCCATGGTGAACCATGCAGAGACCAGTCGACTGAACATTGAACGCATGAAGCAGATCTACCAGCAGCTGTCACGCTACAGAGGGCTCTGTAAGTACCAATAATTGCAAAAGATTGTTTCTTTAATAGGAAATAAAATGCTAGGAGAGGAGAAAAGGTAGTGATATGAAATAGATAGCACTGAATAGTTCTGAGAGTTGGTGATGGCACAGCACCATCCCTGTGCCACCAGTGGTCCATTCTTCACTTTGCAGGGAAAAAATCTAGGCAAAGAATGTTAAATAAATACACTTCTGGAACACCCTGTGTGTCTGTGGCGAGCACTGGATGAGCACAGCTCTGAACTTGTCCTGCTTTGGGATATGGATGTGCTAGTTGGTCATCACTAAGATGATTCCATGTGAAAGGTTTCTCCGACTACCATAGTTAAGTGTTTCTTAACTGTGATTTTCTTGCATTTCTCTAGGTTTACTGGCATCAGTCCCTTCATGTGTGGAAGATCTCAGTGGCCCAGTTACAGACTCAGCCTCAGGTCAGGGTTGCAGCACCAGTACAGGTGAGCTGGAGTTTTGTGCTTCTGAGATAATTTCATGTTGATTTACAGGCTATGGGCAGAAGGAGGGAGAGATCTGTTTCTAATAAGAAGAGAGTGTGTAGCTAGGAATACCTAGATAGATCACATTCGCTTTCCTTTAGGCTTTTTCAGCAGTCCCAGTGAGCCTTCATTTCTAAAAGGGCTGAGGAACAGTTGATTAAAGTGAACCTTTTATTGCCTGTGTGGGGTCACGTGCAGCCAGTTAGAGAAGTGCAGATTACCGTAGGGCCAGTCAGCTGTAGTGAAGCTGTCCTCCAGCAAAGGAGAATACTTTTGTTTTTGTTCTGGGAGACTCGATTCTGCTTTTAACAAAGGTCCTTCAACAGTTTTCAAGGAGGTTGTGGCAACATGTCTGTGCTTGTACTCTGCATGTTCTTTCTCCTACCTCTGTGGCAGGTTAGGCTAGGGTGTACTCATGAGATTTAAAGGCAGGCGAGCTGTTGCAATGACTCTTCTTGCTCTACAGGAGTGAGGCTGTCGCAAGCAGACCAGGCTTCTCCAAAGCGCAAACACGAGGGAGCAGAAGAGCTGTGCACTGAAGAACTGTTCAAACGAGCCAAGGTGACAGGTCTCCCCGCTCCAGAGGTCCCTGGCAAGAGTTTATGACTGTGAGTAGTCCCCAGTGTGATCTGGCTTAAACTGCCTTGTTTTGGCAGATAGCAAGGCTCAGTCCATTTGCTCCCTGCATTTTGATGAGCAAAATGGACTTGCTTATGGAGGAAGGTGGCTGTTGACTGTATATTCCATAGCCCTGCAATTTGGCAGTTGGCTGCCCTCTGGTTGTTTTGCTTTTGCTTGACAAGCTGTTAACTCAGTTGTCCAGCAGAGAGCAGTACCCTGTTGCTAGAACAATCACAGATCACAGTTGTTCTTGGGTTTGCTCTAGTGAGGCTGCTTCTCCTTCCATAGGGTAGGTTTGCAGCCAAGTTTGCCCATGTGGCAAGGGTAAGGGCTACAGGAGGAGAGCAAGCAGGTCCAGTCATCTTCCTGAAATCCTTCCAGGAGGGAAGGAACGGGTTGCAAATTCTGCCAGCTTCCTGGGATGAAAAGTGAGTTTGAGGCAAATTCTCTCTTTTGCTTTTTCCTACAGCCAGCAACAAGCACCTTGCAAGTGAAGAGGGAGAGTGCTGAAGAGGTGACCAGAGGAGTAGGGACTCCTGCCATGGAGGGACTGGAACTTGTGATGTGCAACAGAAAATCTGGGGTCTCATATAAATGTGTAATTCCAATAGCTGCCACAAAAGGGCACTGTGTTACTTGTGCTTGGGACTGTTTGGCCTTCTGGTCTCCAGAGAGCCAAATATGTCTTTTCTCAGCCATGTCCAAAATCTGCCACATTTAAGGTGGGGAGAGCCTTCTATCAGCTTGTGCAGTCCCAGGTGTATCTGTCTTTTCTGACAGTGGCTTGATACATTGATGTAGGGAGCAGCATCTGTGCATCTCAAGTAGTGAATGTCCTTTCTCATCACTAATACTAGGCAGTGAGTGGCACTGATTAATTCAAACTGTAGTAGGAGTTGAGAAGGAAGCTGCTACAGTGTTAAAAATAGAGTAGCCATCCTACCAGAGAGCAGGAGAAACTCAGGTTTTCTTTCATTAGTCTAGACTGGCAGAGATGTAAATGCTTTCTGAGTAAATCAAGGTGGTACTCATGGGATGGAAAGAAAATGAAGGACAGCTGTAGCACAAGAACAAATTGTCTGTACGCTTGAACAGCACTTAAAACTCTCCCTGCAGAAGAATCTCGCTGCTGCAATGTGGGCTGTTGTCTGGAAGGGGCAGCTTCAGAGCACTTTGACATTGGGTGGGAGGGACTCTGAGAGGAGAAATTCTTGAGGGAATAAGAACATGCCTTGATAGGAGTAAAGTAGTTTCCCAGGAGCTTGCTGGTCCAGATAATAAGGAAGCAACATCTGGGCCCCTGCACTCTAGAGCATTTCCTTCCCTGAACGAGAGCTCTCTTGGATGGAGCAGCCATGGTGTGTAGCCTGTGAGTGCCTCATACCGATAGGGGATGTGTTACGCATCAGCTCCTTGAAGTGAGTCTTCCTCAGCTTCAGTCCCTTATCCATTCTGTGTGTCCATTCTGTTTTTTCTTTCCTGCACTGGCATATGTGTTTCAGGTTTCTACACGGTATACTCCTCTTGCCCTGCACACTGCTCCTTATGGCCATTTGCATTCGTGCTGGTGCTTTGTAGTCAAGCAGGATGATTGTGTAGCTTTCCTGACTCTTAACCATACACTCCTTGGCCCAGTCCTGTTACATGTCACTTCAAGACGGTGCTGGCAGAGCACCTCTACTTACTTTCCCATCTGAGAGGGCAAGGGAGGGTAGTACTGCAGAGGAGCCTGTCTTCTGGCTGTTCTAAAGAGGAGGTAGATCAAGTAGCTGGTCTTATGAAATGGGCTGCTGTTGGCACTGTTTTCATTTGCTGTTCAAAACCTTTCATCCCTGCCTGGCACAGATAACATGGGACTATATGTGAGTTGCTTAGTGAACAGCTTGGGGAGCACAGGAGTTATCTCCCTCTCCAGCTGGGATAATCAGATTCCATTTTGGAGCCCATGTTTGAACCCAGAGCAATGGGGCTGCAAATAGAAAGTGACTCAAATGTGTCTGGGAAAGCTGAAGTGGTTGAATTGGGACTGTGAGTTAACTTAGTGAATAGATGAATAACCTTTCCTTCCCACTCATCTTCCTGGGGCATTGACCCTAGATTCCTTTTTCCAAGGGAATCCATCGGGCAGATTGACCAAGTAAATACTTTTCCTGCTCTTACTTTTTTCTAAACTTGTATTCATAAAGCCTGCCTGGTGGAAAACCCCAACAAGTTTTGTCCCCTTCACTCTGACCCAGACCTTACTCTCACTCTCTTGGGGGTAGAAAGGTGTAAAGAAATAGAGACACCCCTTCTGCGGCAGAGAGAAGAAAGGGAGAAGACCTGCACTTTGTACACTTAGGTTACAGAAGTTGTGACTTCTGTCCTTTGCAGAGCCTCATGCTTGGGCAATGGTCTGTAAATATGATTTTTTTTTTTAATATATAAATGTCTTTAACCCTTTCTATGCTGTCATGCAAATTATTTCAGTCAGTAAGTGGCATGTGTGGGACTGGACTGGGGGGTAAGAAGGCAAAAGGAGGGGAGGCTGAATCTCTTAAGTGATGTTTTAGAAGGCTTTGTAGATCCAGGGGGAATCCCTTTTGCAAGGTTTCTGTCAGCACCTTCTGGTATGGATGGTGTTACCTGAAGTGCTGCAGTTCGGGTAGTAAAACTGGGAAGGACACACAGAAACGTTAAGACCAACCAAGGGCAAGGGGAAAACTTCCTGCAGGAAACCTAATAGATAGGCTGCAATTCATCCGCTGAGACCTTCCCAGGTAAAAGGATAAAGGTGGGTAGAATTGTGTGACAAATGAGTGGAGGACAAGTGTTCACTGTTTCCTGTAATGTTTAGGATTGGGCATGTTCCATTGCACTACAAGCTGACAGATTGAACACAGGTGCACCTTCATTAGTTTTTGTGGTAACTTTTCCTTAGTTGTGGCTGCTGACAGTTGGAGTTGAAAATCATGGGGAGAGAAAAAGCCGCCAGGGACCATTAGTGAAGGTACCATCTTTGTTTCAGGAAGGAGCAGGGGATTGCTGCAGGCTGAGATGGAGAAAGCAGCATGAAATGGATGCCAGTTTGGGGCTTACCTTTTCCTGGTATAATGGCCTTTTTCTGTGTCTCAGGGCTAGGTGGCAATATGTGACATGAAGCAGGGAATGTGAGCTCTGCTTGGGAAGGGGGAGCAGTAGTGAGAGCAGTGGCTTTCAGGATGTTCCCCAGGGTGATGTGGAGGCTCATTTCAACTGAGAGGGTGGGCACTGGTGCAGGGAAGTGCTGTGAAACTAGGAGTCGTGTCTGGTATACCAGTCAGGCACCACTCAGCTGCTTGCTCCCTTTCGCTCCCCAGTGGGATGGGAAGGAGAATGGGAACACATGTAAAATACACGTGGGTTGAGATAGGAACAGTTTAATAATTGAAATAAAAGTAAAATATAATAATACTATTATAAGAATTAGAGGAAGGAATAAACATCACCCCCTGAGAACAAAAGTGGTGCATAGTACAGTTGCTCACAGCTCGTTGACCGATGCCCATCCCAAGCAGTGATTGGTGGCTCCCAGCCAACACTCCCTCCTCCCCCCCATTTACACGCTGGGCATGATGTGCTGTGGTATGGAATATCCCTTTGGTTAGTTTGGGTCATGTGTCCTGGATGTGCTTCCTCCCAACTTCTTGTGCCCCCCCTCACTGATAGAACACGAGACTGAGAAGTCCTTAATAAGTCCTTAATCAGTCCTTATTGAGCAACAACTAAACCATCAGTGTGTTACCAACATTATCTTCAGGCTAAAGCCAAAACAGCACTGCACAAGCTACTAGGAAGAAAATTAACTCCATCCCATCTAAAACCAGGACAGGCTTGTCAGCAATTGTGCTTTCTCTCTTGCAGTTCTTAAGCTAACTCAAACTGATACTAAAAACACCATGACTTAGCAGTCTAGTAACTAGCTAGGACACAGATTAAGGTCCTGCTTGTGCCTTCTGCCATCCTCGTTGGTGCTCCTGTGTGTAGAGCCCATTACTGGACCCTATCAGAATGACCTGAGGTACGTTACTTTCTTAGCACCCAGCAAGACTTTAGGAAGTGCGAGCTGTCCTGCAGTTTCTTGTCCAGGTTTGTCAATGGATCTGATCCAGAACAGCAGCACGAGAGCCTCAGCTGGCTATGTTCAGATAGCATCAGTCCAAAGACCAGCTAAGTGGTTCTTACAAATACCCAACATAGGCAAGACACAGCTTAAGAGTACTTCATGTACATAAGCATTGAAAATTCGGAGTCTGATTTGCTGGGCAAGTTTGAGATGCGAAAGGGAGGTTTTGGAGATGTAAATTCAGGTGTTTCAAAGAGGTGCTGGAGATAAAACAGTATGTCTGGTCTGTGAGGACACAGTGTGTGCAGTGCGTTGGTTTAACTGAGTGGGGCTGGGGTCAAGGCTCATGCTGTTGCTGAACTGTTGTCAATGGCAAGGACCTTGTGGGCTTGGGGAAGTAACACTTCAGTGCTTGAAGTGGCTTGTGCATGTCAAAAAGCCATTTGAAAATAGCAGCCAGTGCTATGGAAGATGAAGAGGCCAGATGATGGCAAACTCAGTCCTGCTTTCCCTACCTGGAGTGTAGTAACATCAAATACACCTGGAGAGGTTGGGTTTGAAGCAGCCTGCGCAGGCCAGAACATCTGTTCTCCATGACAAAGGAATGACAGTGATATGGCTAAGGATGGAAACTGGCTAACCTTGGATTTCTACCAGAGGGAGATGGCCTGCTGCATTGGCTGGTGGTTGGGGAAAATCCCCCTTGTTCTCTTTCTGCACAAAGAAGGAGCTGGAGCAGCTTTGGGAGGGCTTAGGTGAAAGGTTTGGAAATGGAAGACACACCTGGATGTGAAGAGATGGGAGCTGGAACCATGGAGGGGATACTGGAGCAGTGAGCAGGATAGCTGATGGAGAAAGCAGAGTGCTGGTCTGGTATCATAGCTGCATCTAGGGTGAGATCAGGTGGTTCAACAGGTGGGGAGGAGCAGGAAAACCTCTCTCCACACATAATCTCCCCTCAGACTTAACATAAGGCTGAGAATAGTTTCTCTGAAGTGAACTTGCTGTTCAGTCGGACAGTTTGAAAGAGACAAATAAGATGGGAGATGCCTTAAAGCCAGGGGGTGCCTTGTGAGCAGAGACATGGGCTAGGACAGAAGTGTGGTCTCTGCAGGAGATGGACATGCACTCTCCCAGAGCCCATGGGAGATGGATGTGATTGGTGATAGTGCAGCCAGAAAGGCCAAAATGGGGCTCCTGCCAGGCCAGGGCTGGGATGAGAGGACCAATGACCAAGCTGGGGGGAGCTCTTGATGTTCCAGCACAGGATAAGATTCACCAGTGGTGATGTGGCTGCAGGAGGAGGAGGAGGCAGCCTTAAGGCTTCTGCCTTCAGCTTCTGCCCCAGCTCAGAGGCCAAAGCACAGAGGAGGCTGCAGAGGAATCATGTTGTGGTAGCCAGGGTTTATGCTTCGAGATGGAGCTGTCAGAGCCCTGGAGGAGCACTGGTGCGCCTCTTGAGTCCTGCATACAAGACAGCTTGCTGTGTGCATCCAAACTGCACAGGGGACACCTTACTCCACTCAGGATAGTGCCCCGGGCACTGTGTGTGGTGACCCTGTGGTGTGTGCTTGTTTCTACCCTGACCCAGGACTAACGTCTCTTTCAAGCTAGTCTGGCAGGAGACCAGGGCTCGGAGAGCGAGCAGGGCTGTGTGCCTTGGAGGGCTCTGCTTGCTCTCCTCTGGAGGACCAGCTGACGGCCTGGGTCTTGGCCAACGACTAATACGATTGCCTCAATGACAGCTCCGTGCTTTGAGAAACACTGATGTGATCTGCTGTATCTTTAAACTGTGCTAAAGCAGTGACCTGCTCCCTATCCAGAACTGCCACAGGCGGTAACCAAGAGCAGGGTGGGCATGGAGGGAGTACAAAACGTTCTTCTGTTCAGGTACAAGGACTGGCCTTGGCACCTAAAAATACCGATGTTACCCACTCCTCTGCACAGCACAATCTGCACACTCTTCTGCCTGCAAAGGATGTGGAGGAGAGGCAGGGGAGAGAAACCTGATGAGGAAGGGTAGCAGCAGAGAGCATTCACCCAAGATGAGGTACTCCCTGGGACATCGCTGGATGCCTGTTCTGGGAAGAGACCTGCAACCTCGAGATGTGCTTTTCCCTGCCGCATGCCTGTAGAACGTGCGTTTAAGCTGTTTTTCCACATCCCCTCGCTGTGCTCACAGCCCTGACGAGCTCCCCCAGGGACAGGGGCTGTGCCGGGGCTGCAGACCTGTTGCCAGCTGGGTGCTCCCCACCCGCGATAGAGAAAGAGTGCAGCCCGGGTTCCGCTCTCCTCCTCCCGCCTCAGGCACGTCCCCGCTGCGGAGGAGACCCTCGACAGCGGCCCTGAGTGTCCAGCCCGTGCCTGGGGGAGACCCGGCCGCCCCCCGCACCGGCTGTAGTGGGTCCGCTGAGGCACATCTGCCTGCGGGGCTGTGCCCGCAGCTACGGGCACAGCTGGGGGGGTCATTCCATATCTGCCCCGCCCGCCCCGGCGTTTCCCATGGCCTGTGGGGGGGGTGGGGGGGGATGCGGTGTGTCGCCTCCAGCTGCGGCCACATCTGTCCTGCAGCTGCCGCCGGGGGCCGCCGAAGGAGCTCCTCCGGCCGCGCCCCCCGCCCCCCCCCCCCCCCCCCCCCCCCGCGC
>NDXB01002849.1:59898-108721 GCA_002631895.1 Agapornis roseicollis
GGGGGGGGGGGGGGGGGGGGGGAGGAATGCCTGCTAAATATATGTCTGAATGGTTTATATGGGATGTGGAGGGTTGCCCGAGGAGCAGGAGCGAGAGTGGTGACAGAAACAGCAGAGAGAGGGGGTTTCAATCCCTAACGCTGCAAGAACCAGGGAGCTTTCCAACCCGATTGATGTCTGGAGGGAGCTGGAGGCAACGGGAGTGCAGGATCTGCCTGATGGATGCAGCCAGGCCCAGGGGGAGCAGTTGGCTGGGTCTGTGCACAGCGCCGGGGCCAGCAAATCTGTCCTGACCTGCAGCCGGCGTTAGCAGCTAATTGCATCAACTGGGGATGGATGGCTTGGCAAAGGGGGGCCAGGGCTGGGGGGGCCCCATGCTGATGTCCTGCCCGTGGTGAGCTCCAGTGCCAGTGCTGCAGAGCACCCGTGATGCGTAAGGGTTGGTATCTGCTCATCCCACAGCGATGGGCAGCTGGTGAGAGCCCTGCGATGGAGAGAGGGATGCAGGGTGAGAGGTGGCCCAGGTGGCTGCTGGGTCACACCGGAGCAGGGCGTGATGGGGAAAGGAGAAGCATGGTCTCCGGAGAATGTGGTGAGCTGCTCCGAGCTTCCTGATCCAGCAGTAAGGCTCTAGAGAGATGGGCAGAGCCAGCAGCAAGCAGGAAAGCAGCAGGAAGGAGTAATGGGACAAAGCCTGCTAGAGGGATGGGAAGGAAGCTGCTGGGTGGGGACAGCTTCCAGGATTCAGACGGAGCTGCTCAGCAGCAGAACCCTGTGCCAGGAATGGGTGGCTGGTGCAGAGGTCAACCCCCAAACAGAGGTGGGGTTTGGGTTTTTTTTGGTCCTGGAAAAACAAAGATGATTTCATCATGGGCTATTTTAGCAGCTTTCCAGAAATAGTGGCTTAGACACATAGATACTGCAAGGAGGCGTAGACTGATGTTTGTGCAAGAGGGAGCTATCCATGGATGAGGACTGTATCTCATGGATGGGAGACCATGTATAAGAATGAGGAATAATCGGAAGCATGGCTTAAATACAACAGGAAGTCCTGGGTGAATGAAAACTGTGAGTGAATGAGAGGGCTCGGTGAAGGAGCAGAACTTCCTTTCGGGCTATTGAATGGCAGAGCAGGAAGATTCAGAGGTGAGGGATGTCACCTCCACCTGTCAAATGGCAGTGTTGAGAGGGACAGTGACAACAGAAGTTTTGGGTTTGGTGGCTTGGAAGTCTGGGATAAAATTCCTGGTTCCTGCAAGATGGATTCCAGCAGACAGCCAGGCTGGTAGGTGGATAAAGGCTCGGTGGTTCCTCATCTCTACTGCAGGCACTGTGGAATATGGTTAATGCAGGAATGGACACAAATCAAAGGAAAATAATCAGTACCCTTCCTGGAAACTCCTGAGAGCGTGAGAACAAGTGCTCAAAAGGAAAGAGATGATGTAGAGCTGTGCTGAGCCTTTGTGGTCCTCTGTGAGGGTGCTGAGGCGCTGGCACAGGGTGCCCAGAGAAGCTGTGGCTGCCCCATCCCTGGCACTGTTCAACGCCAGGTTGGATGGGGCTCAGAGCAACCTGGCCTAGTGTGAGGTGTCCCTGCCCTTGTGGCAGGGGTTGGAACTGGATGAGCTTTAAGGTCCCTTCCATTCTATGATCCTATGAAAAGGCCTGAACCAGCCATGAAGATATGTGCAGAAAAAAAGGCAAACTACTTTGTTTTCCCAGCATAAAATGACTGCTGGGAATGCCAGGCTTTCTCTTGATGTTCATCACCACTGATCCAGTGTGCCGCTGCCAGCTGATGCCCTCAGAAGGCCAGCAGGACCCACTGCAAAGAGGAAAGTGACTGCCATGATCCAGCCAACCCAACGTGTTGATCCAGGGACTGGTAGGGATCAGACTGCATGAACTGGGAGCAAAAGATACAGCAGCGAGGTTGTTGCTTATTCCAGGCTTATTTCAAAGGCTGTCCTATGAAGCTGCCTCTGTGATCCATAGCCAGATGTGGCTGCACCAGGCTGAGGCAGAGAGGCTTCTCCTGGTTCTTTGGAGCTGGGAGGAAGCAGTCACATCTGGGTGGTAGGGATAGGGGACACAGTCTCTCTGCTCAACAAGTCCCTATTGCTTCCCCATGCTCCTAAAGTGCCTTTCCCAGCTGAAGGTTTTGTCACTCCTCTTTGACAGGGGTTGGGAAGCATGGAAGAGCCTTTCACCTGCTCAACCCTAGTGGGTAGAGATTGGGGTCACCCAAGAAACAACCTGTGTATCACCCCGCTCCTCTTGAAAGAGCCTTTCATTCCTAGGGGAGCAGCAGCATCGATTCCTTCTTGAGGTTAGAGCACTCACATTGGCTATTCCCCTAGCTAAACCTGTGCTCCCAGAGGTGCTCCCAGCACCTATCAATTGCAGCAGGGCCCATGCTGCTCCAGCCTCCCTGGGGCCCATGGACTGCAGCATGGGGACCATCAGAGACCAGTTGCTGGACACTGGGAAGTTTTGCCATTGGGATGGCACCCTGTGGTTGGAGGCAACATCAGCAGGAGCACACCAACATCATGTCTGTCCCAGGGATGGCTCTGCAGTGGAGGTGTGAGCTTCTCCGTGACTGCATTGGGATCCAGGTTTACAGCTTGTGTACATCCCACCATACAATTCAGGCACTGGTACTGCCCTTCCCATATGCCTTAATCTCCCCCACAGGCTGAAGGGACTTTAGGAAGTATCTCACCATTGCATCTGTACTAAGGCACAAGTATACTCAAGCTGGCCTTAGGTGACATTACCTTGTTCCTAGAGAGCTCCTGAGGCTGTTCTGCTAGGGCAGCATCCTTCCAGTTAGAAAGGCTTCCCAAGTCCAGTCCATGCCCTCACTTTGGAGATCACCACAGGTTCCACATGGATGGAAAGGTGATCTATTGCTGTGTGGCTTCAAAAGGACTTTGTTGTGCTACAGGCCATTAATAAGTACCTGCAGTAGCTGCAGTTTCCTCCTAGCTATTGAAGCAGGAAAGGTGCATCCCTCCTAGGGTATGCTTTTCTTCAGAGCAGGGACTGGTTTGCTTTTCTGAATCCTTCTGGGACTTTCCCCTCTGAGTGATTGCTGCAGCTACAGGATTACTGAGGCAGCATCATTAGCAGCCTAGGTTGAATGTAACCAGCTGACTCAGATATATCTTGCTTAGGTATAATCTGGTATTTCCACCCAGTTCTCTTCCTTCTTAAAATCCATGTGATTTGCACAGGCCACAGAAACACAGAACTTGTATGAAGGCCAGTGGTGAAAGCAAAGAAGTTAAATGTTTAAAGCCTCAAGAGGATGGGTGATGGGTTTTGGTGGCAGTGCTCCTCCAGGTGCTAGCCAGCACTGCAACAGGGACACTGGGGTGAAATGCCCCCCCGAGAGGTTCATCCTGTGCCTGCAGCAGGCAGAGCCCTTGTGCTGGCTGTAGTGTGACAGTGTAGGAGCTGGGAGCAGTGGGAACTCTTGAAGGGGCTGCCAGGGCTGCTGGGGCTGTTTATTCTCTCATGGTTCAAGGAGCATCCTCCTTGCAGCTGGAGACATGGATAGCGTCAGCTGCTAAAAACCTCCCCTCTCCACCTCTGCCCACTGACGAGCTTTCCAGTCACCACAAACAGCTGATAACATGGGAATTCGAGTGACTAATGCCAAGTCACAGCCATTAGTGCTGCCTGCAGCAACTCGTGCATGTGCAAGCTCCGGTTGTGTGAGGAAGGAGGCTGGGGAAGGAAACCACTGACCTTTAAACACCTGGAGCAGCAGGGGGACATTGATGCCTCTTCACACAGCAGCACAGTGTGGTGGATCAGCGCTGGGGCACGGCCTTGGGGGTGCAGTGGGGCATCTGCTGCTCACAGGCCTCGCAGCCTGTGGTGGCTGCCCTGCTCCAAGAGTGAAGGGTGGAAAGCGAAAGAGTGGGGCTGCCTTTGGCCGGGGCACAGCCACCATCAGCTGGGGCTGAAGTGATAGTACCAGGCCACTGGCTCATCGGGCATCCCTTCTGCGTGGCTTCAGGTGCTGATGTATGCAGATGTAGGTGTATGAGAAATGGCTTGCTCAGGATTTCTTCACTGAAAGGGTGCTCAGGCATTGGAACAAGCTGCCCAGAGCAGTGGTGGAGCCACTATCCCTGGTAGTGTTCAAACAATGTGTGGACGAGGCCCTCAGTGACGTGGTTCAGTGGTGGCCTTGGCAGTGCTGGGGTTGATGATCTTAAAGGTCTTTTCCTACCTGGCTGATTCTATGATTCTAAGATGAGGAATCCAAGGGGAATGTAGCTGCTGTTCCCAGCTACCTAACAGACATTACAGGGAAGAAGGAGCCAGACTCCTCTCAGAGGTGTGCAGTGAAATCTTCAACCCCATAGAGAGAAGTAGTAGCAGCAGTGCAGCACCGATGCCAGTACCTAGTGTGGTGGTGGGTTCTCCATCCATGGGGATATTCAGGTATTATAGGCCTGAGTGACCTGCCCCAGGCAGGGGTTGGACCAAACCTCCAACCAACATGATTGTGTGCTTGTATGAGTCCCAGCTGCCAGGACAGGAACCAAGAAAAGGCACAGTCTGCCTTGGAAGGAAGAACCATAGGGCAGCCCAAGCTGGAAGGGACCTCAAAAGCTCACCTGGGAAAATGGTCACCTTTCATGGGAAAGGGAGCCTAGATGAGATTATCTAGCACCATATCCAGTTGCATCTCAAGAACCTCCAGTGATGGGGGCTCTACCATGTCCCTGGGAGGTTGTTCTGCCAAATGAGAAGGCTGCTACAAGTTCTCCATGCAGACCTCACAGCAGCCTTCCAGTATCTGAAGGGGGCCTACAAGGATGCTGGAGAGGGACTCTTCATCAGGGACTGTAGTGATCGGACAAGGGGTAATGGGTTCAAACTTAAACAGGGGAGATTTAGGTTAGATATTAGTAAGAAATTCTTCCCTGTGAAGGTGCTGAGGCGCTGGCACAGGGTGCCCAGAGAAGCTGTGGCTGCCCCATCCCTGGCACTGTTCAAGGCCAGGTTGGACACAGGGGCTTGGAGCAACCTGCTCCAGTGGAACGTGTCCCTGTCCGTGGCAGGGGTTGGAACTGGATGAGCTTTAAGGTCCCTTCCAACACAAACCAGCCTGGGACTCTCTGATTGTTTGTTCTCACTGTAAAATATGTCCCCGTTACGTCAAGATGAAACCTGGATGTGCACACCTCATGGTGAATGTGATGGTCGCATGTACCTACAGCCACCTGCCGGGAAAGGGGTGCTGGGGGTGCCCCATCACCCGGGGGCGATCAGCAAGGCCGGACCCCAGAAGCTCCGCAGCCTCGGGAATAACATCCCTGCCCCTTTAAAAGGAAGAGGCCGCCGGGTGCTGATGCGGCTGCCCCGGCGCCGGCTCCCCCTTCCCTCCCCTCCCCTCCCTTTCTCTCCCCGGCCGGGAGGCGCGGAGTGGCTGCTGCCGTCCCGGCGCGCTGACAACGGGCGCTGCTCCCGCAGGGCCATGTGAGCCGGGCGGGCGGCGGGGCCCGGGCGGCGGGCGGCGGGGAGGCCGCAAGGCTGCAGGCCGAGATGCTCCAGCTCGACCTAATCGACGCGGCGGGGGACGCGCCGGCCGAGGAGCAGACGGCACCCGAGCCGCTGCAGAAAGAGCCCCCGGCCGGCACCACCGATGTCTACCGGCCCAAGAGACCCACAACGCTCAACCTCTTCCCGCAGGTGCCTCGCAGCCAGGTGAGGACGGGACGGGGAGGGGGGATTCGGGATGCTCCCGCCGCCGGGGGGTTTTTTGTCTCGGAGGGATGGAAGGGCACGGATGGAGGGTGGCATGGGACCCCTCTGCCCGACGCTGCCCGCATTCCTTACCGCAGAGCCGGACCAGGGCCACCCGTACGTGCTCGCTCACAGTCGGGCCGTCCCCTCGAACGGCTGAGCCTACCCGGGCAATGCGCTTGGATGGGGGCTTGAAGAGCTGGGTGGCTCCTTCTTCCATTCCTGCTGCCGAGGTGGGGAGGGAACAGGCCGGGAAGTGTGGTGAGACCGAGCTGTGTCCCCAGCAGAGCCCATGGTGCCTGGCAGAGAGCTATGGGTCAGGGAAGGGACCCCACAGGGATGAAGAGCAAATGAAGCATGGTGAATGAACGCATGAATGAGCCATCACGGGATGGGGCACCACGCCATGGGGCTGACGAGCCCAGGGCCAACATCTGGCTGGGTTTCTGCTGCCCCAGAGCAGGGTGGTGACAAGGGGTACCCAGAGCCCGGCAGTGGGAACTTGGTGGGCTCTGCTCCAGAGTAGCAGCATCTGGCAAGAGAAGCATTAATGTCAGCACCCCGTGCTAAATCTGAGAGACAGAATAGCAGTGCCCAAAATGGTGGCCAGGAGGACAAGAGGGTTCTGTTGTCTTCTTCACGCTCGGGTTTTGGGTGGTTTTCTCCAAGCCTACCCACCCTACCAGCACTGGGGTTGCTGTCATTCTGGGGTGTGCAGTATTTCAGTCCCCACATGCTGACCCTCTGAGCAGCATCCAGAGCCTCTTTGCCCCACCCCTATGGCAAACTTCCTGATGCCAGGCAGGCTGCGCGATGCGTGGGGCTATTTTTGCCACTCTCCTGCACTGAGCCCTGCCTGCTGCCAAGTAGGAGGATTGTCGTCGCAGTGACGCTGAGCTGAGGAGCACTGAAGCAAGAGGCAGGTGTCCCTTTGGGTAACAGATGGGGAGTAGTTGGAGCTGGGTGTCACCAGCCCAGCACTGGCAGCTGATGCCAGCTCTCTGCCTGAGGCCACGGCTGGGAGGAGAAGGAGGAAGGCACAGAGCCAGGATGGGCACCCGCGGGGCAGCTGGCACCAGGAACAAGGGCAGCAGGGCTGGGGAGGCGGGAGGAGCCTCACTGAGTATAATGGACAAGGAGACAACAGCAGCCTGGTCCCACCCCGTGCAGGGACCCCAAGGAGCAAGTGGCATGTGGAAGCACGTCCAGCTGTGGGGATGGGAACTGTAGAACCTCACTCCTGGGCAGCTGGTCCAGAGGCAGCCACAGGCCTGAGGAAGGGGGGTTGCATAGGTGGTGGTCTGGAGCTGATGGTCCCCTTGCAGGGCCATGGTGAAGGCTGTGGAGTGGTATCAGGACCCATGGGTGTAGCTGAGTGGAGGACATGCAGAATGGGAGATAAGGGCTTTGCCACAGCTGGCAGTGGGAATGGGGGCTCCAGACTGGGGCATGGCCAGCCAGGGAGGGCAGTGCTGTTGGCGGCATCTCGTGAGAGGCAGGCTGGTTGTGAGGTGCATGGGGTGCCTGTTCTGGATGCCTACCTAGCTGAAGGCAGCTTTTCCATGCCCATGTGTGGTGTCCCACAATGAGGACAGGGTGCAGGGCATTCCTTGGAGATCAGCCTGAGGTCTGCCTTTACCTGTGCCAGACCATCCTGGCCTGCTCAGCTCTCTCCTCTTGCAGGTGGTCACAGGAGGGACCGTGGCCATTCGGCTTCTCTTGAATGCCTTGGCAGATGGCCTGGAAACAGTGAGGGGAACATCCCCAGCTTCCCCAAGGGGAAGAAACAGCTGCTGTGCCTGGCTAGGTTCATCTTCTAAGACCTTTTGAATGCTATCCATGCATTGCAGACCCCTGGCCCTGTGGGATGGATGGGCTTTGTGGGATCTGCCTGTGGCATTGCTGCCTCCCAGTCCAGGCAGCCAGGCTGGCTGGTGTGCTGGCCCTTTGGCACACAGAGGCTGTTGCTGTAGCAGCTTGCCTGCCCGCATCGTGGCCCATCCTTGCCCTGGGTAAGGCAAGCAGAGACGTGCTGTTATTAGCCTTGGCACAGGAGGGGCTCACAGAGTTCATGCTGAGATGTTGTGGTGGGGGTCTGTTCCCTCCCTGCATGGAGGCAGGGATCTGGCAGCCGTGGTTCAGCATCATGCGACATGGTGAAGTTTCAGGGAAAAGGCTTGTTGGTGGGAAAGCAAAGCAAGGATGGGGCAGCTCCTGCACTGCTGATTGCAGCTGCAGGCTGGTGATAAGGCTGTGAGAAAATCCAGGGAGTCCCAGCAGAGCTCAGCAGTTGAGTGAAAACCAATGGCATGGAAAATACCATGGTTGTAGATGAGAGACAAACACCTGGTACCTTGCAGGGGAGGGGCCAGGGAGAACTTGGGGGTGCAGGAGAGGATGGGGTCTATAGCAGGTGGGATGTCATTCCCTGCTGGGGCAAGAAGGGAAGACTTGTCCTCTATAGGGGACCTGGTCACCTTTGGTCCATGGGTATCACAGTGAAGCTGAGTACGTTCCCCCGTGCACACACATGTGTGCACATGCATGACCAGCCACCCAGGGCACAGCACCCACGGAAGCTCCATCAGGATTAACGTCTGCTAGTGATCTATGTATGTGTGTGTATGCATTCCGGGGAGGGATGGGTGCTGCTGCTGCTCCACCACGTGCTGTTTACTGTAAGGGCTACAAAGCATCTTTTGTTCCTCTCCTCAGGACACCCTGAATAACAACTCTCTGGCGAAAAAGCACAGTTGGCAGGAGCGGGTGTCCCGGTCATCCTCCCCTCTGAAAACAGGTGAGTTCTCGAGCTGTTGGCCAGCAGCAGCTCCTTGCACCATTTTGTGGCTCTCAGGAGCCTGGGGCAAGTGATGCTGGTGCAGGAGGTCAGGAAAACCATCCCACATGGATGCAGGGTGGGTCTGGGTGACATCCCCAGCAGGGAGCATCACCCTCTATGGGCCTGCCAATGCTGCTCTTCTCCCCTTCCAGGTGAGCAGACCCCTCCCCATGACCACGTTTGCCTGAGTGATGAGGTCAATCACCAAAACAGCACAACCTCCACCAAAGACCGGGGCACATCCACGGAGAGCCCGTGCCGGCGCACAGCAGCCACCCAGATGGCACCCGCCTGCATTGCCACATCCCGGCCACCTGAGAAGCACCAGGCCACCAGCCGGCCCCCACCGCACGGTGCCAGCGTGGTGGTGGTGACATCGAGGGTCCCCGAGGCCCACCGGGACCGCATCCACTACCAGACGGACGTAAGGCTGGAGGCCACGGAGGAGATCTACCTGACACCTGTGCAGAAGAACTCGGATCCTCTGGAGACTGACAAGCCGTTCCTGTCTCAGTCCAGTGAGAACCGCATGTCCATCAGCTCTGATATCGACACCTCTGGCTACTCGGCCCTGGCAGGGAAAACCAACCCCTCCATCAGTGAGGAGGATGAGGTGCTGGACTACATGTCCTCCCCTGACAAGATGAACCTGCCCAGGGCTTCCTGCGGCGTTGGGAGCAATGGCTCCCGGCCAGGGCACAACCTCCAGAGAGCCTCAGTGAGCTCGGACACCAGCGCCCTGTCCTACGATTCGGTCAAATACACGCTGGTGGTGGACGAGAACGTGCAGCTGGAGCTGGTGAGCCTCAAGCAGTGCTACTCGGGCTACAGCGATGAGAGCGACTCGGCCACCGTCTATGACAACTGCATCTCCTCGCCCTACGAGTCAGCCATCGGCGAGGAGTACGAGGAGGATGCGCTGAAGCGTGACTCGGTGTGCCTGTCCGAGGACTCCACTCCCGAGGCGGACATCCACTTCTCCAAGAAGTTCCTCAATGTCTTCATGAGCGGCCGGGCACGCTCCTCCAGTGAGTGCAGGGCATGGGGGGAGCTGGGCAGCGGGCAGTCAGTACAAGGCTGAGGGCACACTCAGGAGGTGGGAAGCCACCAGCAGACACGAGACCCAGTTCTTGCTGCAGCCTTTGTGGCTATGTTCCTGGTGGCTGGAGAGGCATGGGGTGGGGGGTGGGGCTTGGAAAAGCCTTGCAACCCAGAGGGGTTTCAGGATACTCTTTTGCCTAGCCCAAGGTATGGCCGTATGGAGGGGGAGGTTAAGTGGCCTTGCAGGGTGACAGCACCCTCCTGGAGTGCTGCCCTTCTCCCCGACACCAGAGGTGGTGATGGCATGTCCCAGAAGCAGGGCTTCCTGTGGTTCAGCTGGTCCCACAGTGCTGGTGACACTGCATGGCTTTGTCTCTTCTGCCTGACCCATGCCCATCTCTTGGCTGTGGTGCTGAGACATGCCCCTCTGCCTTCATCCCCAGGCGCTGAGTCCTTTGGGTTGTTCTCCTGCATGATCAACGGGGAGGAGCAGGAGCAGACCCACCGCGCTGTCTTTAGGTGAGCTTGCAGGCATGAGCAGTGTCCCCAGCCTCTCGCAGGGGAAAACTGGTGCTGCCCTCTCACTGCAGTGAGGCTAGCCCAAATCCCAATGTTTCCACCATGGGAAGCCCCAGACCACTGCCTACAGCTCATGCCCTGCTCAGGAGCAACATCAGCCCAGGCTGCTGCAGTGGCAACACCTCTGAGGGCAGCAAGAGTGGTGCAATAGGGGCTATTCTTGCCCTTTTGAGTCTAAACGTGCTCCAATGCTTTACTTAGCTTGGGCCAGTGGTGGCCTTTGTGTTGCCACCAGTGAGAAGGCCCCCATGCTGCTGGCCAGCCAGTCACCAGTGCCTCTCTACCCAGGTTTGTGCCTCGCCACGCGGATGAGCTGGAGCTGGAGGTGGATGATCCTCTGTTGGTTGAGGTGCAGGCAGAAGATTATTGGTACGAGGCCTACAACATGCGGACAGGCGATCGGGGCATTTTTCCTGCCTACTACGCTATTGAAGTCACCAAGGACCCAGACCATATAACAGGTACCAAGCTTCTGCTGATGTCCCAATCTTGTGTCCACCTCCTTTCTGCTGAGCAGAGGCTGATGCTGAGCAGGGGGATGGAGGGAGGACCAAGGGCACCCAACAGGGAGTGATGAGCAGCTTCTGGTGTGATGCTGGGAGCTGGTACCCAATGTTGCAGGGCCAAGGGTGGCAATATGGAGAGAAGAGGCAGATCTCAGCCTGGTCATTAGAGATGGCTCCCCCCATGTGTTCTCTCTTGCAGCTCTGGCCAAGAGCAGCGACTGGGTGGACCAGTTTCGGGTGAAGTTCCTTGGCTCGGTGCAGGTTCCCTATCACAAAGGGAATGACGTACTATGCGCGGCCATGCAGAAGGTAACGTCCCACCCCATCAGCAGAAGCTGGAGCTCCTCCTGGCAGCAGGGCAGAACCTCAATGGGGACAGGAAAGGGTGAGCCAACACCATTGCTCACAAGTCCCAGGCCTTTTTCTCTGTGTCTTTCCCCCAGATTGCCACCACGCGCCGCCTCACTGTGCACTTTAACCCACCCTCCAGCTGCGTCCTGGAGATCAGCGTGCATGGGGTCAAGATTGCTGTGAAAGCTGATGACTCCAAGGAGCACAGCAAGGTAGTGCCCTGCTCCCCACTCATCCCATCCCTTTGCCGGCTGCTGCTCTGAGCTGCCTCCTGCCCCCTGTGCTATAGCTCCTGTTTGCATATGAAGATTGAGAGAGTGAGAAGCACCATCATTGGGGTGGTAGGCCCACCATCAGGGTCCTCCATTCATCACATAATCCCAGTTTGGGCCATACCACTGGCTGATGCCCTTGCAGCTCCCAAAGATGTTGCTGTGCTGGGATGCTGGAAGCTGAGCTGTACCAGTAATCTGTTAGCTGCTCCTAAACCTTCCTGCTACTATTTTGAGTGATGTCCTCCAGATCTGCCCTGTAATCTCTTTAGTGAGGGCAGGCTGCTGATTAGCATTCTGCATAAGCAGCCTAGCAAAGCATGTGCTGGGCAGAGGGCTTTTGCCGCAAGCTGTTGGGAAACCTCCCCTACTGCTGGGGGTAGGAATGGTTTATGGCTCTGAGTACTGTGAGAGCAAGCTGGCCTGAGGTTTCTGCTGGTCTTGCCTGTATCTAGAGCATGCCATCAACTTAGCTGGTCTTTAAACTCCTGTAAATAAGTTCTCATTTCTGGCTGGGGCCCTTTGAACACCCAGGCTTGAATGGCTTAGCTCCATTCACCTTAGTTATCCACTCACCTTCTATCCACTGGCATTTAGCAAGGAAGGACTGTGTGTGTGCTGGGTGAACAGCAGCACAGGCTCATGTCAGAGTCTAACCCCAGGCCTCCAGGAGCTGTTCAAGGTAGAGGCAGCTGGGGTGGAGGTTTGGGACCATCCTGAAGTTACTGGTAGCAGCCCTGGATCAGGCTGTAGTTCATTTCAGTGCTCAATCCACGCATATATTTCCAGGTCCAGAGCCCTGCTGCCTCCCAGGGGAGTGGGGAGGGAACCTTTGACAGTTCATTTCTCTCTCCCCAGGTAAACAAGTGTAGCCATTTTTTCCAGCTGAAGAACATTTCCTTTTGCGGGTACCATCCAAAGAACAACAAGTGAGTAGTGAGGTGTGGGGCAGCTCTTGATGCCAGCAGCTCGGCACAGAGGCTTTGCTGCCTTCTCAGTGCCTGGGAGCAGCACAACTGGGGCTGGGAAGGGAATTGCATCACAGCAATGAGCATGGGCCATGGCTTGGTGGGGTTTGGGGGATCTCAGGTCCCAAACCCTTATAATCAAGGGGATGCTGGGGTACCTGGGCCTATTTGTCTATTGGTCCAGTCACCCCCACTCTCTCTGCCCTCAGGTATTTTGGGTTCATCACCAAGCACCCTGCAGACCACAGATTCGCCTGTCATGTCTTCGTCTCGGAGGAGTCTACAAAGCCACTGGCAGAGTCTGTAGGGTGAGTCCTCGCTGGGCAGGGAAGGCTTGATCCCAAAGGGCAGGAGGAACAAATCCTGCCATCTTCCCCTACATGTGGGGCTTGGACCTGGCCCCAGGCTGGCACCTCTTCCTTCAAGTGAGAGAGCCAGGGCTGACAGAGCTATGGGCAGCATATTCCTGAGAGCACTGGAACACATCCCATTGCAAGGCTTTGCAGGCAGATGGCTGAAAGTCATGTGGATGTGCAGGGATCAGGGCAGGGATGATCTAATGGCAGCTCAGGGTGCAAATGCAGGGCTGAGGGGCTGGAGGGTCAAACTGGCTGCAGGAGCAAGGGTGAGAATGGAAGCAGGGGTCTGTAAATGCCTTGTGGGGAGGACACTGCTCAGCTTTGTCCTGTGCTGTGTTGCAGGAGGGCTTTTCAGCAGTTCTACAAGGAGTATGTGGAGTACACGTGCCCCACGGAGGACATCTACCTGGAGTAAGGGCTGGCACAGGCACCTCCTGCACAGCCAGGGCTGCAGTGTTGCCCCTTCCCCGTGTCATGCATGGACAAGAGCTGCTTTGAGCCTGGAGGAGGAGCAGGCCCGGGGCAGGGCTCCCCGGGGCACAGGGTGCAGCCTCTTTTCGTGACTCCCCTTCCTTGGGCTGGGGGCGACGGGAGGGGGGAGGGCTGGACAAATTGTGTTTATTGTACAAAATACTCTTAGTTTATTCTATTGGAGAAGTACCTGCTGGGGGGGCCCTGCCTGTGAGCACCAGAGTGTGCTTAGGCCCTTCCCTGCTGCAGGCTGGGGTGACAGCATCTCCTCCTTGTGACCATGGCCCAGCATCCTGTCACATCCCTCTGGGATGACTTTTAATGAGGAGTCAGATTCCTGCAATATGAAGACACAGCAGCTACAGCAAATAAAACCCATAATGCTGGCTTCGGTGGGGGGGGGGGGAATGGGTTTGCCTTGGGCAGGCATCACCTCCCTGCCATGCCCTGGGGATATAAAGGCTGCTGGGCAGGAATGGCAGAGGGAGCCCCCCTATCCCCTCTGNCCATAATGCTGGCTTCGGTGGGGGGGGGGGAATGGGTTTGCCTTGGGCAGGCATCACCTCCCTGCCATGCCCTGGGGATATAAAGGCTGCTGGGCAGGAATGGCAGAGGGAGCCCCCCTATCCCCTCTGCCAAAAACAGCACCAGGATGAGCTGAGACAGCTCACCCCTGCCTCTGCCCCCATCCCTCTCTTCTTGTATCCATGCCTGGGAGAAGAGACAGAAATGTCCCTCTATAGCTCCCTGCAGTAACTACACCCTCAGGAGGGGAGCCTTTCTCTGCCCCTTTCTCCTCTCCCCCTGGCCGCAGGTAGCAGAGGCAGTGGCAGAGCTGGGTGCCTGCCAGACATGGGGCAGCGAAGGGCTACAGCCTGCAGGGAGCTGAGCAAAGCACTGGGGAGATAGAAGAGCTCTCCAGGTCCCTGCAGTCAGAGAGCTCTGTGCTTCAGCTGGATCTGCTCTGATGGCAACAACTATTAAATATGATGGTTCATGGAGTAGGGCTGCTGTGCTGTTTGTGTCCTACTGCAGTAGGTTTGGGCCCTGGCTTCCTTCCCCTGGGACCCCAAGAGGAGCTAGCTAGCGTTTCTCCGGTTTGGGCTGAGAGCACTGGTTACTTAAGGCCAGAAATCATTGTGTGATGATCAGAAGGGATGGCTGGAGGTGATCTGCTCCAGTCCCTTCCCAAAGCAGGGTTTACTCTTACCCTACACCCTACACCTACGCTATCCTGCAGCGAGGGTCCCTGGGGCCAGGCTGGGATGGGCACACTGGTTCACAGATTGGCATCATCGTAGTACTCCTGCAGGTCGAGCTCATCCCTCTTGCTTTTGCCAGCTCTTTGCAGCCACTCTGGCCGCTTCCGTCCCACCCGGGTCCTGAGACGTGGCTGCTTGGGCTTGATGCCGTAATCTGCAGGTAGAGTGGAGAAGTTGGGCTCAGCCCAGGGCTGCTCACAGCGCTGGGGACAAGCGCCCACCTCGAGGGTGAGGGCAGGGAAAGCGGGATAGGGAGTATGCTGTACCATCCACCAAGCCAAAGTGCTGCTGTGGAAGCTCCAGGAGAGCAGAGAAGTCCTGAGGGACTGAGTTTTCCTCCCTGTGGAGGAAAACCAGGGGTGAGAGTGAACTGCGATCCTACAGCACTCACCCACATTGAAATAAGAGCTCCTATGCACCCTTTGTCCTGACCCAGCCCAGTCAGGGCTTAAAGGCTTGGTGCCCACTCCAGGAGCCCTGGAATGCCTCTGCAGGTACCAGGGCAGCAGGGAGGAAGGAAAGAGGAGGGAAATGCCATCACCTCTCATCCACGGGCCGCGGGAGGGCAGCCCCCGGCATCAGGGCGAGCAGCAGCAGCCACCAAGGCATGGTGCACCCCAACTGTGGCTCTGCAGCGAGGTCACAAAGGAGGCCCCAAGACACCAGCTCGGTTGGCAGGGAACAGACCCCCACCGAGGTGCTGCTGCCTACCCCTTCCTGCTACATGAGCTTCTGGTCCTGGGCTGTGTGGTCCTGCCCAGGTTCTGCTCACTGCTCTCCCTGCACTGGTGCACATCCCTCCTGTGCAGCCACAGCTCCAGGGCTGTTTTCTTTTCTGTGTCCCTCACCACCACCGTGGTCCTCCCTTGCAACCCCTTCAAAAGCAAATCCCTTAATTTCAGCTCAGTGCCTCCATGTCCCCAGGAGTGACCCCCTGCAATACCCAAATGGAGGGAGCACAGTTCTTCACTGTGCTTTTTTACACTGCCACATCACAAAGAGGTGCCAAAACAGAGCCCACTGCACTGTTGTCACCAACTGGCCCTTAAGGGGGATGTGGTCTATAGCCCCCTATTTCTGAGGCAAGAAAGCTGTGATCCATGCAGGCCAGAGTCCCTGGAGAATGATTTATATAGGAACCACTCCTGTCACCTACTTGTGGCCAAGGCATCCGGCACTCTGCAGCTCTGCACAGTGCCACCAGCTGGCTGCCCTTTTGTCCTGGCCAAGGGAGCCTCCACAGCAGCAGGCTGCCTCAACTGGCCCACGGTTAGCAGAGCTGATACAGGAATGTAGCCGTGGCAGCCCAGGCCTCTCTTTGGCCCTGTATTTAGTGTGGAACAGCAGTATTTGCTGAATTAATCCCTTCATTTCTCCTCTTCTCTGCCCTTGGCCGAGCCCATGAGCATTGGCTGGCAGCCATCCTGTAAACGCTTTTATAGCACACACAACTAGGTGCTAGGAACACAGCCTTCAAACCGAAGCTCTGTACCCCCAGGGGAAGCCCAGGAAACTGAGGACTGAACCAGGCACCTGAAGTTAGAACGGCTGCTACAGGGGTTTCTAAAGGACAGTGTAACCCAGGGTAGAAAACTGTAAAAGCTGCTCTTTCTGAGACAGACCCACACAGAAGGGGATCCCTCACAGAGGGGTTGGTCCTTCACCTCCGTTCTTCCCATTCAGTCAGTTTATTGACAGACAAGCCCGCTCCAAGCAGATTGCCCAGGCAGGGCCAACACAAGCAGGCTGCAGGTTAACCTCAGCGCCATGAGGTGGGAGACAGTGCTCTCCAAAAAACCCCTGTGCTGCCTGGCTTTGTGATAGCGCAGCTGTACAAAAGGAGAAAAACCAAGTGCTTAAAAAAAGAGGTTGTCCCATCACCATCACTGTAGCCACAGAATGGTCCAGAGAAAGAGGTGGCCAGGGTCCCTCCACGCATGTAGTGTCCATCATTCACAACTAGTCTGTTAAAAATATTGCATACACCCCCCTCCCCACCCAGCAGAATGGGAGCTTCTCATCGATGGTTTGAAAATTAGACATTATCAACATTCCTCCGAGCCTGCTTGCCCTTCTTAGAAATGTCCAGCCACAATCTTCACAGAGAACAATCATCTTCTCATCAGCCCCAGTTATAGAAATAGATTTTCTGCCAAGCAGGCAAGTAATCCATCAGTGGCCCTGAAACAAGAGAGCAGACGAATCACATATAGAAAGGCAAGAATTTCAAGCTATATATATATCCCCCCTCTCATTATGATACCAAACAATCCCAAACCTCCCGATGAACCCAAGAATAGAACAGTTACTTTTGTCAAGATGGGAGACAACTTTGGGATCTGGTGGCAGAGATCAGAGCACCACCAAGTGGGGTGTGAAACATGGCCACGGTGTGGGATACCACCCCTTCAGAGCTGACACATCCAAGATTGAGTGGGAAGAGGGGTCTACAATGTGCAAGGCAAAAATCTGGATGCAGTGAGTCAGGAGGACACTGCTGTGGCACAGGGAAGACAACTCAGCAATAACAAGCAGGTGCAGACACAGAAGCAACTGCTGTAAAGTGAAAATGCTTATGTAGCACATGGCTTAATGCAGGCTTCAAATCCTCTCTGAAAGCACTAAGTGGAAGGAAGCAGCTCCTGAGCTAGCCAACTTTGTGACCTCCAAAAAGAAAGGACAATGCCATGATGCCAGGCTGATCTAATGCCACATCACCGTCCTGAATCACTCCACAAAAGGCTTCACATCAGCAGTGAAGATGGGGAGGTGGAATTCTGGCCCATAACAAAGAGATTCTCTGGTGAAGGACCAGAAGATAGACCTGGTTCGGCCCTTTAATTGCCTGGGTCAGTACCTCAAGGCACCCATTCACCCCTCGTGTCTGCATTGCAGACTGGGAATGGATCAAGGGTTCAGAAACAGGGCTGCAAAGCAGAGCTCTGCTGAAGTGCAGAAAGGGAACCCAGAACAGGCCTAGGTGGCAGAAACCAAGCTTTGCAGCCTGGGAGGGCACACAGAGGTTTACTACTGTTGTCAAGTCAGGAAGCAGTTCATCCTTTCCTGTTTCAGTCTAAAACAGGGGGCACCCATGCTAACCATTTGAGGGACTTTCAAATTCCTTCCTCAGGTTGGAAACCAACTGACAAATGTTCTGCCCCTGATTTTTCTCCACCCAACAGGAGCAGGGATATAGCAGTGAGGCCCACTTACGTGTGACAAAGCCAACTCCAGGCACGTAATCAGCCAGCAGGCGCAGGAGAAGGAGGATCCTGCCCCTAGGAAGGGAAAGAGTATGAACAAGTCCAGCAGGACACCTCCTGCCCCAGCTGTTGAATGCACAAACAGCAATGGCAGCTGTTATACAAGGGCTCAGATTAACCCAGTCACAGGCACCCAGACCTCTTCAGATCTACTCACCCTGTCCCCTCATGCTATTTCTGTTAAAAGGGAAATTTCCAGCAAAAGCCCAGCAGGGGCCCCTTACTCTGAGTATCGGTCATAGAAAGGAGATCTCAGCAGGTAATATAGCAGTAGGATGGTTCGTCGCCTCAGCTCTGCTCGCTCTCGCCTGTTCAGGTCTTTCAGATCACTCAGCAAACTCAGACTGGAAGGAGAAGGGCACAGAGCTAACTCACAGCAACAGCAGCCAGCAAGGAGAAAGTGCATTTCTAAATACTCTCCCTTCACAGCTCCATGCAGAGCAGGCTGCATCAGCTCAAAGCAGAGAGAGCTCTACATGTTGCAGAAGACACCTAAATGTGCCAATCTCCCAGCTAAAGACCAGCCCCTGTGTGTATTTCTCTCAGTGGGATCTGCCCAGGAATGAAGAACAGGGGAAAGTGTGATGCTCAGCTACCACCAACTCCAAGCACTTACAAAGCGTCTTCCTCAAACTGACCTTGAGATGTCCAGGACCGCTGAGAGGAGCCAGGGTTTCCACGATCTCTGGCCCCACACTCCTAAACTCAAGACTAGGAACACACAGTCAAGGAATGGAAAGAACCAGAGACACCTAACAGAAGGCATGCAGACAACCACCCCGTGGGTGCCAGCAAAGCTCTCCTGAGTGCAGAATACACTAAGGCAGTGCTGGGGGTAGGGAGAGGGCGGGCAGGGAAAGGGCTGGAGGACTTGCACCCACAACTCCAGCAGCTGAGGCAAGCCTCTCAGGTGTAAAAGAAGGCAGGAGTCCTGAGGCCCTGCATAGGCAGAGCAGGGCAGAGAGAGAGGAGCCTGGCATGGCAGTGCCCTGCACCAGGGCTTGAACCCATCTGCAGTCAGGGCAGGATACGGTGGAGCAGAGGACGGGCAATGTAGAGGGATTCTGCGATGGTTTCTTGAAGACCCAGAGGGGTGGGAGGCTGGTTCAGCTCCTCTGCTCTTCGGTTCTGTGACTCCTCCCTCTGCTGGGGGGACCCCCAGTGCCGGGACTGCAGGGATGGGGCTGAAACAAGCACATCAGGTCAGTGACACAAGTAAAACCTTCCTCCCATGCTTCCCCGCACCACCACCCTGCTGCTTTCTTTGTGAAATGGGAATGCTTGAAGAGCTGAGCACACGGCAACTGCTGTGGCTGACCTGCACTCTCACAGCCTTGCTGCCAGAGGGGACAGAGCAGGGAGAGGTACTTGCAAGGTCTGTGCTTCCTAAAGCATAATGAGGCTGAAGGGCTGTTTCTCTGTTGCTTTCATATCCCCCCAACTCACAATGACTGACAAGGTATGTCCCAGTAGAAGGTTCTACTCTTTACTGCCCACACATACAGATCACACATAAAGAGCAGAAACAGCTCAGGCAAGGACAGAAAACAGGCTCAGCTACTTACTGCTCTGAAGAGAGCGCACAACACGGCTGGAACGCTTGCCAACATAGGTCTGATCCTTCCCTGAGGAGCTGTCCTCCATGTCTGCAGGAGAAAACAGCCACAGGGGTGAGGCTTCAAAGGAAAGTGCCTGAACCCAGAGCTGGAAGCACCCTTTCCTACACTGCCAGGCTGAAAGTTTGATCTAGTGCAAACCAGACCATGCTGAAGAGGCTAACGCTACACATGGGATGAAATCTAAATCTGCCTGTCATCACCCAGGCCTAGGATCTCTTTCCTTACTGCCAGACCAGGGAACACACAGCTTGACTCACAGTTCAGCCAGTGGCTCACAGTTCCAGCCTTAAGACTCCTCAATCCCCTCCTTCCTGACTGTAGGGCAACCCTGTCACTATGCTAATTTATGCTCTGCAGAGGGTGGAAAGTTCAGTGTAGCTCAGCCTCATGTACTGAAGTCTTACAGCTCCCTGTGTCACCCAAACTGCTGCTTTGATGAGTAATTCCCAGCAGGACAAGACATGTGGCCCAGCAAGGCACCAAGCCAATGATGGAGCTCCAAGGGCTCACCTTGGGAGTGGAGAGGCTGCTGCTCCCTGTTCAGAGGCACGATGGGAGGAGACATCTGGATGCCACCTTTGTACCATAACAGGAGCAGGAGGCGAAGGATGGCTCTGTGAGCAGACACGTGGAAGCCTTCAATACCAGGCTACGGAGGTGGGTCCCTGGTGCGCTGGAAAGGTGGCTTCCACAGAAGAGGGAAACACTCAGGTCTGCTCAAGGCAACTGGCAAGGTGAGAGGGGGAAATGTCCCCTTCTGTGGCACAGCACCCACCAAACTGTGGGGCTCCAAATTCCCCCAGCATCAGGGACTGCCAGCTCAGTCCTGCTTGGGTTTTTTCCAGGGGTACTGCTGAGACCCCTCCAGATCCCCTTTCTGAGCACATGCTGCCACTTCCCTTCTGCCCACAGCACTTACTTAGCCAGCTGGATGAGGACAATGATGGTCCACCGGCCCATCTCCCCCCACACCCTGGCTGTCCCCATCTCTGCAAAGACCTCCACACATTCTAGCACGCTCAGCCAGGTCAGCAGCTTCTGCTGGGGCAGCGACTGCAAAACACAGAGGGGAGGAGGGGAACAGGATGCAGGTTCTGCAGGGAAGTTAAACAGGGCAGAAGTACAGCGCAGTCTGGTGGGACCCTCAGAAATAAGCACAGGATGGGCTTGGAAGTCACAACCCCAGAAACAAAAAGTGGTGCCCCAACTGCAGCCAGGCTATGCACAAGCCCAAGACACCACAGTATCAGACAAAGGCACTACCCTAGAAATAGGGAAAACATCACAGTTGCATCTTGGACTGCTTTCGACCCCAGCTGGGACAGCAGGACTATCTCCTGGGTTGTGGCACTGTGCCCAAACTCCACAGCAAAACGTTCCTCCTCCTTGTCCCAGAGCTGGATTACACAATGAATGTCCTTTCTTGTTAGAGCTAATGAAGGTGTATGTTCAGAGTAGAGGGAAGGGAACCCAAAGTCACACTAGAGTGAATACCTGCTGAATACAGCATCAGTCTAAATTCCAGACATGAACCACAAGACAGCAAATACTTTTCCAGTCTGGGTCCCTGCTTCCCACACAGGAACTTGCTGGTGCCACCGACCCCAGGACTAACTCATTGAAAAGCACCAATAAAAGCAATACAGCTGAACTTCACATCAGCCTTTCACAACTGGAGAAGCAAATCTTCCACATTGCTGTTTGTTACATGCCTGTCGGTCCAGCCAAAGAGCTGCCTACACCCAAACCCACACAGCAAGCGGGCTTGCAACACAAGAGGCCTGTCTGGGAAAAAATGCCCTCCTCTTCATGTCCCCAGAGGGTCTCACAGGTGCTGGGAGCCAGCCTAAGGCTTGCAAGAGAGACACAGAAGCAAGGTGCTTACACTGGGCTTGCTCAATAGCATATGGAAATGTCTGAGGGACGGAATCAGAGCTTCAGCGCTCCAGAGCCACTGCTCTGGCACAGTGACAGTTATGTGGCAACACCTTCGCCTAGCTCAAGTTCTGACCTCCAACAAAACCAGCAAAGTTCCCAGTGCACGTCAGGGACTGCTTTTGTGGTCCAGGGAGTGTTCTGGCCACTCCTCCAAGCCAGGAGCTTGGGCAGGTCATTCAGATGTTGCCTCAGGCCTCTACATACCTGACAGCAGAGACCACAGCAAAACCTGTTAATTTCTACAGACACTCCCCGAGATCCTCTGCAGGGAAGAAAGCATGTGGCCCAAATCCTCCTGCACACTGCAGCCTTACCACGGGCAAGCTCTGCTGCAGCTCCTTTCGGATAATCCAGTCATTTAATAGCACCAGGAGGTTGGAGGCAGAGTACACTAGAACGGGAAGAACGGAACACCACAGTTACGGGATGCACAGAACACAAACCAGCCGGGCACTACTGCCTCTTCCCTGGGGGGCGGGGGGGGATGACGAGAGCAGAAGATCAGCGAGATGCGCAGAGGCTTCGGGGGTAACACAGGACAAAACACGGGGTCGGGGGATCGGCTGCCACGTACCCAGCTCCGACAGCGCGTTTGAGTCCGAGAAGCGACCTGCGAAGGGAGGACAGCGGCTACCAGCCGGCTCCCGGCTCCAGGGCCCCTCAGCCCCGGCCCAGCCCCGACCCTGGCCCCATTCCGCACCTGGCAGCAGGTAGGACAGGCCCCGCACGGTGCCTTCCAGCTGCGCCGTGGCTGCCGGGTGCCGCCGCACGTACTCCTGGTAGCGCTGGCACAGCAGGCGCAGCCTCCACACCGCACCGCGGGCCCCGACCGGCTCCGCCGCCGCCATGGCTCCCTCAGCACCGCGCTTCCGGACACCGCCACCGCGCCTGCGCGCCAAACCCGCCCCAGTCAAGCGGAGACGGCGAGCCAGGCGCGGCGGCCGAGCGCCGAGCGGCCGATGGGCCGGTTTAAAGGAGCCGGGGCGGCCGCCGCTGGCAGGTATGTGTTGGGCTGCGGGACACTGATCCCGGTGAACAGCCTGTGTAGGGCCGGGCTCCGCGCTGTGGGGCGGACCGAACGGGGCCGTGGTACCGTAGGGTGAGGAGCCGGAGTGCGGGTCAGCTCTGGGGGCCCCGGAGAGACGCGCAGTTCGGGCGCTGCAGCGGGGCGGGGGTCGGTCCGTGCAGGGAGCTGCCGCTCCGTGGGTATGGGAACCGGCAGCGCCGTGCTCGGGGCGTCCGCGCCGGCGGTGCGGTGAGTGCTGGGTGCCCTGTGAGGGTCGGGGGAGGTGGGCTCCGAGGGGGGTCTGATGGACACGGGGGTCCCGTTCGGGTGGCCCCGGCACCGGCTGCCTGCACCTTCGTGTCGGGAAGCGTCCGGTGGGACGGAGCGGGTAGCGCAGCCCCGCTGTTGAGCAGGCGGAACGCTCCGTGCTCGCTGGGTGTGCGGGTGGGAGAGGGGGAACTGCCCTAGGGGCCCCGAGCTGCGGGCAGGGAAGGGAAAAGGATCGGGGAGAGAAGCGGGGCTGACAATGTCGCGTTCGTTCCTCTTCTGTCGTGTGTGTGTGTGCGTGTGTCCCTGACCGCGACCTGGGGCTGGAGGAGGCTTCGGAGGGCAGGCTTAGGGAAGGAACGAAGGAGAGAGTGCTGAAGGGGGAGCAGGGAGGCAGCCAGGACCGTGCTGTCAGCGCTTCCCGGCTCTTTCCCGGAGCCCATCCCCAGTCACTCTGTTCTTCACAGCACTTAACCACTACCCCCGTTTCCCAGGCGGGGGGCAGAGGTGTGTGACCTGCCTGGCTGCAGCCTGCTGCGAGTGAGGGCTCAGACCTGTATTCAGGCCATCCCTTCCTCCTCCCTGCCGTGCCGAGTGGTGCTGGGCTGCATGGACTCCATCCAGCTCTGCCTTTCCGCTCGCCCAAGGAGAGTTATTCTGGTGCCCTTCCTGCCGTGCACTGCTGCCCTGAGCTGGGAATGGCCCTCGGCACACTTTGCAGTGCAAAGATCATCAGCGGTTGGTGCACATAGACGCAGCTCTGTGCCTCTCTGCCGCACCTTTAAGGGTGAGGAAGGTGCTTTGTGGCCTCTCACAGAGCACAAAAAAGAGCTCTGCCAAGCTGCCCCTCCTTCCTCCTGTCCGGTTACCTCCACACAATAGACACAGTGTGTGCCTGCAGCTTCCTCGGCAAGAATTACAGTTGCATGGGCAGGCACTTTATCCTTTCTGATCTCTCCTCTCCTCTTCTCCCCCTTCCCCCGAGGGTTTGTTTTCCAGCAGGCTGAGTTCAAAAAGGGCACGGGATACTGCTGGCAAACAGTCTGGCGCTAAGCAAACCTTTCTGGTCACAATCACACGGATAGCGCCCAACTTCCCATTCATATGCAGTGCTACCTGTGAGCTCCTCTGAATGTCACAGAGGCAGAGCTGCTGGTGGAAGTACCGCCGTGGGTGAGAGGGCACCTAAAGCCTGTGGCAGAGGTGTGAGCTGGCTGGGGGTAGGTGTGCACTGACAGTGACTCTAGGGGCATATCCAGTGCAGACTGCTGGAGCTGCTCTCCTTCAAGGAGGAGCTCTGGCTCTGGCAGACAGCAATCTGAGAGCCGGCTGCCTAGGAGACTGCCAAAGACACCTTGTCTTCAGCCAGAGGTGAAGCTTGATGCACAAAGTCCTTGGGCTGCTCTCAACAGCAGAGGCAGATAGTGCAGTTCTGGCCCTGAGTGAGAAGCTTTTAGGCCGATGTTTCTTCTTTATCCCATGCCCACAGCTTTCCTCCTACCCGTTGTCTGCCCTGTGCCCCTTTCTGCACATTTCCCTCCCACATTGAGTGAGTTTGGAGGACAGTTTGAGTAGCATCAAGCTGCCTTTTTATGGTAAATAGGCTGTGAGGGGGCACTGTAGGAAGGGTGGTGTCCCAGAGCAGCAGCAAGGCATGAGACTGAGCAAGACTCAAATTGCCTTGGCCCATGGTGCCAGCACTGGGGGGGCAGAAGGTGAAAGGCTGGGATGAGGGGCTACTTTCTGTCTCCACTGTACCCAGAAATGTCTCTGAGCAGCTCTTTTATTAGCCCTTACTGTCACTCTGGGTGCCAAGGGCTTGTGCTTACTGGAAATCCACTGGCTGTAACTGAGGCCAAATAGTTCCTGTGCTCTGATGACGAGGGGTGCAGGCTCAGCACTAATGGTAGGAAAAAGAAGCAAACCAAAAAAAGCAATCACTGTGCCAGCCCATCACTGGGTACAGTGCTTCAGTCCAGCTTGCTTGGCTGCCAGCATCTCGCTCTTAGCTGAGACCTGCGAGATCATGCTGTTCCTGGGGAGCCTGCTTCCAGGCAAAGCACTGCTGTGGGTCTGAGGCAGCTCATCCTAAGGAAGCTTTGCTCCAAACATGCCTTGCAGGGTGCTGAGGTACGTGGGGACATGTTGGAGCTGGGGAGTGGGATGTGGAAGAATAGATTCACTATAACTGATGCTCCAATCTGTGTTGGGAGGTTGGTATTTCTGGGGGAAGTGGATGTTCTCCCCAACCATGTTTTGCTGCTGTCCTTCCACTGCTGGAGGAAGCAGCCTGCAGTGTGAAGTGAGGGATGTGGATCTTTTCAGCTGTGGTTGGAAGGGAGCAGTCCTGGTGTAGGATGCAATGGCCTTTCTGGCCCTGTCTTCTTGGGGTATCCCTTCCTGCACTGTTCAGCTCCCACACCACGCTGTGGCTGTCTATTTTCTTGCTTCTGGATGAGCTCAGCCAATACTTTGGGATAAATCGTGACTCACTCCAGATAACCTGTAGACAAGGCATATCCAGGGAGTATTTTAGTCCCTGACACATGAGCCCTGCCTAGAATGGAAGGCCTGAATCATTCACGGTGCTGGAGGCCAGCACCTTTCAGGAGAGCTCCAAATCTCTGTCCAAATGAGGAGACAAGGACAATGCAGGCCCCGTGCATGGCATTGCTGGTGTTGGCAGCTTATGCCTCTGATCTCTGATAGCCTTCCTGGGGGCCTGGAAAGGCAGCAGCTGGCTGCAGATGTTGGTGGGGTAGCCCTTGTGTTCCTGAAGTGTTGCTGACAGGTCTATTGCTTGAAGCAGTAGCCTGAGGCAAAGGGAAACCCAGGTCAAACAAGGTTAAGGGGCCTTTTAATGCTTATTTTGACTTGGAGGGGTTTTGTTGCTGTTTGCTGTCAGGGTGCCCCTGCCCTTCCCAACCTAGCTGAGACTTGGCATCTCAGGAGAGAGGCTGGTTTTGGCTTCCCAGGAGGAACAGCACACCTGGGAATGTGTGCAGAGCCCTGCTGCGGGATGGTGACCACCTCCTGCCTCCCGATGCCTTTTCCAGAAAGCCATTTAGAGCCCCAGGCTGTTACTTGGATAACTCCCTTCCCTGATCAGCAGTGTACCGCCTCTCCTGTAACATCCCAAATCTGCCTGTGCTAAAGACTGAGAGGGAGAGGCTGTATCTTTTAATAACCGTGTGAGGCACTTAGAAAAAACTTCTGGACATGCAGTTCTCTGGAGGCTTAAGTCAATGGAAACACTCCAAGGGAGGAGAGATGCATCTTGGCCCTGAAGGAGAGACAACTGCTTTGGGTTGAGGGGGGCAACTGCTTATGGGCTCTCATCTCACCTTGGCTTCTCTGACCCTGCCTGGAGAAGACACCAGACACAGATCAGTCCCACCACAATGCAGGTCTTGCAGGTCCCTTGTGTGTCAATAGCTGCTGGTGGCTCATACTCACTAGGTACTGAGCCACTGAAGGTGAGCTCTCCACTGTGGAGGTGATGCTCTTGCCATGTGCCCATAGGAAGTTTGCTTTCTGTTGATGCTGGTGGCTGTGCTGTGTGGCACAGCTCCATGTGTGGCAGGCACATGCCTGGCTGTTCTCACTCAGAATTAGCAATGCTGAAGGCACTTTTGCTTTTCCAGCTTTTTGCTTCTGAAACTACCCAGCCTTGTTGCTGGCAGCTTCTGCTTCCTATCCCAGGTGAGTGCCGGGGGCTTGGCTCTTACCTGCTGAACTGCTCCTCGGAAATGCAGGGCTCTAGTAGCACCACAGCAAGGGTTGTGACTGCAAAAGGGATGTGTGCCAGGTGGGTGCAGCACCCTGGTTCATATCCTGCTTCCCCTGCTCCAGAGGTATCCACTGTTGAGGCTCTCCCCTTAGACTTCTTTCATCTGAGGTGGGAGCTTACAGATCAGGACAAGCAGAGTGTGGGTGATGGATGGAATAGATGTCTGTTCACTGAAGTGTGCTGTAGTCTCCATACCTGTCCACCTTGTAGCCAGATACTGATGGAGACTCACAAAGAAGAAGTAATGTCATATTTTGTTGCTGGAAGAGGGTTTTGCTGTGCAGTTGTGGGTCTGCTACTTTGAGCTGCTGGGTTTCACTGTTCAGGGAGCAACTCACAGGCTAAATGTTGTAAATTATTTCCAGCCCTTGCTGGGATTGATGCTGTCTCCCTTGTTCCATATTGTGCTGTACCAGGCTGACCCGAGTTTGCTGTGGCTGGAAGCCTGCAATAGAGCTGGTACCCAGCACGCTCCATACATACTGCTCTGATTAGGGTTTTAAAACAGGTGGGGCAGACCAGAAAGATGGTTTTGGTTGGGTTTATCTGCTTTGAGGGTCCTGTTCCTCCTGCATCTTGGAGCAATGATGTGTGGATAGAAGGGCTCTAAAGCAAACCTCCCAATTCTTTGATTCCTTTGCCCAACTTACTTGCATGACTCTGTCCTTCTGGTTTGGGCTTTCTCTTCATAAGGAGGTGATAAGCCTTGTAGCCTCCTGGGAGAAGGGATCATCCATTCCAGCCTGCATGTGCAGGCTGCAGCACAAGCTGTGTGGTGGGGTTTGACTGCCTTCTCTCTCCTCTGCCTTTATCCTTCCCCTCTCCTTGTGCATCTATCTGGAGAGTCTCTTGACTCCCCTTTTGGGACTGCCCAGGGTATGTCACAGACGCTCAGGTTACTGGACATGATAGTTAATCCCTTCATTGCCTCACAAGCTAAACACTTGCTACTGCTATCATGTTTGGGAGGGGGCCAGGGAACTTGAATCCCTGCCCCAGCTCCTTGTCCTGCTGCAGTCAGTGTGAGGACTCATGTACTGTGATGGGCTGTGTGTCTTGCACACTGGTTGGGGCTTTGCCAGCACTCCTGGGGACACGTGTACAGTCCTTGCATGACTGGGGATTGTGCTACAGTGATCTGAGCAGGAACATGCAGCACACATGGGCTGCCTGGGTAGCCCTGGGTGATGCCAAGCTGTGCTTTGTAACAGGCTGGAGAAAAGGACAAACCCAAGGTGCTGGGTGCTGCTGATCTATGACATTCTTGGCTGTGCAAGGGCTCATCCCCAGAGCTCTCTTATGCAGTAGCTCTTCATGTGACTGTGTTTTGGGTTTCAGGTGACAGCAGGCTCCCTCAAGTGCAGCTGAGATGTGCTATCTGCCCTTCACGTTGAGATTCCCTGGTTAAAGAGTGGTCCTCAGCCACCACCAGGCCCTGCCAGCTTCTCCAGCTATTCCCAGCCACCCCTGCAACATTGGCAGCCTCCAAAGGTCAGTTATCTTCCTTGTTAAATAGATGGTTTACATGTGCTTGCTCCTTTCCTGGCTTAGTGTTTCTGTTCCCAAATTGGTAAACTAGGGATAATTGCATGGCAGAAGATTTTGACTCTGTGGGTCTCCTCTCTACTGGGTATTTGAGACCTGTGGGGAGGATGCGCAGACAACACTGGCAGTTGTAAGCCCCTGTGGCGCAGTTCTCTGGAGGAAAAGGCCAGATTCCTTGTATGAATCATTGGAGCAAAGTGAGGTTCCATCTCCAAGGGTGTTTCATTTGAACTTCCCTTGAACATGCACGTCTGGATCCTTCTCCCCAGAAACTGCTATGGTCGATTGCTTGTTTCTGGGACCTGGGCTGAGGAGCTGGGACAAGGGGAAATGGGAGCTTGTGCTGGCATTGTTCTGCCCTGGAAGCTTCTTTTCCCTCTGTCCCTTACACTGAGTGTTTCTTGTGGGGGCACTGCTCACAGCAGCCACCTCTCTTTCTCCTCTACCCCTCATTAGTGCAGGGCTTGGCATGCCAGCAGGAGGGGGCCTCAGCATGGCTGTGCCTTGATCGGATTTGTCAAGGCTCCTTCCCTTTTCTTCCTGTTCATTGAAGGCTGAAACAAAGCAAACAGAAGAGAGGAATGCCAAAGAATAGGAGCAAGGGAAGGGAGGGATGCTGGAGTGACAGGCTGCCCCTGCACACGCGCACCCCCCTCGGTCTGGTGGGGCAGAGCTGAAAGCAGAGCATTTTGGGAAGCAAGGCCATTCCCCTGCACTCCTGTTCCCAGCTATTCCTTGCTCCTCATGCTGCAGCCTGGAGAGCTCCTGTCCCCACTGCTCAGGTAGTTTCCCTGGTGAGCGCTGTCCTGAAGCAGTGAGGAATGGAGGCTCAGGCTTGCTGCCTCCTCCGCACAGGCACGTGGGGCTGAGCACAGCTTGAGGGAAGCAGGGCATTATTTGAACTGCTTTGTTTGTCATGGGCTGTGGTTAAAGGTTTCCCTCTTTACCTGTGCCAGGAAACCTTCCCCTGCCAGGCAGCCCTGAACGAGCCTGGCAGAGCTGAACATCCTGCCTGGGTGCCAGGGCAGCCAGGCACCAGCCCCTCCCCAGCCTGAAGCTAGATAAGCACTGGAACAAGGCTATTCTGTGCAGGCAGGTTTGTGTAGTGGAGACAAGCTTGTTCTGGAGCTCATATTGTTTCCCAGGAGGCAGGGGAACCAGGAAGGGAGCCATGGCCAGCCAGAGAACGCTGCCACAGGTAAAGCTTTGGCTTGATGGAGCCCCTCGCTCCCTCCTCTGCCATGGCCAGGCCATTATGCAGGATCCCCTTCATCCCACTATGGATTGGACTGGGGAGGCAGTTGCTCAGCAGCCCTGGCAATAAAGTACTTGAAGTAAAATACATCCCTACTGGTGCCCCCCCTGCCTTGCATATAAGCCACTAGGAATAGCCTTTAAGCCACAGCCTGTTTCCTTTCCATCTTCCTCCTTGTTCTCCACCTTCTGGCAATCTCTGTGCTCTGTGGTTTAATTAGAGAGCACAGTGAAGTGCTTAAGAGTCCAAAACATGCAGATTAGGAGGTTACTGATCCTACCCCTAAATGGGTGCTCACATCCTGCCCGGTCTGCTGGTGAGCTTCTTTTCACCCGGAGTGGAAACTCAGCCAAACTCAAGACCTCTGCCTCTCCCCTTGCTAACTGTGCAGGGGAGGTGGGATGAGGGGTGACAGGAGAGCTGTTGGGAAGGAGGAAAGTGAGCTGTGCATTTCCAGTGTTCTCAAGGTGGGCTTGTAGCTTGCACTGGCCATCTTTGCTTCCTGTGTCCTGGCTGGATTTGACACTCCAGGAGCAGCAAAGTGAGGGCTTGGTGTTCTGGTGTGGTCTTTTTTTGGAGTGCTGTCTTCCTGTTCTGATGGAAAAGCCCTTTCTGTTGGAGGAAGTAACTGCTTCCGTGTGTGTGTTTGCATGTTTTTATATGCTGGGTGACTCGGTTCAGGGCTTGTGCCTTCCCTGTGTCCCCAGCTGTATCTCCTGCACTCTTATTCCCAGTGTATGCCCAAGAGAGCTGTGCTGCAGCATTGCTGAAAGCACAGGGCTCCCTGCTGAGAGCAGGAGGCTGGAGCCTGTTAGTGCTCTATGAGGCTGGTCATAGCCTCATCTGTGGAGGCTTACATCCCTTTACAGGACATGCTGCCAACGTGAAGGGGAAGGTGGAGTATTTGCTACTCCAGAGGGAGGCACCAGCAGGGAAGAGGGAGTAGAGAGGGTGAGTGTGGTGGGAAGGATAAAACTCTTCCTGGAGGCAGGAGGGACCCTTGACCCTGATGGTCACAGGATGGGCTGAGCTCCCATGCCTCTGTCCCACTCCTGGTGCAGGCTGGGTGCTGCACAGAGGTTGCTGTGGACTGCAGAAGACAAGAGCTTTTGTCCTGAGCCACTCTGCTGCTTGGCGAGGGATGCTGTTCCTTCCCTGCCTTTGTCCTTTGGTGTGTGAGTTCAACAGTGTGAGAAGCCACAGGGATGAGAACACAAGGAGCAGCAGGAGGGGAGAGTGCTGGGAATGGCCACTATGCAGTTTGGGTTTTGGGTCATTCCCCTTTCCACTGTCTGGCTTTGGGAAATGCCTCCCTTATGGAATCCACTTCTCCTCTCTTGTTTTGCCCCCATCACTTGCCACTTCATTCCCAGTTTGAAAATGCCCCCTATGCTTTTTCCAGATAAGTTTGCAGTCCCTTAGCCTGGCCAGCAGCTCTTCCTCCATACTGTTGTAGGAGCCTATCTGCAAGGTAGGCTCTCTGTAGCTCAGGTGTCACTTGAGGCCTGAGGAAATGCCCAAGGCACCCTGAGTGGACAGTACTATCATTGCCTGGGTCTCTCAGAGCCTGCCCTGAGCCATCCTCCTTTGCTATTTATAGTGCAGTTGTTCCATTCCTCTGTGGATGAGCTCTGCTTTCAGCCTTGCTTGGGCACTGAGGGCACCAGTGCCAGGAATAGCTCTGGGCAAGGAAGGCATGGGAGTGGCTGCTTGAGCACAGATCCCGGTTTGGGCCAGTCCAGGCTGCATCTGTGAGCTCTGGCTGTTGGTGAGCATCAGCCTCCTCTGTGGCACTGTTGGTTTTCATGCAGGGGAAGTGAAGGGATTGCCTTTCCTTGCCTGTGTGCATGCCTGGCTCCCCTGTGATGCTGGAAAGAGTTCAGTGCTGCAAGAAATGGCATCTGAAAGAGTTGCTCCAGTGTCAGGTATAGTGAAGGACCTTGGTGTAATGTGCTTGCCCTGTGGAGGACAGTTGGCATGGAAAGCCCTGCTCCTAGCATGTCCTTCAAGCAGTGGCTGTGACCTCTTGTGCATCCTGAACTGTGCTCACTAGGGCAGTTGCCTTGGGTGGTTACCCATTAGGGTGATGCCATTTTGGTAGGGCATCAACAAGGTCCTGCTCTTCTTCCCCTTGTGCTTGCTGGCCTCAAGGGAGCTCCAGCTGAGGTCTAAAAGGAGCTTTAGCACAGAAAACACCACCACCCTCCTCAGCATGGCTGCCTGGGCAGAGCTGCTCCAGCCCTTTGGCTTGTGGTGCTCACAGCTTGTCTTGTTTGTTCAGGTCTGCTCTCAATTAATTGCTTGATTTAGTGCCCAAAATGAAAAGCTGGAGGGGAAATAACCACAACCCAACCCAGCCAGGTTTGAGAGCCCCTTCATCTTTTTTTCTAAATGTAACACAGCTCAGTTTCCAGCAAAACAATGCAAAATGAGACTTTTTCTGCTTGGAAAACAAAGCCTTTTGTTCCTGTCCAAAACTTGTCTGGAAGTAGCAAATAACTCTTGAGCTGTGTGCAAATTCAGTTTTCAATCAGTAACTATTCAGCCAAAGCCACTCACCCAGCTCAGGGTGGCCATGCATGGCAGGCACCTGAGGGTCTGGATCACAGCCATGTCCTTGGCACCTTCCCAGAGGTGGTGAGGAGGATGGTGTCCTGCCTCTTGTGGACTTTTCCATGCAGAAGATCTGGTCTGGAGTGGTTGGAGTCCCTCTGCCTCCTTTGCTATAATTAACCTGATTAATTTTGTATGAGAGGATGCAGCCTCCCAGCATCTGAAGGGGGCCTACAAGGATGCTGGAGAGGGACTTTTCATCAGAAACTGTAGTGATAGGACAAAGGGTGATGGGTTTAAGCTTAAACAAGGGAAGTTTGGTTTGTATATGAGGAAGTTCTTTACTGTGAGAGTGGTGAGACATGGGAACAGGCTCTGATCCTAGAACTGCATCTGCCAGCAGTGGAAGCATCAGGAAATGGCAGGGATGAACAGGTATTGATACCCGGAGCACATCCGGAGACCAGGACACAGTGAACCTAATGGATTCAGAGCTGGCCATTAGCTGCAGCACAGGCATCAGCAAAACTGCAGATATTAGAAACCTAACCCCGGCAAGAGGGAAGGGAGCTGGAGATAATCCCAGATGCTCTTCCTTTTGTGTTTCAGGAGGCAGGTGGGTCCCTGGTGGTGCTTCTGCAGAGTGCTCAGGCTTAGTCCCTCTTGTGCTGGCTGGTGGGCATGTGGAAGAGATTTGATGCAGGATGCTGCAGTCTGTGTTAATATCAGAGCAGCTCTTCGGAGTTAGGCTTATGCTCCATCAGGCCCAGAAAAAGGCCAGTCAGTGTCAGTACTTCACCTGCTGAGCATCCTTTTGGCATCACACAACCCATAGTACAGGGAAGTAAAGCTGGAAGCAGTGTATTGAATGAGTATATCCTGCATCAGCTTGTTGCGGGGGGGAGTGGGGGGTGGTGTGTGTCTCAGCAGCACATTGGGGTGTTGGCGTGTCTGGGTCCATGTCCTGGGTGTTGTGTCCAGTGTGCTGCAGCTCTGCTCACACACAAGTTTCAGGGGTCTATCCTGCTTGGCCCCTGCTGCAGTGAGGGTCCAATGCAGCACATGCAGGGGAGTGCAGATCAGCACCCTGCTGCCCTGGTGTCCCCACAGATGCCATTGAAGGCTGTTGCCACCTGCATCCTTCCAGGTTCCTCTTGGTCCTCACAGAAACAAGAGCATTTAGGGACAGTGCTGCTCACTGGGTGGCCTGAGAGCTGTGGCAAAATGCAGCTGCCCAACTTGTAAGCATCGCAGTGTGTCTGGTAGAGTTAAGCCTCCTACACAACACTTGCTTGGTCTGCTGTGGTCCTGGACTCCCACATTGCCCTGCATGGCCCCTTGTCCATCTGGGTTGTGGACAGGGAGGCTGGTTGCAGTGCTGCTCTGCAAAGGCAGCCTGTGTCTAGCAGGACCTCGTGATTGGAGTCCCTGCCAAGAGGAGTTGCTCCCTGGTGCATTCCTGGGGTTTCAGACATGGGGAGGTAAGCACTGAGGCATGTTCCTGTGTCAGACCCAGCCTGAACTTGCTTGTTTCCTCTGGAAACAAGGAATCAGTCTGATGACGGAAGTCCCAGCTTCAGCCAAGCTCGAAGCTTCAACCAACACCCTTCAGTGGCTGTTAGCTCCTTTCCCCAAGTGTTGTGCTTCTGTCAGAGAGGGTGGCTTTTCAGTGTGACCTTTGAAGAATAAAAAGCTGAACCCTCAGAGCAGCAGAACTGCGTGTGGAGATGATCTTACAAGAGAGCTTGGTGCGCGAAAATAAGCCATAACTGAGGCACTGCTGTCCCAGGCTGGGATTTTCTCTGTACCCTGATGGTGCTGGGGGCAGTGGGGAGTCGGGGACCTCTTCTTTTACAGCTCGTGTGCTGGTATCCAACCCCATGGCTGCAGCTTGATCTCATCTCTGGAATACGGTGCCTGTTTTGCCACAGGTTGTTCTTTCCAGGGAAATAGGAAGGTGGAATTCTCACTGAAGCTTTGCTTATCATGAGACTGGGGAGGCAGGGGTGGTAATCCCGAGCATGGGGTTTTAATCTGCTCTCCTGGCCGAATTCCATTCCGCCTCTGTACATTCCAGCAGCTGCCCCGCTCTGCACTGCCTGTGTGGCATCTGCCGGCTGGCACGACCCCCTGCGAGCGGCAGCGTTTCAGAGGGGGACAGGGAGGTGAGTGCGTCATAGCTCAGCACCCATCTGACAAAGTGCCTTATGTGCTTTAGAGGTGATCTGCTGATGGGGGAGCCAGCCTGTCCCCTCCTTGCTCTTTGTGAGAGCAGAAGAGGTTGTTCCCGGTTGCCTTTTCTCAGTTCTTGAAGTGCAGCTCTCACCATGGCTGTCAGGCCCGTTCTTGCCTCCTGCGAGCCTATGGAGCTGCTGTATTGTGCTTCTGCTGTGTCCCAGTCTAAGCAGGTCAGCTAAACTGTTACTGCTCCAAAAATGAGACCTGGGAGAAGGATTTGCAGTTTCTGTTGCCTACAGCTAGGTGAGACAATGGGCATGGCTCCAAAATCACTCTTCCTTCTGGCTGCCCTGCACCTCTTTGCTGGGAAGAAGCCAGGCCATGCTGTCATGTGTAACGGGGGGGGGTACATGTGTTGTGTATCCCTGGGGGCACACAGTAAGGGGGCAGCAAGACCTGTAGACAGTCCTGCTGTGCCTCAGCATCACCTCTGTAGGTGCACATAACAAGAGGTTAAGATGCCCACACTGCCGTGGGCATTGCTGCCAGATCTGGTGCTGTAGGAAAAGAGAGCTGTTCACCTCTCTGCTTGCAGGGGTGGGGGAAACCTGCTGATGCAATGGAAAGCTCCCACTGCCAGCTCTCCCTAAACATTAACTGCTCACCGGATAGTTGCAGAGCCAGGGAGAGCGAAGGCCAGCTGAGCAGTGCTCCTACAAAAAGCAGGGGTCTTGAAGGAGCAAAGCATCAGCACATGGACAGCCCAGGGGGGAGTCTGGGGCTGGAGCAAGAGAGGGGACATCATTCTGGTCTGTTTGCCATGTCCCTGGTCCCTGCCAAAGCAGGAGCTGAGCTGCTCATGGGAGAGCGTGGGGGAGGAAGGAGAACCTGCTGCCAACAGCACTTCTGCCCTGTGCTCCTGTGCTGGGATTGGGAGCCAGCAGTATTGGGAAACCTCTCATCTTACTGCTGGCTGCACTCATCGGGTGCAAGCAAGGAGACTGAGCAAGGAGGGCAGGGAGACCGAGTGCTGCAGCTGCAGGGATGGGTATGGGATCATAGAATGGTTGGGGTGGAAGGGACCTTAAGGATCATCTAGTTCCAACCTGACCTTGAGCACTGCCAGGGATGGGGCAGCCACAGCTTCTCTGGGCACCCTGTGCCAGTGCCTCAGCACCCTCACAGGGAAGAATTTCTCCTTAGTATCTCATCTCAATCTCCCCTCTGGCAGGTTAAAGCCATTTCCCATGTCCTGTCCCTACATGTCCTTATAAAAAGTTCCTCTCCAGGTTTCCTGTAGCCCCTTTAGGCACTGGAAGCTGCTCTAAGGTCTTCCCGGAGCCTTCTCTTCTGGGCTGAACCAGCCCAGTTCCCTCAGCCTGGCTCCAGAGCAGAGCTGCTTCAGCCCTTGGAGTGTCTTTGTGGCCCCCTCTGGACTTGCTTCAACACTTCCATGTCCCTCTTGTGTTGTTGTCCCCAAAGCTGGATGCAGGACTGCAAGGGGGGTCTTGCCAGGACAGAGCAGAGGGGGAGC
The DNA here is from genome assembly GCA_002631895.1 of Agapornis roseicollis. NCBI lineage: Eukaryota > Metazoa > Chordata > Aves > Psittaciformes > Psittacidae > Agapornis > Agapornis roseicollis. The sequence continues at coordinate 95,264 of NDXB01002849.1, forward strand.
AGAGCTGGAACAGTTGTTGCTGTACCTCAGCTGCCAGTACCCACTGCACTGCTTACCTGTGAGAGGCTCCCAGCCCTGCCCTCCACTTGCTGTGCCTTTAACGTTTCAAGGGGAGGAGAGGCTGTAGCTGCCTTCCTGCTTGTCATCTCTTCCCCACTGCCAAAACATCCCAAAGCAAACACCTCCAGCTTGCCTGGGCTCCCCAGCAACCTACGGGCTCCTGCCCCAGCTGGGGCTCACTGCACCGGGTCGGACGAGATAGGGAGGCCAGGAGAAGAGTGTAGCGAGGCAGTGTTGGTCAAACAGAGCAGGAGCCAAAGTCCTCCCCCAGGCAGTGCTGCTTTCAGGTCTGGGCTTCCCCAGGAGCATGGGTAATCCCATAGCTCAGCAGGAGCACTTGGGTCATGCTGGATACCACGGGACAGTCCCGTACTGAGCTCCATGAGGGAGGGTTCTTTTGGAGCTGCTGGCTCAGGAGAGCAGTGGGGCAGCCCAGGGGGTTCCCTCTCCATGCTGGGGCTGTCTGGGCAGGAAGGTGCTGCGAGTGAATGCCTCTTGTAAGCACAGCCCTGCCTGAGCGGGAGGTAGGTGCCTCGCAGGGCAGTGATTTCAGCGCAGACCCAGCCTTCCCCTGCAGCTCGCCGGGTGCCTTTGCAAGCTCCGTGCTGGCGTTGCCAGGCAGGCTGGGGCTTGTTGCCGCAGCTCGCCCTTGGGTTATGGAGTGGGGGGCAATTTACATCGCATCTAAATTGCTATGCAGGCAGCTTGCATACTAATCCCTCTGCCTGCTGCCGTGGTGGCCTCCTCCCACCACACGGTGCCTTCTCCATGCACCCTCCAGCGGGATCCCACCAAGGCTGAGGCAGGCAGAGGGCTTCTCCTGCCACTGAGGGATGAAGCCTGCTGCCTTTCCCCAGCCCGGGGGCCAGGCGTGGGGGAGCTGCAGGTAGAGCCCGTCTCCACATAGTTAACATTCCCAGCCTCCCGCTTGTCCTGCTGCCATCCTGCTCGCTCCCGCTGCGCTGGGCAGGTCCGGGGAACGCTGTGCGTCTTGCGGAGCGCTGCTCTTTTGGGCTATCGGGGCGCAGCTCTTTCCTTTTTCAAACCTTACACTGGTATTTGCACCATGTCCAGGTGAGGAGATGATAGTGCTTGGATGGTGGCTGATCTCTACCTGAGCAGCAAGGGCTGCACCCCAGCCCTGCCATACGTGCAGTCCCTCGCTGTTTTGAATAGAATCACAGGTTGGAAAAGACCTTTAAGGTCAAGTCCAACCTTTCCCCTGGGACTTACCCACTAAACCTGCCAGCCAAGGCCTCCACTGCCTTCCATATCTCCCTCCTGAGTGTTTCTTCATGTGGACAAAGCCTCCTGCCCTGGGCAAGAAGGATGCAGGTGCTGGGTGGGGGTAAATACTCCCGATGCTTCCCTTATCTCAGCAAAGGAAGGGTATTTGAGTCCTGGGAACGGGAAGGGGGCTAAGAGGGAGGGAGGGAGGATGGATTCCTCCCCGACTTACTTCAGGCAACTCCGTGCCCCTGGCGCTGGGGGCTCTTGAGTAGAAAGCGAATTTAATCTCTTGTTTTGTTTGTTCTTTCCTCCTCCCAAAGGGGAGCCGGTGCGGGGGGAGCTTGGGTTTGAGAGCGGGGAGGAAAGGGGGGAAGTGTCAGATCCGAAAGGGAGGAGTAACGGGAGAACGGGAGCGGCAGCCCCGGAGGGAGCAGGAGCAACAGCAGGAGGAGGAGGAGAAGGGGAAAGGAAAAGGCAGGTAAGGAAATCGCTGCCTGGGGAGCAGGTGAGGAGGGGGAAAAGGCAGCGCAGGAGGCGTGAGGGTGCTGGGGGGGTGCATGGAGTCCTTGGGTGCTGAGGGGAGGACCGGGGGTTCTTTGCCATGTGACCTGCTGCTGGTCCCCCTAAACTCCTATCTGGTAGCGTGCTCACATTCAAGATTGAGGAGGGAGTGCTGCTGTTTTGGTGGAGTCCCAAGGGAGCAGGAGGGGTGCTGCTGTTTGCCACCACCTTCTCCTTGCTGAAGTCCCTTTCCCGTCCATTGGCTTCCTAATCTGCTCTGTGCTGGCTGAACATCCCTCATCCCACCTCTCCCTAGCCCCTCACACTGGGAGCTCCACACAGAGTTTGGGGGATGCCTGGGCGCCGTGCGGAGCGGCCTGTGGGATGGAGCCGGGCTGGCAGCAGCGGGCAGAGACCTCACTCATGGGGGGAAGCATGTCTGGGCCTGGTGTGCTCCACGCATTAGCTCCCTCTTCCCCACCATGCCTGTGCTCTGTGGAGCGGAAAAGCAGGGAAGTGTTGGGCCCCATTGCAGGGAGCAGTAGTGCTGGCAGGACCCCTTTTCCATAGGGAAAAGGGCTGCAATCCTCCAGTGCTGTGCCTGGTGCCACGGGCATATCCCCCAGTGTTTGAGGGTGACCGTTCTCTTCTAACTGGCCTTGCAGGGCCTTGCAGGGCCTGTCGCTGCATATCCTGTGCTCCTGGAGCACTTTCCATCAGGCCATCCCTATGGGGATGAGTGGTTGCACCCTGGCCCCAGGGGCTGCTCAGGGTTGTCTTCTCCCTGTCCCAGCCCCCAAGCATGGCGGCCCCAGGGGCATCTGCACATCAATGGGCTCCAGTGGGTATGTGCAGGGGAGAGCAGACCCTAATCCGGCCCATTCATCCCGGAGGCAGCTTTTGTTGAGCCTCCAGATGTTGTGTGAGGGCAGGGGCTGTGGGAGCAAAGTTGGTGTTGCCTTGCTTTGGGGGGGTCATTGTCTCCCAGGGCAGGGCTCCCTATGGATGGGCTGTTCCATGGCTGAGGCACGTTTCACTGGGGTGTGTGGGGTTTTTCCACCACACTTTGTCAGGGCAGGTGGCTGTGAATGGAGGAGGAGGAGGTGTTGGGCCTGCGGCAGAGCTGGGCTCAAGAGTTCCCCCTGGAAGGAGCCAGGACCCATCCCAGGACAGGCAACCCAGTATGAGGGGGACCATCCAGCACAGCCTCCCTGCTCCCCAGGGAGCCCTTCACCCTTTCCCCTTCATCATTTCTTCCCACAAGGAGCTGAGTGAAATCACCCAGAGGACTCTGAGTGTTTGAGGTCCCCCCTAGGGCTCTATAGCTGTGGCAAGGTGGTGTAGAAGCTCGGGGTGGTCCAGATGCACCGGCACAATGGAAGAGGGTGCCAGCCAAGAGAAACTGTTGCTGGAGAGGTGAAAGGCATCTCTCAGCACCGGAGATGGGGAATGTGCTGCTGGGAGATATGGAGGCACCTTTGGGGCTGCTGGTGACCCCACTCTCTGCTCCCCTTGTCCCTCGCAGGCTCTAGGATGCTGGGGCCAGCCGGGCTGGCACTGCCAACCTGATCCTCACCACCTGTGTCCCACCGGCACACCATGTTTCGCTCCTGGCGCATGAAGCTGAAGGTGTTGCTCGCCACGGTGACCCTGGCCATCCTCCTCTGCTGGCTCTACCTCTTCGTGGGCAGCCTGGAATGTGAGTGGGACCAGCTCTCCTTCCTCAGAGCAAGGGACAGTCCGTGACAGTGGGTGGTGGGAGCCTTGGAGCAGTTGCCCTATGGCTGTGCAAGTCATTGTGGGGGTATCTGAGCTCTGCATTCCCACGGCATCCCTGGGGATCAGAGCTGGGCACGTGTGGGGTGTGCAGGGACCTCTCCACTAGGGCTCTGCCCCACCATCCCTCCCTGCTGAGCTCCGTGCCCATCATATGCCTCGTGTCCTCTCCGCAGATGGCCGGTTCCTGCTGCTGCCGCCCTGCCTGAGTGAGCAGCCGAGCCGGGACATGGAGCGGGAGGCGCTGGCATCGCGGGTGCGCCGGGTGGAGGAGGAGAACCAGCAGCTCCGCCTGCAGCTCAGCCAGGCCCAGGCAGAGGGCAGCGATGGCAGCCCGCAGTGGGGGGCCTCTGCCGAGGATGGGGACCCCCCCCGGACTGACAGGAGCAACCGCACGGCCTGCCCCAAGCAGCAGACAGTGCACAAGTGTGAGGTAGGGGACGGCACCAGTGGTGCATGGGGGATGTTGGATGGGAGTCTGAGACTTTGGCTTAGAGTGGATGTGAACCCACTTGGCACTGCTCACATTGTGCTCTGGCCATGCTGGGGGCTCATCCGGCTCTCTGTGGTGCTCAATGGGCCACAGTCAGTGGGTGAGGGTGTCTTGCTTCTCCAGAGGGGGAGGCCGGGCAGACAGATCCTTAGTCCCCTCTTCTGAGCCAAAGGATTCCCAAGTCATTCTGGAGCTCCTTCCCCAGGGTGAGAGCTGGGTTATGGAGTCTCTCCCCATAGCACAGCCCATAGGGAAGAGCTGGTGGGGCCCCTGCAAGGTGGGAGGTATCCAGGTCCAAAAAGACACCGTTTGTCTCTGGGCAGCTCCTGCACATCGCGATCGTGTGCGCCGGGCACAACGCGAGCCGGGATGTGGTCACCCTGGTGAAATCCATCCTTTTCCACAGGTAATGGGAAGTGCTGTGCCAGAGGCCTGGCTTGGGGCTCGCAGATGAACTGCTGCAGGGGGGGCAGTGCTGCAGGAGAGGGGCTCTTCCCCTGTGCCACTGCTTAGAGAGCTAGAGGGGGATTTCTTTCCCCATCTTCCCCCTCAGCTGATGTCTGTCCCCTGGCAGGGGTGGGAGGGATCGGGACCATGGATGGTGCTGAGTGCTGCTGTGCTTTGCCCTTGGCAGGAAAAACCCTCTCCACTTTCATTTCATCACGGACTCGGTGGCTCACCGGATCCTCCAGACGCTCTTCCAGTCCTGGATGGTGCCCTCTGTCCATGTCAGCTTCTACAACGCTGATGACTTGAAGGCAGGCACTCATTTGCTCTTTGCCCTGTCCCAGCCTAGTACTCAGAGGGCCGAGGGGAGCAGGAGGGGGGGTTATTAATTCCTGCTGGTCCCGTGCTTATCCACTCCCCTTTCTGGGCTTGTTGCTGGTCCAGCTGAGAAGGGGGGCACAGGGCTGGTGCTGGAGGGGTGGTTCTGTGGTGGAGCTGGGTTCCCCACTGAGCACTGAAACACTGGGGTTCAGATGGGAGTTTTGGTGCCTCAAGGAAGGGCCAAGCAAGGGTGAGAGCAAAGAAAAAGGGGATGCAGTCTGCAGGCACCTGGAGGCTGCCAGTGGTGGCCCTGGAGATGCTCCAGGCTGGGCTGGCAACACAGGTTCTTTGAGCCCCTCTGCTGGCCTCTGCACAGCGTGCAGGGCACACAGAGTCATCCTGCCCAGGGTTGGGAAGGGCATGCTGATGCCCAGCCCTGAGGCCATGTCACCTTGCAGCCGGAGGTGTCCTGGATCCCCAACAAGCACTACTCTGGCATCTACGGGCTGATGAAGCTGACACTTACCAAGGCACTGCCCTCCAACCTCTCCAAGGTCATCGTCTTGGACACCGACATCACCTTTGCCACTGACATTGCTGAGCTCTGGGCTGTCTTTGGGAAGTTTTCTGGTGAGGAGAGGGCCCTGGGTGCTGGGCCCCCATCTACCACAGCACCAGTGCAGTGAGTCTGCCTGGACCCTCTGAACCTACAGCAAGACAGCATCACGTCCCTCTGTTTCCTCAGACAAGCAGGTCATTGGGCTGGTGGAGAACCAAAGCGACTGGTACTTGGGCAACCTGTGGAAAAACCACAAACCATGGCCAGCCCTGGGCCGGGGCTTCAACACGGGTGAGTGCGGCTGCCAGGGTGGGGTGGTCACATCCAGCTGAGGCAGCACTTGGCACAGGGAGGATGGGGAAGGCTGAAGTGCTGGGCATGTCCCAGGGGCCAAGGGCATGCAGGCTGCTGTTCCGGGTGCTCCTCGGTGACCCAGCACCCTCCTCCCTGGCACCCAGGGGTGATCCTGCTGCTGCTCGACCGCCTGCGTCTCCTGGGCTGGGAGCAGATGTGGCGGCTGACGGCAGAGCGGGAGCTCATGAGCATGCTGTCCACATCGCTGGCTGACCAGGTAACGGTCCTTCCTCTAGGGTGGTTGGCTCTGCTGCGTTCCCACTGCTGGCACAGGGATGGGGAGCTGTGCTGCCTTCCTCACCCACTGTGCCCTTCTCGCTCCTAGGACATCTTTAACGCCGTGATCAAGCAGGACCCGTCCCTGGTGTACCGGCTCCCCTGCTTCTGGAATGTGCAGCTCTCTGATCACACCCGGTCAGAGCAGTGCTACACCGAGCTCTCGGATCTCAAGGTGTGTGGCTTTCCTGGCGAGGGTCTGAAGGGCAGCGCAGGCACTAGGATGGGGTCTCGGGGCGCAGCGGGTGCTGCTGGCTCCCCTTCCCTGTGCTGACACTGCTGCCCTCAGGTGATCCACTGGAACTCGCCCAAGAAGCTGCGGGTGAAGAACAAGCATGTGGAGTTCTTCCGCAACCTCTACCTGACCTTCCTGGAGTACGACGGGAACCTGCTGCGCAGGGAGCTCTTTGGCTGCGCCAGCCTGCCCAGCACACCCAGCCACCAGGTGAGGCAGTGGCAGCGCTGCCCCCCAGCCCCACAGCATGGGGTGGGCACGGACCCCACGCCGCCACCCCCAGCTCCTCATGGGGCTGCTGATCCCCCTCACCTTCATGGCGTTGCAGCTGCAGCAGGCGCTGGAGGAGCTGGATGAGGATGATCCCTGCTATGATTTCCGGCAGCAGTACCTCACGCAGCACCGCGTCCACCTCTTCTTCCTGCAGTATGATTTCCTGGCCCTTCTCAACCCCACTGATGTCACCCTTGTGGCACAGCTCTCCATGGACAGGTACTTGGGGCTGGTGGGAGCTCAGGTCCTGCCTCTGCTTCTCTGGGGAGGCTCAACACATTGGGAGCTACCGTGGGTCACCAAACATGGGTTCCTCACCCTCAACACCCTGAGCTGGGAGCAGCACTGCCTCCCGCTCTCCCCTGCACTGGCTGGCATGGATCTCACTGGCAGACACCCAGTCTGCCCCAGGAGACACAGGGCAGTGCCCTCTGCTTCACAGGTTACAGATGCTGGAGGCCATCTGCAAGCACTGGGCCGGCCCCATCAGCCTGGCACTGTACATGTCGGATGCGGAGGCTCAGCAGTTCCTGCGCTATGCCCAGGCCTCGGAGGTGCTGAGTGCCCGCCGCAACGTCGCCTACCACATCGTGTACAAGGAAGGGCAGTTCTACCCCATCAACCTCCTGCGCAACGTGGCCTTGGCCAACACGCAGACGCCATACGTCTTCCTCACCGACATCGACTTCCTGCCTATGTATGGCCTCTACGAATACCTCAGGTAAGGCTTTCTCTGGATGGTTCTTGCTTGGGCTCCCCAAGCACCAGGACTTGCCCTGGGCAGCAGTTCTCAGCATGCAGAAACTGTTTCCTTTGTGTTCAACTTTGGGATCCTGCCCTTGCTTTCACCAGACGTCAGTGGATGAGCTGTGAGGGCTGCCCTGTTCCTCCTGCCTTACACTACATGGTGTTCAAACCCATTAGTGCTCTCCTGGAGCAGTGTGCAGGCTGGAGGGGCTGAGGAAAGGGGTTGTGACCATGATCCACAGCCAGGGAGACCTCACACCCTTCCTACTGCCACCATAGGAACTCCATCCAGCAGCTGGAGCTGCCCCAGAGGAAGGCAGCTCTCATCGTGCCGGCATTTGAGACCCTGCACTACCGCCTAACCTTCCCCAAATCCAAAGCAGAGCTGCTCTCCATGCTGGACATGGGCTCCCTCTACACCTTCAGGTAGGGACCGGGGCAGTTCTGCTGTCCTTCAGTACTATCACACGCAGTAGAAGGCACTTTTGTACCCTTATGCCTGTGGGGCAGCTGGCCCAGAGGCTCCTCTGCCTGCCCCTCATTCCCATCTCTCCCCACAGGTACCACGTGTGGCCAAAAGGCCATGCCCCAACAGACTATGCCAAGTGGCGGACGGCCACGGTGCCGTACCGCGTGGCGTGGCAGCCGGACTTCGAGCCTTACGTTGTAGTGAGGCGAGACTGCCCCAAGTACGACCAGAGGTTTGTGGGCTTCGGCTGGAACAAGGTGTCACACATCATGGAGCTGGATGCGCAGGTGGGTGACGCTGGGTGCTGGGGGCAGAGACGTGTTGGTGCCACCGACCCGATGCTGACCCCGTGCTCTGCCCCCAGGAGTATGAGCTGCTGGTCCTGCCCAACGCCTTCATGATCCACATGCCCCACGCCCCCAGCTTCGACATCTCCAAGTTCCGCCTGAGCGCAGGGTACCGGAGCTGCCTCCAGACGCTGCGGGAGGAGTTCCACCAGGACCTGTCACGGCGCTATGGGGCTGCCGCGCTCAAATACCTCACTGCTGAGCGGAGCCTGTGATGCCTGGGGACAGGGGGCACGGGGTGCCAGCAGCACGCTGGAGATGGGAAGGTGCCGGGATTCACCACAGGAACCAAACTGCTGCACAGCCTCTTCAGCCCAGCAAACGGGTGCCTGTAGATGAGATGGAAGATGCCAGCTGTGGGAACAAGCAGTGCCTGTAGATCACACTGCTGCAGTGTATCCAAGGGGTTTTGGAGCAGCAGAGGGAACCTCCTCATGCCAGGGACCAGGGGAGCAATGGGTGTCCTCCCTCTGCTGTTGTAGCAGATGTGGATACCCACTCTTCCTTAGCTCACCTCACCTTGAGGCCTGGGAGCTTTACCTAACCCTGTGCTGCCTCTGGTCTGTGCTTCCAGGTCCCAATCCCCTCCAGGTCCCCCACCCCTCCAGGGCTTCGATAAGGGGGAGACAAGGTTGTAAAGCATCATTCTGCATCCTTTGTGGAGCAGGCATAGAGATGAGGCGCTGGCACAGGGTGCCCAGAGAAGCTGTGGCTGCCCCATCCCTGGCAGTGCTCAAAGCCAAGTTGGACACAGGGGCTTGGAGCAACCTGCTCTAGTGGAAGGTGACCCTGCCCATGGCCGGGGGTTGGAACTGGATGAGCTTTAAGGTCCCTTCCAACNCCATCCCTGGCAGTGCTCAAAGCCAAGTTGGACACAGGGGCTTGGAGCAACCTGCTCTAGTGGAAGGTGACCCTGCCCATGGCCGGGGGTTGGAACTGGATGAGCTTTAAGGTCCCTTCCAACACAAACTATTGTAGAATTGTGAACCCTCCCAAATCCCTGGGAGGTGGGGCCAGGGAGAACCAGGAATTGTGGTGACTGGGTTCATGCCCAGATCGAGGCTGGCTGGTTAACAGGGCGAGGTAGTGTTACTCCCATCTGTATGGATGCAGACAGCAGAGCTGGCCCAGCACTGATGATGCAGGAGTCACACAGAGCAGGATGAGCTCTCTGCTGTCCCAGCAGCAGCTGCCAGTGCCCCACAGGGCAGGGCTGTGAACCAGCCTGACGGGCCAGCTCACATTGCAGACATTCATGGCAGGGCCTCCCCTGGTCCTCCCTAGCTCTGGGCAGTGCAGACGATGCCATCGACAATCAGGGATGTGGCTGACACTGGACACAACCGTGGTGGATCCCCGTGCCGGGGGCACTGCTCACCTCTGTCACACACTGGAGCACAGAGGATGCGTCGCTTTCCTCACGCTATTTAAATTATTCAGTACTTTCCTCCTCAGAATTAACTGATTTGGGGTGCCCACGGGTGGTTTTAATCCTTTCTTCCTCCTGGATGATTCTGCCAGTGGCTCTGGAGGCTCTCCAGGCCCATTGCTGCTGCAGTCTCTGCTCTTCTCTCCTTAGTGTTGCTCTGGGCTGCAGGAGCCGGCTCTGTGCAGGGGTGAGGGTTTCCGTCCGCAGTGGGAGCTGTACCCGGGCTGTGGGAAGGGCACAAGCGCCTCTTGCTGAGTCTCTCTTTTTAATTTAATTTTTAAATTAAAGCTTTTTTATTCTTTTTCACATCCCTGTTGGAGCTGCCTGGTTATTCCGTCCTGATGCTGGGAGCCTGCGTGAGTGCTCCGGAGGGAAGGCAGCAGGAGGAGAGCAATGCAGCCGAGGCAGAGCATCCCTGGGCTTGCTCTGCCTGGTGTGTTTGAAGCCTTTTCCCTTTTTGGCTGGCACCTCATGGCTGAGGCAGATGTCGGTGTAATCACACCCAAGTACAAGAAACGCAGTGGTGCTGTGATTCATCCCCAAGACCATTGTGTCAAAAAGGACCTTCCACTTGCCCACCAATGGGGACAGGCACCCAGCTCCATCCACAATGCAGGCAGCAGGACCAGCCAGGGCTCACACACTGCAAGACTTGGGAATCAAAACTGGCTCTCACACGAGCCACCCGCCTCACATCTGCAGGGAGGAGGATGAGGGTAGCGTGCCAGGAACGAGTTGTTGAGGCTTTTTTTGGGAAGACATTGCTCACCAGTGAAGCCGGGTGCAGCTCCACCCGAGCAGCCCATAGCAGACAGCTTTTGTTGAACACAGCCAATGCTCACTCACCAGAATGGCTTTGCTTCTGCACTGAGCACCCAGACAGGTTTAGATAGCTCCAGACGATAGCTGAGCCTGCTCATTGCTGGAGACACAGTGGTGGAGCAGCGCTGGGATGGAGCTGCTGTTTCTTTAGTGGTTGGTGGGTACAGAACCGCTGTCTCTGCGGGTGCTCTGGAAGGGGCACTGCCATGCCTGCAGCAGCAGGACTGGGTGCCACCGTTTTCACCTAATCCTTCCCAGCCTGCACAGTCCTGAGCGCAAAGCGAGGATTTGGTACCCGGAGCAGACCCACTCAGTGTCGGTCTCCATGTGCCCTCTGCCGGGCGGCATCAGCGGGAGGCAACCACTGAGTCAGGTTTTCAGTGATGTTCTTAACCCAGCGCAGCCCCTGCTCCAGCTGAATTCGTTTCTACTAACGCAGCACCCTTCTCCCTGCGCAGAGAGCAAGGCTGGAGCCAGAGCCACGCTCCGAAATGTCCTATGGGCACCATCCCCTGTGCCCCCAGCCCCGCTGTCCCCACCTGGTACACAGAGGAGACGAGAGGTTTGATAGTGGTTTATTTAGTAAAAAATGAAAATAAATAAATACAAATTGATCAGACACTCTGTCCCCATCCCCACAATTCAGTTTACTAAAATCTAAACACGTCTGTACCAAACCTGAAACCACAAGGGACCTGAAGGTAGCAAAGAGACTGCGGAGCACTGTGAGCATCAGGCAATAGAGATAGGACCCCCAAACCAGCTCACGAGTGTGCTCATGGTGTGAGTCTGTGACAGCACAGCAGTACTAGCCAGACAGGGTATTTTACACCATGGCTCTCATAGCATCAGGCGTGGGGCTAGGGGCTACTCACCGAAAGCACCCAGAGGGATCAGGCAGGCTGGGGAGGGACCAGCTCTCTAGCACCAGCTCCTGGTCCCATCCCAAGCCGGGATTCCCACTTTACAGCTCCGGTTTGGGGTGTGCAGGGACAGGATGAAGCACATGGGGAGTGCAGTGCACTGAGATGCAGTGATTTAGGCCTGAGTGTTCTCTCTAAACAAGCAGAGCTGGTGTCACAACCCTCAGCTGAGGACACAGTGGGTGGTTGCAGGTTAGAGCCAGTCAGCCCCCAGAACACAACACACTGCATGGGGAGCTGCACCAGGCTTGCCAGGCAAACAGAGCTCAGCACCACATCTCTGCACCACAGGTTCCACCGCTGTTGATGCAGCAGGAGCCTCAGCAGTTGGCACAAGCAGTGTCCTCCCAGCTCCCCATTACTTGCTTTATCCTTCAATGGGGTTCACAACCTGTGCTTTGCTTCTGAGGGACTGTGAGAGGTGGCCAGGACACCTCTGCCAGTGTTGGAGGTGCCGGGGGAGCCCTGCAGCTATAACTGGTGTGAAGCAGCTCCTGGGACATGGCTCCTGTTGGCTCCGGTTGTGTGGGGCTGCAGGAGCTTATGTGGCACAAACCCTTCCTTAAGGAGAGCCTTGGCTGGCCAGCACACACAGCATCAGGGATGACTTGGGGACAACACACCTGCTGTAAGGGAGCTGGGTCAGGCGCTGCTCCTGCCTCTAGAGTCGATAGCTGCTTTGGTGCCAGTGATGGAGAAACGCATGAGACTGTGGTTAGATGTTTGTGGTTTGATGTTACTCATGAGCCCAGGGCAAGCAGGAACATGCAGCCTCCTGCAGCACCCAACATGGAGCATGTCTGTGCCTCTGCTTTGTGTCTGCTCCCACTGCCTGCAGCCCATGAGCAGCTCCTGCAGCGTCATGACTTCCAGTACCTGCTCTATGGAGGCGAATGGAGGCACGGAGGGGTTTCTCTCTGTCTTTGTTCAATGAGCACCTTCCCCCTCAGCTTTGGCATGTCCCACCTCATCCAAGCAGCAAGGGGAGCCCCTGCCCTTGCTTGTTCCATGCACAGTGACCTTCTCAGTGCTGGAGATCCCAGATCCAGGCTGGCCACTTAATACTGCCCTGTGCCAATGCAGGACCTGCTGAAACCACAGCCCCAGGCACCGCAAGGCCATTCTGGTTGCTCACTAAGAAAAGGGCTTTCTCAAAGCACAATCTCAGTTTGTTTTCCAACACCATGGCTAGAAGGCGGCAGAGGACCAAAGGGGCAGGGATGGGTCAAAGTCTGCATTTGCCAGTGTGAATTTAGGGAAAAAGGATGCAAATTCCCCAGACTGAAAACTGGGCAGCAGCAGCAGCAGATCAATACAGAGCAGTGCTCACCGCTGCTGCTGCCTTTCCCTACCACCTATTCACCCAGGACAGTGCGAGCCAAGCTTACAAGATGTTCGTTTGAGTACTCCAAGCACTCCTAATAGTAAACATGCCCTGAAGCACTTCTTCCTTCCTAGAGCAGGAACTGGGCAGTCTGAAGCCCTAGACATCTCTTGGATAGCACAGGGTGAGAAAGAACAGGCACTGAGCTTACTCACTGGTTACACAGCCGCTCTCCCACAAGGGTGCCCATGGGCTGCAGGCCCTCAGCTCCTCCAGGGTTACATTGAACTTTCCCATGTCTGGGAGCACTGCAAGGTGCCCCTCTGCCCCTAAAGAAACCAGACCCTAAGGAAACAGGGAGGCATTGCTGCACAGAGTGGGTTTGGCAAAGACCAGCTGGATGTGACAGGCAGGAGGGCAGGAATCCTCATGGACAGATCCTCCATGGGATGGCTGAGGAATACCCGTGTCACAAGTCCTGCCCAGCATCACCTCCATCACCCACTGGGACCTGGGACCTCTGGAGCTGACACTGGTTTCAACCAGGCTGGTGATGGCAATTGAACCAGGGAGGTGCAGCCATGCTGACAGAGCTGAACCTTCAGCATGCCTTGGGAATAATTCCAGCCAAGATCATTTTTACTTAATATGCTCCTGATTGGAGCAGGCTCTGGCTGCTCCCGGGTCTGCTCGATCTGCCTTATCCCATGCTGTGGTACAGAAAAGCACTGTCAGGATGGGATGATGGCAGCAGAGTGTGGGATGACTTGGTGCCTACTCCTTCACTGAGCAGCTCTTTCCTCCCACCACATAGAATCATAGAATAGTCAGGGTTGGAAAGGACTTTAAGATCATCCAGTTCCAACCCCCCT
>NDXB01002850.1:9723-71615 GCA_002631895.1 Agapornis roseicollis
AAAAAAAAAAGAAAAAGAAAAAAAAAAGGAAAAAGAAAAACAAGTTTAAATATCAATCATGGCTCATACAGGCAGCTATTCCAGGCTGGAATTCAGTTAGAGAGGATGTTGCTGCTATATAGTTATCTCTTGAAAGAAATGTAATTAACTCTCAAGGCTGTTTTGTTCCAGCTATGTGTCTGGATGGCAACCAAGAGAGGAAATATAGGAGTCTCTACACAAAATTTTGACAGCCTTTCTGGGACATAGCAGTGTGTGTTTACACAGTGTATCCTGTGCAGACGCGAACTCACTCGAGCTGGGCTCTGAAGTGAGCACCAGGATTGTGGTGGTGTTTGTATGATAGTGAGCCCAAGATAAGAAAAGCACCTTTCAGCAAGGTGAATGTAACCACACAGCTTCCTGTTGGCTGGAGCATGAGAAGATCAGTCCCGTGGCTGCTCAGACCTTGAGCTGCGCAAATCTGTGTCCTCTAGAATGTGTAGTGTAAACATTCCCTACAAATCTTCAGATCTGTGTGACTGACTCATCTTCTGGTTAGTGAGTCTCAACAGATATTTTGAAGGTTTTTACCCAGTGTGTGAACCTGAGAAAAAGAAGCAAGGATTTTGCAAAGCAAAAAAGAGGAATCAGGTAGAAATATTAAACTTCCCAGGATTTTGTTACGTTTTGCAATATGTTCTTATTCTTTGTGATTTTTTTCCCTAATGAACAATTGTACTAATTTCTAGTAATTCAAAAAGACAAACCTGAAAGACATGAAAAAGCTGAAAAGAAATCTCCTCCCAAAGGTATTTATTTATTTATTTATACTTCATTTTTAACCAGAATTTACATTAAAAACAATAAACTTTATTGGAGCAGAGAATATAAAATGTGTGAAAAATCAGCTACATAATGCTATAATGAAATTTAAATATAATTTGAAATAAAATGTCTCTAGAACATTCTGGAGTTAGTTCTATGCATAATCCTTCTAAAATCTCTTACAATTTCAAAGATGAGATATTAAAGGTGTGAATCATTTCCTGGAAAAAGAAGTAGGCCTGTCTGTAAGTGATCTGATATGTACATTTTCACTGTAACTAGTTAAGCAAATTCTTTCTTCATTAGTCATCAATTCTTAGTCATGCTACTGCTTTGTTTGGAAGTAGGAATGCCCTCATATAAATATCTGTATTCTGGTTTAGAATAAGTAGAACTATTCAGTTTACATATTGATAAAATTACTCTAGTCAGCCCAGTGGCTTGATAGAAATAGAACTCTAGAGCCTTACAAAAGACAGATTTTGAGGCATACAGGTTTTACTGGTGTAGTTAAAGCTATGAAGAAAACAGGAGTGTGAACACCATGCTAAAAAGATTAAACAATATTCAGTAGCATTTTAAACTACTACTGGATGTTCCACTGAAGGAAACTAGAAACATACATATTGTCAACATCCATGTCTCAGATGAGAAAAAGCTTCTGATACAGGTGAGCAGAAGGAATACTCCTTGTCTCACCAACCTCTGTGTAGCTTCAGACACTGGTATTTACAATTTAGTAATTCTCCTTGGAAACTTTCCACTCTGCTGCAAGGTGTAATATGAATTGGATTGCCTCAGACTAGTCTTTCAGCCTGGGAAACTGCTGTAGAAACCCAAGAACTCAAGATTTCTTCAGCAGAGAAGTAGAATCAGTGCATAAAAGTGATCCTTACAAATAGCTACCCTTTAAATCAACTACTTTTACAGCTTACAGCTGTTTAGCTCTGATCTCTGAAGCCTAAAGTTACTCAGATTTAGCCTGGAAGTACCTTACATATCTTTTTTTTCCCCAATGAACCACATTTCCCTCCCTAGTTTATACTATGAAAGTTATCAGAAAGTCATTAGAAGCATTTTATATATTTTACCATAGCCTACTGTATTTAGTATCAGTCAAATACTTGCTACAGGATCAAAGACAATAAAATGCTTGCATCTCAAATTTCTGTCCAAGTCTGTCTGGTTTGGGGGGATTATAATTTTCATCAGATCTGTTAATAAGGAAGAAGTGCTTAGTAGTGAAAGCACAAGATAAAATAAGTAGTATTGGGTATTACTGGTATGGGGAGGGAGGAAGTCTGGGAAAGGGAGGAAAGAATGACACTGAAAGCTTTTTCTTTTTCATCTGCAGAGGAGAAGAAAGTAAAGAGCACTAAAGTGGAATCAAAAGTTAAAAAGGACTTGAAGGATGGAAAAGGAGAAGCAAAGATGGCTGAGAAAGTCAAGCAGGCAGAGACTAAAACAACAGAAGTTGGGCTAATAAAGGCCAAACCGAAGGCTAAGGAGGAGAAAGCTCTTCAGACTGTAACTAAATCTGAAAAGAAAGGTAAAAAAACCCAGGAGGAAATGGATGAAGATCTTAAAAAGGTAGTGGGGAAGAAGCAGAGAGAATGGAGCTAAAGATGTCAAGGACCAAAGTCCACCCACGAAAAACAAAAGTGCAGTATAAATAAATGCCAAATGAACCTCACACTGCTAGGAGGAGACTATTGAGAATATAATAAGTTTAATCTATACCCAGAATATTCTGTTTATCATGGCTAAAGATTTATTTTAGTTTAAATCCTTCTTTACCAAGGACCAACTTCTCCTCAGATAGTCTTCATGGATTTGTTAGTAACTTTTATGTAGTGTATTTCTAGCAGAGTTATTTTGGAAAATATAGACTGCCCGATGACCCGCTGAGAAATTTATTTTCTTTCTACATCTGCGTATGTTTATCATAGCAATAAAGAAAGTAGCAACAGAGGAAAGTAAATGTAATAATTTGGTTTACAGCACATTATGTGAGGCATTGTCACATTGTCAGGTAATGTATGACAAAGCGATACACCTGCCTGATGTAACTTGATGTGAATGGCTTCCAAATTTCTCCTAAAAAGGAAAGACATGCCATTACCCTGGTGAAAGGTAGAAATTAAGTGATGAAATAAAGAATCAACATGCATCAAGGTCAGAGATGTTAACTATATGCTCCTCTTTGTCAGAGCCAGGCTAGGTTCTTCCATTCCCAAGTTACACTAACTAGTTCCTGATTTCCCTCTGGCACTTCCATGGCTTTAGATACAATTTTGTATGAATGAAGGCATCAGGACCTGTCTCTCTATGAACTACTACACTGAAAGCACAGGATTATTCTGACATTGATAGAGGGAGCTCAGCATTTCATGATGCACCTATTTGATCCTTCCAGGTGATAATCATGAATAAATCGTTATGCCTGAACACAAAAGCAGCCATCCCTGCCTGGATATCTGAATCTGTCTTGGCAGATTCTCTCAGAATTTCATAAACATCAGCTCTGGACACCTTGGGAGTTGCCTAAATTATACAGTTCTAGAAATCTGAGAGATGCCCCCCATCTGACATGTATAGTGTGCTGAACTAGTAATTTTTTTGTGTTCTAGTGAATTTGGAGATTTACTTCAAATACTGAAGCCTTTGAGGCATAGAATCAAAGCAACATTTTTCATGTTGATTCCTGTGACCAAGTTGAAATTTCAGAAAATTGTCGAGCCCCTTTGGGAAGTACAAATCTCTTTCAGTTTTTGTTTGCTCTGACAGGGTTTCAGTGGGATCCACTCCATACTGTTCAGGATAAGGCTCTCTAAAAGCAATGGTGTGCAGATGAGGCACTTTACTCCCTGATAGCAAAATATTTTAAGCAAGTAGGGATTCAGGGTTACAGACAGCAATAGAGAATGGGTGATGTTATTTTGCTTATAGGTTTTGTTATGTTTTGGTTTTCTTATTTTGGTCTGGGGTTTTTTTGGGATTCCCACTTTAGCTGATGAATATTAGCAAAATTATCCATCTTAACATCAAACATTAACGACCAATTTGTATGTCTGCTTTAGAGAGTGATCCCAGTGACTGTGCAATGAACCCTGGCAGGTGGAGTGGAAGAAGGAAGTATCCTCTTCAACTGCCCTTATCACTAGAGATAGGACCACACGCTTCCAGGGGAAGCTGCTTTTCCTACTTTCATCCTTCCTTTTCCCACCGTAAGCCACTGTTGCCCAGCTGGATACTCTCAGTTCTATATCTCAGTCCCACTGTGACCCAAGGTGAACATAATTTTGAAGTCAATACAATTTTGCCAAGATTCTGTGAACCTGTAATCCTTACTTTTCCTTGCTCAGGGGACTAGCTCTGCCAAGCTTTTCTGCAGCAAGGTAAAAAATATAATAGTAGTCACAGAAGAGCTGTTATGATTTCCCTCCTGTATCACAATTCTCTACTGAAATTAAAATTAAAAAAGATATGTCATCCCCCAGGGTAAATCAAATGGGGTCTACTGACAGAAATATCTATTACTGTATTTATCAATAAGATTCTAGTCACAAACTTTGATGTGATTTATTAGTACTCAGATGAATATTTGTGCCACTATTACAGGGTTATAAGGTGACAGCTATAGTTTTAAATTTTCTTTTAAACAAGGCAGTTTAAATTAAAATGAATTTTTAGCCATGAACAGGCATTTGGAAAATCGTATTCATTTAAAATTCCTTAGGTTTCAATCTTTGCTGATGAGCAGAATTCCTGTGAACTTGAATGGGATGTTATAGTGCACCTTATTGTATCATGTATTGCAGAAATGCTGTTTTTGTTATTCAGGGTTTAACATCCTGTCCTTTCCTTTTTATTATTCTTTAAACAAAAAAAACAAAAAAAAACCAAAACAAACAAACAAAAAAAAAAACAACAACACCAAACAAACAAACAAACAAAAAAAAAAACCTCAACCCAAACAAACAAAGGAGACCATCAAAGCACAAAACAACCAACCAAAAAAAACCCCAAATCCCAACCAAACTCAGAAACCACACTCTATTTTAATCCTGGTCTATATTAGTATGTTTAAGGAATGGACTATTTCAATATTTCAAGGCTGTGTGGAGATCTCATAGCAACCTTGGAGTATCTGAAGGAGGCCTACAAAGATTCTGGAGAGTGACTCTTCATCAGGGACTGTAGTGATAGGACAAGGTGTAATGGGTTTAAACTTAAACAGAGGAAGTTCAGGCATGACCTGCAGGTTGAAGGAGATGATTTTGTCCCTTTACTCTGCTCTCATGAGACCCCACTTGGGGTATTGTGTACTGTTCTGGTGTCCTCAACATAAATCTGTTGGAACAAGTCCAGAGGAGGGCCTTGAGGATGATAAGGGGGCTGAAGCACCTCCCATACAAAGACATGCTGAGAAAAGTGGGGCTGTTCAGCCTGGAGAAGAGAAGGCTGTGTGGAGACCTCAGAGCAGCATTCCAGTGTCTGAAGGGGGGCTACAGAGGTGTCGAAGAAGGACTCTTCATTAAGGGCTGTAGCAATAGGACAAGGGGCAATAGGTTTAAACTTAAACAGGGGAAGTTTAGATTACTGTGGGTGTGGTGAGGAACTGGAACAGGTTGCCCAAAGAAGTGATAAATGTTCCACCCCTGGCAGTCTTCAAGGCCAGGCTGGACAGAGCCTTGGGAAGCACAGTCTAGTGTGAGGTGTCCTTGCCCATGGCAGGGGAGTTGAAAATATATGATCTTCAGGTCCTTTCCAACCCTAATCATTCTGTGATTATATGTATATTACAGAACCGGTGTGAGCTGCTAGACCTTATGTCTATGTCACCACCTAAATAGAGCCACCATAGGCATGTGCTCTGTCTTGTGATTGCCTATACATTTTATGTCCCCTGACACAGTTTTGTCCCACGCCATATAGCAGTCTTTTATACAATCCCCCAAAACGGTCCAAGGTCTCTTCCCAATGGACAGCATGGATGAAGGTTTTGACTAAAGAGAGGTAAGGAAAAGTCAGCTTTGTGGACAAGAACTGTGTCCTGCCATTTGCTTGCTGGGCTGAAGTGTATGAATTATTCCATTTTATATATTAATACTTGCTGAGGCCCTATTTGCAAGCTCACTGAAGTCATTGTAAACACTGTAGTGGCTTTAGACAGGCTTCCTGAGAGTGTAGATTTGCACATACTTGTTTTCTTACACATATGTTACTACTTTTTTTCAGAAAATTAGCACATGGACTTAGTACAGATAGTGCAGGCAAATTATTTAGAATTCTATTCCTTAAGGATGGAATCCAAAGCTTGAAGCAGCCAGAATGATAAACTTGAATTCCTAAATACAAAAGTAGAAACTCTTATGAATAGTCATGAAATGTTTTAAAAGCAGTGTTTAAAGCCACAACGCTCTGCATTTCCTGAAAGGTTTGCCTTGGATTCTACAATACTGACTAGTATCATTTGTGCCATCTCAGTAACAGGAAATCACTGCATGGGCTCCTATTGACTAGTAGAAACAATTGCACATTTGTTGAGTTTTAAATCTAATTTCTACGACTGTATTGGAAATCCAACTCTGAAAGCTAAAGTTCTATACCCAAGGACTTCTATAGCAATCAACATTATAAAGCAACAATTATATAAATGCCTCATCAACCAATACTGATGCTCCCGTGAACTATGTGAGGAAGAAAATAATACGGTGAATGTTTCATACTTGTGAACATCATTTTGCATTTAAATTTACTTGTGGCTGCCAATCTTTAAATTTTAAATATTAAAGTTTGCATAATTTTATTTTGAAGTTTGCAAAGAAAAGGTAAAAGGCTTTGTAGGTGAACAGGAGAGAGATGAAATAGGAGGTGGAAAGAGGAAGAAATGTAATTTCTGTAGTTTAAGAACTGTGTTAGAACAGTTTAGGACAGACAGATGAATATGTCTAGCTCAAAGACAGTTGGGAACTAATTAGCTAAACAGAGTTGGCATTTAGTCATCAACATAGCTTTCAAAGTTAATGTCCCTTATAGTCCAGTCAGGCAACATGGCTTTTTTCTGGCCAAATGGGGAATCCAGCAATAATACTGGAATTCTTCTTCATTCAGTTACAAGTGGTAACTTTTCTTCACTATTCTTAATGTTAGAAATTTTTTTAAGGTCTTCAACTCTGCATATGTAGGAAAAATCAATAGACAATTGACATATCTGAAATCAGAGTTTCATTTAGATTCAAAAGCCTTAATTTCTCAATAGCGTGATTTAAATATACATATATACAGATTCAATATATACGTATATGTTTGTGAAGATTAGTGTTTCAAAAATAATTCTGTAGTGAAATGATAAAATTCTCTGGAAAATCTCACTACTACAGGAGTGTAAATACAAAGATTTCTCTTTATATCCCCATTCACTAAATCATAGAATCATAGAATAGTTAGGGTTAGAAAGGACTTTAAGATTATCAAGTTCCAATGGATGTATTGTTTATACTGTTAAAACACTATTAATATAACACTGTGATATAAAACTTTAATGAATTTTTCCATAACCTGGCTGCAGCTATTTGAAATGGATCTCTAAGGATACAAAAAAGTCTTTGGGACCTGAGGCCAGGCAGCAGTTTGCACAGTACTTGTTTATGGGATCAGGTTGTATGCCAAAGCTGAGGCTGCACACTGCTCGGGTATGCAGTGCATCCTGCCAGCCTCAAAAAAGAGCTGGTAGCTCTGGGGCACTGGTAGCTCTGAAGTTTTTTACTAGGAGGGTTGAATTAGATCTGGACTATAAATTGTCTCTTTCTGAACATGTGAATTATTGAAGGCCAGGAAAAATAACCACACATCTAAGTAAAATTATCCCTGAAATGTGTCTTTATACTGCCAAGCTTTGTCTCGCTGTTAAATAGAAAAAACATTTTAAATGTGCTTTCTTCATTACTCTTCTTTTTCCTTTTGCTCTGTTAGATCAATATGCATTCTGTCGCTATGTGATTGACATGTTTGCGCAAGGGGATTTTTATCCAGGTACTTTCCTACATCATTGAACTCTGCTCTAATATTCCTGTTTCTCTGAGAGTTTCTGCTCCTTTATATATTAAAAGTGTGTTTTGTATTGTTGAAAGGTCTCACAAGTGCAACAGAGTGTGCAAATAATTTTAATAAAGCATAAGAGCTAATGGCTGTATGATTAAAGCTTTTAATTTTCTGTCTACAATGCATGAATTAAAATTAAGGTTATGTTAAAGAAAGTCAATGGAAGGCTATAAAACTTGCTACTTTTCCATGCTTTTGTCGGCTGAAATGCAAGTGGAAAGAGCTCATTGTTTATAGCTTATTTTTTTGTTGTCTTTTTTGTTTTGGTTGGTGTTTTTTTGTTTTTTGGTGTTTTTTTTGTTTGTTTGGTTGGTTGGTATTTTGTTTGGTTTTGATTTGTTTTTTTTTTGCTACAAACAGAAAATTTAATCCCAGAGTGCTTCAGAAATCGAACTGCCATTGTTGTTCTTAGTATATAAAATATCTTTGCTGATCCACCACTTCTGTGCTCTATCTTCTATCTTTCCATATTTCCAAATTCATCTGTTCTAACACAGGCACTTAATACTTAGCAAAAAAAAAAGAAACGAGAGCAACTGATGATGACTAAGCATTATCTTGCAATATAAAGTCAGTCTACCTTTACCTTAGTTAATGGATATTCTTTCTTCTGAAATCCAGTGCAAGAGGGCATACTATAGAGAGGACTTAACCGTAGGAATGATAAGCAAAGATGTTATGAAAAGGGACAGTGGTAGAATATTTAAGAATTGACTAAGCTTTGCAGGCTTTGTTTAGTCAGTTATTTTCTCAAGAAGCTCTCCACCGGTACTTTTATGAGTTGACTTGTTTTCTTATCTCTACCTGTGGCTTAGGTCCTCTCTTGACATGCTGTCGTCATTCAAACCCAGCGAGTAACTATGTTAACCACACAGCTGCTCACTCAGCTTTCCCTTTTCCCCTCCTGGGTGGGACGGGAAGGAGAACTGAAAGAATATAAAACCTGTGGGTAAACACAAGAACAGTTTAATAACTACAATTAAGTAAAGTATAATACTAACACTACTGTGACAACTACTGTTAATAAGGGAAATAACAAGGAGGAAGATGTAAAACTAAATGGGGAAAGAAAACCAACAATAAACTGAAGTGCTGCACAGTACAGATCTCACCACCCACTGACAAATACCCAACCCATCCCTGAACAGGAATTGTTTCCTTTCAGATAACTCCCCCCAGTTTATATACTGGACATGGTGTGCTGTGGTATAGAATATACCTTTGGCTAGTTTGGGTTAGATGTCCTCTCTCTGCTCCCTCCCAGCTTTTTGGGCCCTTCCTCATTGGCAGATCATGAGAGACTGAAAAGGCCTTGATCAGGGTAAGCACTAACAAGCAACAACTAAAACATTGGTGTGTTATCAGCATTGTTTTTAGATTAAAGCCAAAACACAGCACTGCACCAGCTGCTAGAGAGAAAATTACCTCTATCCCAGCTGAAGCCAGGACACATGCCCAGGTCCAGTCAGAGTTGGGAAGCTCTAAAACGGTGTACCTGATAAACAGATTCTCAAACCAGGAAAAGGAAGGATACAGATTTTTTTTGGAGAGAAAATGAAGCTTGGGATTTTAGAGGGGGAACATCTTATGGACTGCTGTCAAATAGTGACGTGGAGAGATTAGGGGCTCTATTAAAACAGAGTAAGCTTATATTGCCTTGAGGACTTTTAAAGACAGCTGTAAAGAGAGGGACTGGTCTAGGCTCAGACTGGGAGAAAGGTCAGCAAAATCCTTGTGACCTTCAGTTACACTTTGATTTTAAAAATATTTCCCTGTAACCAGATGTGATTCACCCAGTGTTTGGCTTTACACAGCTGTACCATTAATAAATCACAACACAGAGACTTGTATGGAGATCTTCAAGATCTCTCATAGTTCTCCTGACTTTTGCAAGTAGCTTAGACACATATCAGAGCCTTTTTTTCAGACAGCTCCCTGGGTTTTTTGGCATCTCCAAAGACAGAGCAGACATGCTTTGGAAAGGGAGTTTTGGAGAATATTGATTTCAGTTTTGACTTTTCCAGTTATGAGGAAACTGGGAAGACAGTGAAGGGAAGCAGGGAGATAGAGCGGGAAATCTGCAGTGACTTGAATTTCAGAAGATAAAAGACATACCTGTCTGCTCTTACTTCCTAATATTTGCCTTGTGTCCTTTCAGTGTACTATGACAGAGTCATGCTAAGAAACCACATCTTAAACAGATGAAAATTGCTTAATGGTCATTGGGTGGTCAGCTGGTCTTATAGGTGAACAGCTAGGGTGACAGCATGAGACCCCAGAAAGTAGAAGTAAGTAATAAAGCGGCCTAAATAATCTGATTTGTAGGTCAAAATGAAAAGGACAGCCCCTTAGCTCAGGGTCTCCTAAAGTCCACCTGTGGTTCCACCTGTAAAGAAACTGCTTTTTGAACTCCTAAGCCATTTGCCAGCATCTGAAGTTAAATTGTGTGAATGGCTGTTGTGATGGAGCTTCATACATTTGTGTGGGAGGTAAAATAATGCATTGCCTTCAAAACAAGCTTTAGTCAACCCACAAGCCATAAAAGGCAATGCTGAAAACTCCACCATGTCTCTGAGAAGCAAGGTAAAGGCCATGCACACCCAGCTCTGTGGTCTTTATAGAAATCATTAAGAAGACTGGCACCAAACACTGCATAGTTAGTAGTTTTTTACTGCCTTTCTCAGCAATGTGCTCATTTCACACTGGCCTTCATGGACTAAAATATTACTGTAATTAATTTTCTTGAATAGATAAATGTGGAGGAATTACCAACATACTAAATCTCTTTATTAACCACAATATTCAATTAACTTTAAAATCTGCTATATTTTAGCCTTTTATCAGTTTATATATTTTATAGTAAATTACATTGTCCAAACAAAGAGATCTGAATGTAATTCAGCTAAGGAATTTAATTACAGTCATCCTGACACCAGAATACTTTGAAACCAGGAATCATTTCTGTCAATCCTAATATTGCACTTGCAAATGAGAAAAACAAAACAAAACAAAACAAAAAACAGCACAACCATTTTCTCACAGAAAATTACTTCTCATAGGTATATTGGCTTTTTGTAAGGTTGTTTACACCAAACATGAATTTCTGTCTTCTTGAATTTATAAAAGTAGTGTTAATGCTCTTGCATTGATTTTAACAGATGAGGCTGAAATGTGGTTCACTAACTCAAAGTTTTGTCATGTTACTGTAGTCTTAGCTTTAAGAAATGAATGAAATTTATGTAAACTCTATGTAGTGAATTAATAGGAAGCCATAGAAGAGAGAATTCTTGCTATGCTGCTTCATGAAGAACTAGATGGTTTTTTTTTTTTGTTTCTTTGGCCAGCTATGGACAGCTATTTGGACTATTATATATTTGGACTATTTGGAATAGTCCCTGATTCTGACTAGTTTCATGCAGACCTCCTGTAAATTGCAATAATTATCTTAATATCAGTTAACTTCCAAGACTTCTATTTTTCTTTTTATAAAAGAAAATAATCTGTGGATATCAGTGGAGTTTTAGCTATAAACTTAGATAGGATTTCCTAAACCAGAATTCCATCTCATGAATATCATGACTGCAACAGTGACCTACCCTGGATTCTACTGAAATGTTTATAGATAGCCCTCTTGAGCTCTACTGTATACAGTATAAAAAATTGTTTTCTGATTTTATCTGATGAAGTATGTAGCTTGAGAATATTTTTTACTTTCAGTCTAACATGTGTGTGATAAGTGACAATTTCTTAGAGGGATGGCTGAACCACCCTTCCTTCAAAGCATAGATTTTCTGATCTTATTTATCCCTGGACTAAATCTTCTCATCCAAGAATGGGCAGTACTGTCTAACAAATCACTCTGTTCCAAATTGCTTTGTACTACTTTTGGCTGCCTGTAAATAAAAAATTAATATGCATTTTTCCGGGGTTAATTTTCCAAGTTTTACTTCAAAAACTTTAGAACCTGAAGAAGAGAGCTTGTTTTTTAAGAGTTGCTGGGTGCATTTGTTCCAACTGGCACCTCTGTTCTGCTGGTACTGATATATCTGAGATTCAAGATAGCCTTTTTGAAGCAGTAGGCCACTAATTTTCTTTTGTCTATTTTCATGGCTATAATCTGTACCATGTATTTGATAATTTATTTTATATTTCTGAGTTTTATTCTGACAAATATTTCTAAATTTTACTATTATTATTATTATTATTTTATTGCTAGGAAATAAAGTTCTATTTTAGCAGAAATCTTTAGCTTGTTTTTCATAAGTATTTTTTTGCCCTTAGAGGGTTTAAAATCCTTACCCATGTGAATGGTTTTCAGGGACACAAACTGTTCACTCTTTAAGCACTTGGCACATGCTTTTCTAAATTAGCTGGATCATCTCTATTTTATTAATGTGCCATTCTCCTGTTTTACCATTCCTCCCCTCTTTCCTCACAATGTTTTCCAGCTTGCTTTACGTTTACAATTCCTAAGCTACTCTGGCAGATCAAGGAGCTATTCCAATGAAATGCCCTTTTTATTTTGCAGCTACCTGAAGTGCATTTATGTGTGTCTGTCTTTTTGCATGCCTTCCTCAGCATGTGGTTTTGCATGCTGTGTACTGCTGAATTAAGAGTGATAAGAATCTCATGGGCATTTGGTTGTCTGTCCCATGTCATACTTGTTTCTCATGGGGATACTGCGCACTTATGGTCAGATATTGTTTTCATTGCAATCACTTGGAAGTTTGTTTTACATGCATACTTTTACCATGCAAGTACACCGGACTCACTACTGGATGGTATCTTTACAGTTACCTAAATGACAGCAAAGACAGATGTGATATTATTGTCCATTTAGCCTATCTAAAATCTTTGCACTGAAGCACCCAATTACCCTGTAGGGCTTATCCCACCACATAAGTGTTTCCAGCAATACCTAGACTGCAAAGAATGCAGCCATACAATCTACCATCATATGTTTACTGTGTATTTCCATGCCAGGGTACAAAAGCCAAAGAGATGTAGACGATTTTGCTAATCTTATACTGTTAAAAAATATTTGCCTTGGATAATTTCATCAGGATTTCTAGAATGTTTAAATGTCAAGAGTGTATCCTGTAAGGTAAAACAGTCACCTCACCTTGCCAGTTAAAAATCATCAGATCCACCGTTTGCACATATACTCATAAAAATTAATAAGAATAAAGAAATGACAAACATGGTTACCAATTCAGGCAAAATGTGTCAAGAGTCCATAGGGAACCTGACAGTGTACTTGGTCCTGAAAGAAGTGGCAGATTGAATATCTTTCATGTCTACAATGTTCTTCCAAGATCTGTCACTTCTTTTCCACTGTCAAGAAGTAAAATGTGCAGGAATTACTGTTATAACACAATGTGGCAGGAGAATTCCAAGACACTGTCAGTATGATACTTGCCTTTTAATATCCAAAAATAGTTATGGAGATACTGTTATGAAAATACATCTATTTTCAAGATCATGGAGCACATTACTGAAAAAAAAAACCAAGAGCATTAAGTGCCTAATTTTGACAGTAAAAATGCCTGAATTTGCTGTGGGTGGGCTGTAGCACTGAAGTTAAATTCTTGCCCTCTGCTGTTCAGATAGCGAAGCCCTTTAGACTCTTGAACTATTTTTAAGTGTCACTCCTACTTGATTAAAGACTAGGATGTGTTGTGGATATCTCAGTGACAGGGTGCAACTTTTCACCTTTTTATATTACATTTATGTGGAGACAACTCTGGAGATATACTTAATGCAGTGCAACAGAAAAATCAGTCATAATAAATGAGAAAGTAACATGTTATTTACTTCTTTTTTGGAGAAATTCAGCATGAAAAACTGGACTAAGTTGTAGGCTTTCACATTTGAGAGAGAGCTTTAGAGATTTATTTTTTTTCTATGGAGAGATGCTTTCTGATTCTACCTACCCCGTGGCCCCCTCCCCTACAGTAGGAAACAAGCAAACCAGGTATTTGTCTTGATGAAATGCTAAAGGAAGAGTTTGACAACTGTGATAGTTCTAGTTTTACATTTTAAAATCCTTTTAAAATCCCTTTGAGGGCAGTACTGTACCCCAAAATTTGAAGACACTTCTCTGGATACATCTACTGAGTTGATAATTAATTGTCCACCAGTTCGTAAAAAATTGTCTATATGATGAAGCACTTGTCAGCAAATATTTTTCTGGTAATGACATAAATGGAGATGATTGAATGACAAAAGCGTTTATTCCTCTAGTAATCTCCTGGAAGAGTTCTGCATACTTTTCAAACAGTTTGAAAGGAAAGAAGTTATGAAGAGCAATTTTAAATATGTGTATGACAAACTGAAAATTAAGTTTTAATTATTGAAAATTTTCTAAATAATTTATTAATGTCTAATTCTTGCAATAGTTTCAGCTGTGATTTGGAGTCTAAATACCGCTTCTTTACATTTCAGTTATATGACACTATAAGAAGACATCCGATTATGACATTTATTGAGGTTCTTGTCTATGACTCCCTTCTCACCCAAAAAGCTGTGTCTATTTGGTCAAACTCTGAAATTATGATAATCTCTTATTGGGGACGTTATCAGCACAAAATCCTGACACCATCCCACAGAGTCAAAACAGCTATCCATTATTCCTTGTTTATATCATCCCACCATGAATCAGAGCCAGATCCTGGCACAAACAGCTGCATCTGTCAACACTCTTATGGCACTTTATTGTAAATTCGCCAAAAAAATTTCAAAAGACTTTCACTCTCTCACAAGCATCTACCCGGGGAATGTGTGGTATTCTGCTTCTGTAGAGAGGAACAGATCTCTTTCTTTGATAGTTCACCACAAGCCATTCTAAGGATGTTATACAAAGAAAAGCCAAAAAATTTTGCTGATATAAATGAGTCTAAATCCTTGATTTTAATGGAAATTAACCAAACTAATCTGTGAAAGCAGGGAGATTAAACTAAAAAGTGTCAGCACACTTGTAGGATAGTTATTACTACTATTTCATATTATAACTATTCCATATATTTCAATATTCAAGTTTAAAAGGGTAATCTCAAAAGATTCATTAACAATGTCTGAAAAAAAGCTAGCTGTGTTGTGGAGAACCATCAAAACATTTAACCACCTCAGGTTTGAAAAGTAAGTTGTTTAGAAAGTAAAGGCAAAAATTAAATGGGGAAAAGGGCTAATAATACACAAATCCAGTTTAACATTAAAAAGGTAGAAATAAGTTTAACCAGTGACCTTATAAAATAGTTATTACATTTAATGACTCGTTGTCATAGTTGATTCCCAGTTGGTATTATTACAAAAAATACCGATGGTATTTCAAGTAGGTTTAAAAATGGGAAGCATTAGAGATCTACAAAACCCTTCTTCAGTATTCATTGTCATTGTCAGAAGTAAATTCAATATGAAAAATATTTGTAGAAAATTATTTAAGCCAGAAGTAGTTTTATCCATATTTTTGAGGATTTGTGTATGCACATATAGTTGGCAAGGAAAGAGCTCAGAATCCTAAAAACCGCAAAATCCAAATGTCAGCCTATAAGAGCATATGTTTCTTTCTCAGAGCTTAGATAGCTTCAAGTAAGGAGAAAAACACAATTCCCAAAAGAAAGGCTCTCCTTTTCAAGCTTAGATTTATTAGGATTTAAAAATCAGTATATTGCAGAAGAACTCCAACAATGATCATATTGCAGATTTTGCTGACTGTTTCTATTTGTAGCATACATAGGATTAATCATTTAAAGGGGTGAGGTGCAA
This sequence comes from Agapornis roseicollis, assembly GCA_002631895.1. NCBI lineage: Eukaryota > Metazoa > Chordata > Aves > Psittaciformes > Psittacidae > Agapornis > Agapornis roseicollis. Next base: position 25,402 of record NDXB01002850.1, read on the forward strand.
TCTCTATCATCTCTATCACTGAAGTCAGCTACATCTAGCTCTGCCAAACTTCATTTAGTAAGGTTCAAAAAAGATTATTCTTCCAATAAAGACTATTAGTTGACGCAAAACATTTCAGCCATTTCCAACACTTGAAAAGATATTGTCTACTTCAGTCTTACCCATTCAAATATCCAAATTTCCAAGTGTTCCTATACTAGCTAAAATGGGACTTGGTAAAAGGCTTGATTTATTTGCTTTACAGGTTGGAACATCTGCTCCACAACATCCTGTTAGCAAACGATACAGTTAAAAAGAGTTTAGGATTAACTACATGGATACACATACATGTACCTCTTGTTTCTGTCATTTTCTAATGTTCGAGAGCAAGCTTGACCTGTAGAAAGATTTTGATATTGTAACACTGAGCAATAAATAATCTATATTTTAAACATTTCATCAATTTAGTAGTCTCTGAAGACCTTCACTAGTTGCTTAATCTCCTTACACAATGCCTGAGAAACCATAAAAACCATCATGGAGTTGCCTAAGCTAACCAAGCCAGCCAATTACATCACAAATGCCAACCACTTCAGGAAACAAGGAACCTTTCATGGATTGCAAGCAAATATGTCTTTGGTGAGACATAACAACCTGTCATCTCTCCTTCAGCTAATTATATAAGCCAAGGTTATATATCTCTACAACATTTTTTTTTTTCTTTTCAATATTATAAGTAACCTAGTAAATCCTTACCTTGAGAATATACTCCTGAAACTGTCTTAGGGAAGTTAATAATGACTTTACAATGGGTTTCTCTCAACCTTAATAGACAGGAATATAGCTGACATCTATGCAAATGTGCCTTTAAATACCTCCTACTGATGAATACACAGAAACATCATGAAGAAGGAAAAATGTATACAAAAAGTCTTCCAGTTTTCTGTTGAATTTTTCATTAACAAGACAAAATTTATAGCTCTGTTGGACTGAGAGAAGTTACTCTTCTTACCCAAATATAGATTTGCTCTTGCCTCTGCTGCAAGTTGAAGATCAGTCTTAACAACAGAAATGGTACCTGGTCTCCATATCACACAGATACAAAGAACATAGACAGGATCTACAAATGCTTTGACAAAATAAATTCTATCATAAAGCATTTCCAACTTAGCAATAACTCCTCACCTCTTCTGTTGTGAGAGCATGCAATGCAGAGGACAAAGAAGTGTTCATCTATGGCCTAAGGAGTATGTGCTCTCCCTGCCTTACTTATGCCCACTTCCTTCTGTGTCTAGTCCACAGCCACTGTGACAGTTAGCTGTGGCAGGTCCACTCCTTTTGCCATTCTCTGTTTGAGCACTTCTTTCTTTTGCCACCCACTTTCAGCATGCATCTGCTTTGTTAAAAAAGACAGGCAACTTACTGACATATAACTAAAACAAGTCAAATCTAATTTATCTTTTCTTCATCAGGGAACATTTTTCTTCCCTCAGGTACTTTGCTTTTTTTCACTAGCTTCACTCTGTCCTTCAATGAGCTCAGTATTTATCTGACAGAATAAACAACACATAGAGTTCAGAAGGTGCTCAATGCCAACACACATTAAATCTAAACAATGTTGGTTTTTCTAGTTAAGCTTGATAACAGATTCCTTTCTCTCTTTGTGCTACTCATTCACATAATTGCTGTGGTGTTGGGGAACACTGTGTTACTAGGCAGCAGTTACAGTGTGAAAAATCAAGCACAGCTCCTGATTTCAGCCCTGGAATATTTTGGTGGCGTATGTAGTGTCGTCTTTATATGGAACTGTAAAATGAGATGTTTGCAATAAATTGCACCTCACTTGGATACCCAAAAGTTAATCGCTAAACTTTAACTTTTAGTTGTCTTTATAGCCAATGGTATGAAACGGTGGTCCACAGAGGACAATTTCAACCTAAAAAAGATGCATATGTTAGAAAAGATGAATCACCCTTTGAAGGTACCAGTTTCTCTCCATTGATTTTAAATGGATCCCTCGGGTGACTTCTCTAGATTTAACTATCCAAAAGTTCACTTTTACATGTTTGGTTGAGAAAGAGCCTACATACGTTCAAGAAGTATGCTACAAACATGTAAGCAAGGATTTTGCTTAAATGAATACTTGAAATGACAAGTTTTCTCTAAGAATTCAAATGGTATTATCAGGAACAGCTGTTGGCTCAGCCAAGAAACCAGCAGTGTCACCCTGAAAAGTATGGATAACAATAATAGCATTGATATAGGATTTATTTCTAGGTAGAATAGAAAGGCATGGTAAGTTAAGGCAGTTTTCCAAAAATTATAGAGGAGGCCTTGATCACAAAGGCTGGAACTCATGACAGTGAATCCTGTGACTCTGTCCTAAAAATAACCTCTTTATAGGAAACAAGATCTTTCCTGGGAGAAAGAAAAAGGAAGAAAGAATCAGATGTTACCAAAATGTGTTTAAAGTAATCATTATCTCAACTATTACCATTTTTTGTTCCTGTATTGCTCACAATTCTTCCTACCCCTTACGCAAAATCAGCAGCTTCAGTTGAAATTGTTTCAGACTGAAACAGTTCAGGCCATGTATTCTGTCTTGTTCTAGAAATGACAGCTACTGAGGAGTACTGCATCAAACTTAATATCACCATAGTTTTTAAAGTGTGTAAATTTTAGCCTTTAATTTCAGTGTTTATTTTTTATTGTTCCTATGTCATGATCATGTAATTCACAAAAATATTCCAGTGGAAGCACTTTTAGAAGAAAGAGAAAGCCCTGTGAGTTTCTTAATTACATAGATCTTAACTTTCAAAAGTGTTAGATACTTAACACTAACTTAATACTTAGCTGTCATTGTTTTCAGTGGGTGTGAGAAACAGGATTTAGTAGCCAACACCTCTCTGTTTTTGGACCCTCCTTCTGATGTTTGGTCTAATAAAATCTCCTAGTTCTCTTCCTTTTAACTCCAAGCTGCATTATTGAAATTCTTACTTCAGAAAAATTGTGATAGGCCCACTCTTTTAAGCGACTGTCAAGTGCAGACAAGACCGGTAACATAATCATTAACTTCTTGTTTCTCTTATTCTAGCAAAAAGATTCAGAGAGGTGTAAAACTTCTTGGCTTGTAGTCACAGCTATTTGGATTGCACTGGACTTTCAGTGTTTTCTATTTTAAACATAATCATTATCTACAAATAAAGAGATTATAGTATCTGTAATTTGATTTTATCAATGCTAGGCTGTTTTTGTTTAGTAAGAGCTGCCATATGCCCTCTTTCTTGAAGTCAACATAAAGTTTTAGTGTTCTGGAAGTAATGTCTAGATAGCCTTTGTGACTTTAGCACTGAATATTTCTGAAATGTAGCTGGGCTAGTGGCAGTTGAAATGGTACTATTTACAGATAAACCAGATACAAATAAATCATCAATTACTGAGAAGTGATCCCATGGTATATGCAGTGTCTATTACCTTTCATCGTAACAGCTTATCAGTCCCCTCCATTCTGTTTAATTATTAACAGCAAGTGTTTAATTTCAGTGTTTTCTTTTCTCTGTTTCAATTATTTTCTTGTGGATACTTCATATTGTGAAAAATATGTGTCTATACCAACTCCTGCTATTCATATTAATTATGTTAGGTATCACTGTATATGATACCAATTTATTAAGGTTATTTGGGGAGACAGAGGAAGGATGAGTATGTTTTTTCATTTTATAAGCTGCTTTTACAGTCTTTTTGCACTCTAGTATGAATAACTATAATAACCCGTCATTTCTACACAATAACCCCTCATTTTCACTGTACTAGGATTTAGTTCTTTGAGATCCATCCTTCAATATTTCTAAACATAACATGCAGGATTATTTTTACCTTCTAAATGCATGTGATAAATAATAGGAGGAAGTGGAGACAATTCAATTCCATTTTCAATTCAATCTTCTTTTAATGTCAAGAAAGGCTGTGTGACTTTTTCCTAATATGTAATGATAAAACTGTTAAAATCTACCTTTCAACTCCTTAATGGCTTCAGTCTTATGAACACAAAAATTAGAACACCTTTCACAAGGTATGGATTGATCTAAAGAAGGTTTTTTGTGGTAAAAATTTCTGGGAAAGAATTCTTAACAGATATCTTGTTTTAAATGGGTTTAACTGCTCAGCTCTGGAGAGCAGCTAAGATACATTACATGCATTTCTGATTGAGACCCATAGCATCAGCTGCAGGTTAAAACAGAAAAAAAAAAAACCATCAAAACCCCACTCAGTTTTACCCATAACTCTCTTGCCTGCCTAATTAATTCCTTCCCCAAAATGAGCATTTCATTGTTCAAAACGGTTACACAATCTTACCTCTTGATCCTCATTTGCTCTTTCTTAACAAAGAAAACCCATTTTGCTCATAGCTTTTATGCAGAAGCATTAAATGGAGAAATCAAACCTCAGAATAGTGACAGTCTAATGTCTGAAGAGCAGAGACTGACAACAGGTGAGAGAGTCATCTTTAAGTTCAAGCAACTTACATGTCAGAACTGGAAGCCTGAACAGAATAGTGAGACTCCATTAAGATTTCAATCCCCTAAAAGTGTATTTGGCAGTCTTACCTCATTTTGTTGATTCATGTCTTGTTCCAAGGCTCATGAAACATTTGATTTTAATTTACTTTTCACAACAAATGACTCTATGAAGAACACACTTTATTTCAATTATTTCTATCATTAGGGAAAGATGTCACATCCGGACAGAATGAGATTTATCTGAAGACATTTTGCTGTGCTGTTTGAGGGACACTGGAACAAAGTGTTAGTACTCTTGGATAATAGGATTCCTGCTGTTCAGATAAATGGTATATGGTTATAAGAAAGTACACAATCATAGGAATCACATGTTCTTCCACATATTGCATTCTGTGGTGGCATTATTTCTCCCCGTGTCAAATTGGAATATTCAGCTGTCTACAATACCTTTAGTCATACAATAATAACAATGCTTTAGAGTAACTTTGGAAGTGTTTTCTTTTATCCCATGACCTTTTGATTTGGAAAGATATATTTGGACACTTTATCTATGACAATGAAGGTCACTGCAGACAAATTGAACTGGGCAGATCAGAGAAGAAAGAAAACCCACATGCTTTGCTGTTATCATAGTCAGTTTATCCTCAGTGCTCAGACATGACATTTTTGACACATGAAAAAAGACGCTTCCTAGATTGATAAAAGTAAGGTAATTAAAATTTGTCTTGTATTACTTATCATGTAATATAAAACCTAAGTTATTCATAAAAAAAGTCAGAATTAATTTTTTCATGATATCTCAAGTGATTTAATAAACACTGATGACAAAAGTTTCACAGAGCTTGAGGACTGTAGCTTATTGTCAATGAAGTATTCATGTTACCATCCAGTGTCTTAAACCTTCTATTCATCTGTGCAACATATTTCTTTCAGGCAGTAGAGGAAGCTACTCATGTCTTAACATGACACTTTCTCTCCTGGTGAACACATTCCCATGGGCTTAAAGTCAGAACATTTCATTATTTTTGGTTTCCATTGGTTGTAATTTGTTGTCAGATAGCTGTTCACAATATCATCTATGAAGGAGGTATCTGTAAAACAACTGCATAGACAGATTAGGCATAAAAATATTGTAGCACAACTACATGGACAGATTGGGCACAGAAATACATGCATGTATTTGTGTTTGCAAATATGTCTTTTGGATAAATGAAACCCTAATTAAAAAAAAAATCGAATCAAATAAAACCTTTTCATCTTATCTCATAGTAGAAAACTAAATTCTGCATTTGTAATAAGAAACAAATAAATAAGCAGACACTAAATTTCAGTGCTCTTCTGTGGCTGTATTTTTAAAGCAGCAGGATAACTGTATGTGCAATAATAATAGTGGTAATCTGGGTAATGACTTCTCATGATTCGTGGGCTAATCTGATTGTCCACTGGGATCATTGAAAATATCCTGCCTTCATCTCATTTATATCATGGATATGTGTCCAAATGACCACTGCTGGAGTCAAAATAATAGTCACCACTAATCCTAATGGTCTGATCAGCTGAGGCCAGTTTGTCATTTCTATTTATGAATTCTCTGTACTGTAAAAAACCACTTCTGCTTTATAACTTACAGGAAGGAAAAAAAGGAAGAGAAAAGAAATTTGACTTAGGATATCCCCTTTAACATGCTTCATCAAAAGAATGGATAAAATATTTATTCAGCTACTGTCCTTTGCATTCCCTTCAAAGTGAATAGAGAGACATTTAATAACACATGGAAACATTAAAGAAGCCTTTTATCAGAGTAGATGGGAACCTGCTCAGAACAAACATTCTGGCCTAAGGGAAAGTTTTTGATCTGTGAAGCTTAAACTTTTGGTGCTTAAAACACTCTCATATAGGATCATGTGGTTAATTTGCATGAAATAAATTATTTGCTTAAAACTTGTAAAACTATAAAATAGAACTTGACAAGTCATTAGCAGTAAGTGGCAATGTGCTGGAATTATACTAACTAACACTGGTGCAATCATTAGAAAATTGCTGCTACAGCAAAGAACAGGAAGATAATGGGGCCAGCCTATACATTGACCTAGAGGTGTTAGATTGTTGCCTCACACAGTAGGTGCTGCACTGCAGTCCAAATTATTGACTATATTTCTTCATTACTGATCTACTCAACTTCCTGAGCCACTGCCCTTTACCATAAAACAGTCAGTTATAAAATCTATCACTTTTTCTATCCAGGGACAGGTGATACAGTTTAGGAAAAAAAAAATCAAAACAAAACAAACAAACAAAAAACCCCAGAAAAACCCAACTTTAGCTAAGGACTTTCATCAAAACTAGCAGAAATTAAGTTCATTTATCCATTTTTTGTTGATTTGTATGATGTTTTTAATTCTGAACTAGGAATTCAGTTAAGTTTCTGTATATTGATAGAAGTTATGTGTATAGGTTATCTATTCTGGTTGGCAACAAATGATATTCAGCATCTCGTTAGCTCAGTTTGCAATTTTAAGGATTACTTTTTTAAGACATAAAATGCTTGGGAAAATGTGGCTAGACATCTGGATTCCTGAATTTTGCCTACTGTTCATTTTAAGGCTAGAGTCATCCTGTGATGAGATTGGTAAATATCCACTTGTGTTTATTGCCAAGGCACGAAATGTGTCTAAAACTAGATTTTTACCATTTGTTGCACAGAACCTTCAATGTATTGATTTTGTCAATGTGTCAACATTTCATCAGTGGCTCAGGCACATGAGTCAAGTTTGAGCGTCTCTGTGTGTGATATTTCATATAAAATACTGGATGAACTAAACTACGCACTTGCAAATTATTTGCCTGCAATCATACACATGTTAATGAGATGCAATAACATTAAGACCATGGTGCTCAAATCCCACTGTTGTCTTCAAGATGCTGTTTTTTTCATGCATTCCACATGAGTTCACATACCATTGTAAAATGAGAGGGGTAAGTATGATACTTCAGTTTCTAAGGCTCATTAAGATCTTAATTTCTGTTTGGTGTCTATCACCAGGCATGAGGAATGGCTTTGGGTTTGTGCTGTTGAGCTGGAGATGAGATTTAACAGCCTCATTGCATGGGGACTCTGGTGCAGTGAAAGAATGCTGGTGCATATGAATCAATATTATATTTAACTACTTAATTTTATTTCACAAATCACAAAAAATTGTGTTTTCCAAATGACAATGATATAATAGTTACTGAACATAAATGTCAAAGAAAGAAACTAAAAGAGAATGAGACTTAAACCACGTGTTACAAACCAGAAAAGAAGCATACATGAGTGTGATAGATCTGTTTGTGAATCTTTGATGAAATGAAGCAAAATGTATTTTGGATAAAGCATGATATCTACACATAGGCTAAGACAGTACAGCAAGTCCTAGTCCAATACAATGAAAGAGAGTACAGTACAATGCTCTAAGATCAAAGAGGTATTTCAGTCAGCAGCTGGAATCAGAACCTCATCAGTGCTTACAGTGCATGACCTGGTTGGTACTGGTTAATTAAGAATAATCCTTAAGGATGAGAAACATAATAATTTTTACTGGTGTTTCAAGAAGTTCATAATAAGTGGACTTGAGGGAACAACTGAAGATCATTTGTTTGACAGAAGAAAATAAGCTTTTACTGTAGAAGAGGCATCATGAATATGTAACCTTATTATCACAGAATTATTCTTCAGAGTTTTTTAGCCTAATGAAGAAAAATAGAACTGTAAGTGTTTCAGCATATGTTTGATTCACTTGGGCTTCACTAATTCAAAATGTATCTTCAAAATAAATTCCTTTATTTGTTGAGAAATACATTTCCTTACAGTGTTGTCTAGAAAATAGTACCTTTTATGCCCTGAGTAATACTTTAAACATGAACAATTCTGAAGGGAGCTGAACCTCCCTATAAATCTGCTCAGCCTGTTAGTTGAGTACATTTTCTATGCTTCCTAACCTATGTACTCATGTGCAGGACATAAGGAAATGGTACCACCTCGTCTTCTTCTAGAACATAGTCCAAGAAAGAAACCTGCAACTATTGAAGGCAAGTTTGAGTTTTTTTCTCATTTATTGGCTTTTGGTCATTAACTTGACTATCTGTTTAATGGATTTTGTTTATAAATATAATCTATATTACAAAACTGATCAAGTTATTAGACCTGGGACGGACATGAACGGCACAATCATATTTGCATGACATAACCTTATATTCATTATAGTAGTCCCACAGATGGCTCATGGGATTTCCCAAATGAAATAGATTTCAGAATAAAGGCTTAATCTATAAAATGCTGTGGATGGTTTTCAGCCATGAGATGCTGTCTAATTATATCATAGTCAACATTATCTTCTTAATATACTTTGGATTACTCTTGCAGCTATTGTTATTCAGTAATATTTCTGTGTATTTTCTGCAATAATGAACATAATATTTCTGGCTCTGCATGTATCAACCTTATTCTTACTGTTAAAAGCACAGAAAGAAAAATACAGTCAGATCTTAACTTCAGAAGAATAAAACATAACCCTTACAATAGAATTATATTGTTTACACTCTACTAGTATGAGTAAAACGTTTGAAACATGCATTTTAATTTTAAAATGGACTATGTCCAAGGACTTAGCAGTACTACTGTAATATACATTCTTGGTCTCTACACCATACAATTTAAGAGTACAAAATATGTGAGTCCTTTCATGTAATTATGTAGCAGTTTTTCTGTAATACTTTACAGACATTCAGTCACACCATGGCACTTGCTAATCTCTCTCATAGAAGTCCTAGTTCTATGTTATCTAGAAAGCACTTGCAGCCTGAGAGAAAAACAGATGGGATGGCAGCAGAATAAGTAACAAGAGCTACAAGATTTGCCTGCATTTGGAAACAGAAAATGAGTTAGATTTTGGCAGAACCTCTCACTAAAACAAAGAGTTAAATTAGGTATTTCCATAACGTGGTTTATTATCTCTTTCCCCAAAATCTCTTTTACCTCAGATGAATATTTCTTTCTAAATGTACCATTTAGAGGAGAATAAAACTGTGGGTATTGCAATACAATATAGTATATAAATAGATTTGCAGTCCTGCTTGGTTTAGGGAAATATTTGATCCCTCATTATCAGCAAGAAGTCCCTGCAATGTTAAACACTGTTATCCACCAGTTAACCATAGTGGAAAAAAGACATAATAGAAGACTGTTACATTTGCTGAGTGATAATCTTTAAATACAACTGTTATACAACATGAGCTAGCATCAAATTAACATTAAGTTCTTGATTTTCAAAATTATGAGCAGCATGCAATTACTGCAATTGCACATGGAAATTACTATTTATGACCAGTTAAACATTTGTGTGTTTCATTAGCTCATTTATGCATGCAATTGAGGTAATTGTGAATGTAAATTAGACACCCATTTGGCAAACAAACTGGGGGGCAGATTATCTGCTCAGAATCATACAACTTAATTCACTTTAAGGCTCAAGATCAGTCACTACGATCCAGTAATGCACAATACTGTTCATGCAAGAGTTTTGGAGAAACTGATGAAGAATTACTTACAAAAATGCTGCTGTGAAAAGCTGTTATATTGTGCTATTCTGTGGTTTTCACATATAAGAAAATACCCTAAAGGAACCCTAAACTGTGAAGCTTTATCTTATCCTTGGGAAAAATAATTAAGTAATTTATGGGAATACTTGGCACAATGTCAAAACAGAAAAAGAGGACAAGGCAGGGAAATTTAGATCTCTAAAATAGCTGAAGAAACATCTGTCTGTGACTTTCTAATATTTACATACCTATATCACTTATACATGAGTAAATACCACTGATCAGGTGAAAAGACAGATTGAAACACAGGATTCTTCTTATCATAAATCAAGTTGAAGGTAGTATAATTTCTCAGAATAGGGAACAATTAGAAGCATTTGTTAATTGAGAAATATACTTTATAGAACATGAAAGGACTAGCCCAGTGCTTGACAGAAGCAACCAGCTCCAAAAAAAGTAAAACCACAGGAAAAAACAGAATGGTTGTCACACAGAAAATTTATTAAACCAATCTATTTAGATACTAGGCTTTCCAACTCACTGATATTCAGACACTAGATATGAAAGCATGTAGCTGGTAAAGACTCAAAAGGCTCTACTCTTTTTCTGGATTGATATATTTTCCCTATTGTCTTATGTTGTCACTGCTTTCTTATGTAATCTTGGAAAACCCTTGATTTCTGATAAGGTGAAAATACTGGCAATATATGAGCTAGATATTTCTAACATTTCTAAATTATTTGATATTTTCAAATAGAAAGTTTTCCTGAATAGGATACAATGCCCAATAGAAACTATGCTCTGCTGTATTCATGAGGTCTTAGGAAAACAGCAAATTGATCTATTAAAGCTCAGCTTTTCTCTTCTTGTCATTAAAATTTTGTCTTCCTGTAATTCCACAGTAAATCTTTTGCAAAAGGGGCGATTGTATAAAAAATTGCCAATTTGTGCACTATATTCTAGTAGTATGCAATAAATCACATTGAAGTGCGTGCATGTGAATTGATCTTTCATATATTTTTGAAAACAAAACGTTTTTTACTCATCTGGTAAGAAGGCAAAGAACAGATTATTGCTCTCTTATTTCATGGTGGTTTTGCTCTTTCCAAAAAGCACTGCTGTCATGTGATCTTCCACTCAACATTCAATTAAGAGTTTGAAGTTTCAGGCCACCAACAGAAGAAAATAACAAAACAAAACAAAAGATCCTGTAGCAACAAATAAAAGAAAGAGGGAAATGGAATTTGTGAAGAGAAAGACATTAATACATAGCCTTTACTTGTGTTCCAATTTGTAAACCTTGTTTGGCAAACCATAAAGTAAAATAACTAATTTTAAATTCTTTATCTTATCTTTTTCTGGAACTTTCACAAGGACTTGGAAGCAGCACTCAGTTTGGCTGACACTCTGATGCAGCCATTTAGGGAGGACACTGGGGCTGACTGTGATTTGAACAGATCTACCGTCCATGGCTATCTGATCTTTGACTTTAATATGCTTCTTTCCTTGACCATAGTCTTCATCACCTCTTCTAACTCTAGTTTTCTTGTGTTTTGTTATCACTGGCAACCTAAAACTGCTCTGCAGTGTACACTGATTTTCTGTGAATATCTCTCTCAGGTCTTGATTTTTTTGCTCAGCTCACATACCTTTTAGCTTCCTCAATTTCCCCATTCACCTGAGGAGGACTCTCCCTTCTGATAGTCCTCCCATGTTATGCTCTCTGACAAGGCAGTGTAATCTCTCAAGAAGACTGCAGTGAGACAAAAAATGCTGAAACTAAGCTCAGGGGCTTGTTAGTTATTGGTAAGGATTCATGCTAATTGTTCTATAATAACATGTCTTTGTTTCTCACAAGATCATAATACCTTTGTGGAAAGCCTGCATCAAAATGCTTCTCTTAGTGGTAGGCATCTTAATGCATATCACATCTGATCTCAAACAGACAATATGCTTTGTTCCACTTATATCACAAAACCAAAAAACAAGCATACAAACAAAACCACCAAAACCAACCAAACAAAAAAACCATCAACAACAACAACAAAAAAACCCCACCTTGGAACAGCATCTGATCTGAGTATAATTTTCCAGGTTGTATTGTCCTAGAAATCTGTGTTGGTATTTTTGAGTGCGAGAGTACTTATCATGGAATAGTCATCAACATAACCATTCTGATCTGTTGATAAATGGTGATGGGCTTTGAAATTTTTCTTTCCTTTGCCTGATGTATAGGGGCTGTTCTTTGCCGTCTTGCTGGTATTTGTAGTGTTAAATGTTGTTGCCGTATTTGTAGTGTTAAATGGGGTCAAAAAGAAAAATTTTAAATTTCTATAATGGTTTCAGAGGATCTCCGAAGGAAAAAAAAAAAAGTATTTTTTCTAGATCACTTTTTGGATTCTCTATTTAGAGATCTTGCAGAATGCAATAGAATGAGTTGTTGTGAAATATGTTTAACTTCCTCCAAAACTGCTGTGGAGGCTAAATTGGCATTGAAATAGAAATCTGCATCTTTGTTGTTGTATGGAAGATATACTATATGACAATCTTAAGAATTTCTAGTCTATTCCTCAGTTATTGAATATAATATTAGGGGATATTGCCAAGAGTATCTAAATTACTAGAGCCAATACAAATTTTGAAAAAGCTCCCTTGATGTACAGAAGTGTAAAAATCTTATACAAATTGTTCTTACTCTGTACAGTCTGTCAATGACCTTCTTCTCTTCCATGCACAGACTTTCTAGAAAAAACTTTTTCTTTTGTATTATAAAATCAATGACCCATAAAGAAAAAACTTCTAGAGACAGCAATTCAAGATGCAGAGGAAGCCTTTTAAAAGTGCAGAATTTTGATGCTTATCCAAATTTAGAACATTTTTAATAACACTGACATGATTTGCAAATGAAAATGTATTTTCTGAAAAATTTAAATTCAGGGGAGAATAAAAACAAATAAGAAAAATATTTTTGTCAGAAATATCACAGTATTATGGTCTAAGATTTAATCTAGTTTATTTGAAGAAACAGTTTAGGTAGCTTTAACAGGGTACTGTATCTACAGCATAAAAACAAGGGGTGTTTTGAGAAATATGGGCCTGACATTTCCGTGAGTCTGTAGTGAATACAGCAAAACCCTTGAACAGCAAAAGGTTCCAAAGTGTGTTAATTCATTATTTAGATTTTAGTTATTTAGGCAGTAAACTCTAATGATTTAGCTATGATGAAAAAAGCCTAAATCTTCACTGTTTCAGAAAGCCCTTGACATTTTACTTAATGACACAAGTCTCTTCTGTGCTACTTCTATTCTAGCATAAGACAGAAAAAAATTAAACAGACATTGGGGAAAAAATTATGTATTAAGATATTAATATTTTGATTAGACATATTACTATGTATTCTCCTTATTAATAATAATCTATTTTACAACATATTATGCATTTAAAAATAAATATTCACCAAAATCTACTCAATAAATCAAAACTAAATAACTCTAAATATTACTTTAATTTTTTAAATGGTTTTAAAAAATTGCTACAGAAAATTGTTAAAAATTGTTACAGAAAAGCAATAATCTTTTGCATATGTTGAACCTGCAAATGGGAAATAGTGACTTAGATTAAGATTCTCTGGTCTTTCAAAAGTAGACATTCCATGTTTCTTTGGAAATAAAAATGATATCCTTGGAGAAGATGTCTTGCATAACCTACTCATCCCATTTTTCTAAAACTCAGACATTCTTGCTCAAAAGCATGCCCATCAAAAGCATCCTCCAAACCACTCCCATCACTGGTAACATAATTGGTGCTACAGTCGATTTGTGTTGCTTAGTAGGAATGTCAGTCACAGAGGAAAGAAGGCTAGCCCTGCTGTTTAAGATGTGTTGGTTTGGCTCTTGCTGGTGAAGGGTGTGCCATGAAAGTCAGGGTTCCCCTGGGAACTTGATTCTTCATCATAATCATATTTGCCATTGTCTGTTGTGCAATGGATTTTCTATTGCTTTTCTTGTCATGGAAGTTGGTATGCAAACTCTTTTTTTCCCTTGGCATGCATACTTCAGCTTCATTATACTGGTATTTGTACTCCTTTGATCCCCACTGTGTTGTTTAGTGAGGGCAACATATGGCCTTATGCTATTAACAAACAGTTTTGGTGCTTAACTCAATAGCCATGAAGAGGGAGCCAATAATCACTACAGAAATAAGGAACACTTATGTGGGTCACATATAAGCATTAGGAATTTCAAGCACGAAATTGCTAATACATACTTTCTGCAGACCTCAAAAATACCTCCATAAGCAATCTTCAAAGCTACCAAACAGTGTTTCAGAGTGGGACTTGAAAACAGTGAAGCAGTTTCAAAGAGTAAAATCAGGCTGGAGAGATTGCCTACGCCTTCAGGGTGGCCTATACCTCCAACGGCCTGTATGTCACATTAGTCTTTCACTTGCTCAGTATGAGAACAAATTGTATTGCATTTCTCTGCTGAAATAAAATGGTGCAGTTTAAACATAGTTTTTCCAAAATGCACTTAATTTTGGTCTAAACATTCACATGTGAGCTACAGGGAGTATGTGAAAGTGTGTGTGTGCATGCGCACCTATATGTGTTTGTGAAAAGAAGCAATTCTAAGAGCTTTAGATGTATACCATTTAGGTTACATTGACCATTCTTGACTTTTCAGTAGTTTGTCTGAGACAAGACAGGATTTTTTCTCATAGGGAAAATAACTGGATCAACAAGGACATTCTTACCCACAAAGGGTTTGTGTTCTTTTTCAAAGAGACAGCTGAGGTAAATTTTTACTTGAAATTTAGATTCATTTTTAAAAGTATGAGTTTCCATCCATGGCATTCCAAATTAAGCAGAAATATTTCTTTGGGTTTTTTGCAGGATTTTGTTTTTTGTTTTTTGTTTTTTTTTATTTGCTTGCTTGGTTGGTTTGGTTTGGTTATTTCCTTAAAAATTTTTGTAAATCTAAAGTGGCCTTACTGTTTGAATGTGTGTGAAATCATTTAGAATCAGAAGTGCAACTGTCCAGCCATTGTCAGTCTCCACCCTAAGCAACATGCAAAGTCATGATTTCAATCATCAGTGAAAACAAAGAACAAACATAATCTCTTAAAAATTAACAAGGAAATACAATTTTATAAATAAAGCTTTTTTTTCTTTTATGGTCTTTTAAAAATATTCTAGTGACAGCTTTGGGTGTACAGAGATGCTTGCAGAAAAATGAAATTAAGTTTTACCTGAAATGAAGTTATTGTGTTCAGTCTGAATTATAGTTTCTCAAGAAAATGTTTGTTTTGTTCTGTTTTGTATGTGAGTGAGTATATGCGTATCTCTGCCACTCCTCATTTCTGCCAGGACCAGAATCAGTAGGCAAGAAAAGCTCTTGTAGTATTTCACAAAGCCAGACAATATCCAAAGTCTCTCACAAGAACTATTCTCCTTAGATTTCCTTTCAAAAGGGGTTTAGATAAATGCAGGTAAGCCTTCGTAAGTCTCTTTACTTTAGAAAGCTTATCTGAAACAAAACAGCTAACTTCTGTCATTCAGTCCTACTAGCTAGTGTTTGTTATATGCATGCCTCTCCATGAGAAGGTACAGGTAGCTTTATTTTGTTGCCCTCCTTACCTTGGTTTCTCAGAGAGGAGCGCATGAGCTGACAGTTCCTTCCAGAGTCAGTGTTTCCATAAGCACATGGAGCATCTGGAACAACATGGAAAAGAAACTCTTAGAGCACCTTCCTCTTCCAGTTCTCAGGAGGCATTCCAATGACACTATGCCCAGTAAATCACATGCATCCCTAAATTTAGATTCCACTCAACACTGGCACAGTAGCACACTGGTTTTACCAGGCCTGTTTACAAGTGCTACATTACTAGCATGTTTCTGTTATCTCCCCTCCCCCTCTTGTCCAAGAATTAGTTGACATCCTATGAACATAACATAAAGACATTGTCAAGGATGATAAAGACCATTCAAATTGAAACACTTCTTTATTAGTCTCTGTTGAGTCTTACTTGTTTTTTCCACTGTTGTTATCGGTCTCTCACCCCTTATTCAGAAATAAATAATACCATCACAGGAGTTTCTTTCTTTAGGGTTGTTCTCTTTGCTCCAGTCACTTTCCAATAAAACTGTTCTATGCTTTTTTCCACCCCCAGGAAAAAAAAAAAAAATAGCTAAATTTCCCATTCAGTAGACATCACTGTAATTTACACACTTCTCATGCTCATGGGATTGCTCCTTGTACTATGTAAACTTCCACTTCTGCATACAGCCTACAGAAATAATGACTAAATGCAAAGCCCATTGCTGGTCTTGTTAACTGACTCTCATCTCATACTCTGCCATCTGCATATATGCCTATTTCATTCTTATAAGGTCATTGCAGACTTCTGAAGGTGAGGTCTTTTTGTACACATACACCCTACATTTTGTACATAAAATGTGGTTCACTATTAGCGCTCCTGGTGAAAAAAGCATAGTTAACTACATTATCAAAACCCAGTAAAAATAATGGTATTTTATCAGTAGTCAATTGCACTTGAATTGCTTAATGCAGTCAACCCTGAGTCATAAAAACCACTTTGTGTTTCCTTGTCTAAGCCACTGATTCCTCTTTAAGCAGCTGATCTATGAATATTTGTAGTCCTTTTACTATTTCTAACCAAAAAAAAACCCAAGTACTTTCAATCAAAAAAATGTTGTTCATATTTTACAGTGCAAAAAACCTGCATAAGTTCCTATGTAATTATTTGTTCTGCATTTTAATTTAGCTGTGTAAAAATCTGTAGAATACCCACTGAATTTACTGCTTCAGAAATTGCAATTTTGCTGATATTAATTATATGCTTATTATACAACAATATAATGTGAGTTACTTGGATTGAAAGGAAATAAATTTATCCAAGAAATGGCATTGCTTCCTGAAATCAGAAATAGCACTTTCATTATATCTATTTACCAAGTTCATTGTTCTAATTTATGTATATTTTTGTCAGTAGTAGCTGTGAGGGACATCAATGGGGCTAGATGCAGCCAAGATGTGATTGGAAACCCTGTGACTGTTTTTCTCAGACTTTACCAAGAGTGCATATCTTTCACTGGGTGGTGCTCATGGGATACCTTTAATACCTGTATGTAATCCGTACAATCATCCTCAAGAAAATTCATGATGAATATACATGTCTCTAGGCTCCCTGGACACTCTGAGTATTGCAGCTTGAGAGCTTGATGGTAGAAGAATTAATTGGTGTAATGACTTGGCAATAAAAACTCTGCAGCCAGGGTTGTAGTCTCCTTGTGCTTTAGGTTATTTGCTGTAAAAAAATCTGCTACTTCTTGTACAACATCAATACAAAGCTCCATTTCTCAAAGCTCCATGTCATGTTCATATCATGTCATTCTCAGCTTATGGCTCTCAAGACACATGCGGCACTGAAACTTGCTATGAAACTTGGAGTAGATGCCATGTATCTTAGCTGGGCCACAGAAGCATGCAAAATGTTATAGATTCAAAAGCAAAAATGTTCTCTGGCTAAAGGGATTCTTGTTTGTAAGGATCTTGTCTTAAGAATAATGCCTGTGTGTCACCTAGCACCAGAAGTATAAGGAAGAAAAATCTGGAAGCATGGAGCTGTAACTGCTCCACTGAAACTGAGGTACTGAGAAAAAATAATAGAAATCACAGAAGTATCAGCAGCATTTCAGTCTCTAGTCACTAGGAGGGAAGGCTAGTGGAAGAAAGACAGAAGGAAACTTCTTCCTGGCAGTAACTGATAGATGTAGTATGTTTAACAGTTTCAGTCAAATCAGGCAGAGTAAGCAAAAAAGTTAACCACATTTTAGAAATTAGGAGAGTTGTACATTGCATGTCAAAACTAAACACTGAAGATTCATAGGTGGCACAGAAAAGTAAAGCTGTGTAACAACTGATGCGAAATCTGAGGCTGAAGTCTCCCTTTTTGAGAAGCCAGCCACAGAGCATGAGCCTCTGGAATAACATGTCAGAGAGATTCCTAGGAACCCTAGAGATAGACAATAAGAAGAATATTAACATTAACAAGAAAATTAAGCTCCAAACAAGCTTGTGGAGCATGAGCATTACTCTGGTGCTCTATACATGCTTAGGAAGCCTGAATATCAGAAAACAAAGCAATTTGTAGCTTCAAGGCCAGTACTTGCAGGATCTCAGCAGGGAGAATTAAGCACACAGAACACTGGGAGAAGCATTCTGTAAAATACATGCAAGGATTTTCTGGTTCATTTTGTCAAGACAATATTAAGGGAAACACATTAAACAAATCTGTTTAAAACAAGAACTAGAAAATGTCAAGATGAAGCTTATCATTGAACACTGTTGTCAGAAAATCAGCAGAAATACGGTTTGAGGAGACCCTGAATATTGGTAAATAAATACCTTGCCCCACCTTAGGCAAAATAGTTACTTACAAAACCAACATGACCAGACTGCAGAATTCATGTACTGTATGAAAATATCAATTTTTCTATTAAACGTACATATATTTGGGTTTGGTTTAGGAAGCATGCTGTGCAGTATTTCAATCAATTTTTGTTTTCATTCACTGTTTATATATATGTTTTTATGCAGAAGAAAAGTCTGTTGTGGTAGACAGAGCAGTAAAAAGTAAGTGTCTACATTTTTTCTTTATCTTCATGTTAATTTATGCATGGGATAATATCACATTTGCCTCTTGTATCTGCTGGTTTCAGAAAATATTCCTGTACCTTCATTCTTAAATGAAACTAAAGACTCTTTGCTTAAAGACTTATGGCTCTATGTTTGTGCCATTTTGCATGGTAATAAAACCTGGTTTCTTATCCACATTCATGACAGCAAAACATCACAAAGAGAAAACTATATTTCCACTAACTACATCAACACCTAAAGCCATGCAGCACAAACAGAAGGTAACAAATGTGGCTTTTTGTGGATGAACAGTTTAAAAAACAATTAGAGTAGCTTTTCTTGTAGTCATGTATTGTTTCCCATCAAAATGGGGACTCATTTCCCAAAGGAAAAATAAGAATTATAACTTTTTCCATTTCCTCTACTGAACACTCAATGTTCTGACTAACAGCATTCATGGAATAAGTAATTAAATTGTTGTAGCTTTTTTGTAAAAAAAGCAAAAACATTGTCCTTATTTCTACTGTTATCCAATTAATTGACAAAATAGAGGCAGATGCTTTTAAAAGAACAAGTCATGTTCTTTCACAGATTATGCTTTAACTGCAGTTCTCCAAGAATAACAGAAGTGCTGTAATTACAGTTTCAAAGTTTCGATTCCTTAAAAGTGTTGTAAAACATGTATATGCAGGCTTTTCATGGCATTATGCATTTAATCACAGGTACCACTTTTGTGGTAGTTTTGCTGGCAATCAGATTTTATAAAAAAAGCAGAACAGGTGAACGGTTACTGTATCACCATGCTAACTTTTAGTTACATCAGGTTAATGGGCATAATCACTTGAATTAGTAATTACTTAAGTAATTATCTGGTGTACATACTGGTTTCAGTTTTATCCTTGGCACCACATTCACTCTCTGAGTTTCAAGCTGTATTCGTGCATTTGTGTGTTTTATGTGTGTTTGTATGCACATATATATATGTAAAATTAGTCATCTGAACTTCTCTTTCCTTTTTTAGAGAGAAAAGATGAAAAGAAAAAGGCTGACGTAAAGAGGGTTACGACTGAAACTAAGAAGAAAGGTATGGTTTGGAAATACTTCTTTCTGGCTTCACTAAGTTTTCATTTCCACTCTTGGCTCAAATACCTTTTTTTTTCTTTTAGGTTAGGCCTAATCTTATGTCTGATGTGTTCTGTGTCCCAGATTTTCTAAATTCTTTTCCTGACAAATAAAAAGTTCTCTTTGTTGCCCATCTATGGTCTTTTTTTAAAAAATAATGAAGTCCCTAGATATAGCAGAACATAGTGATACTGCCATACACAAAACTTACGGGAGACACACTCTGTTCATGGCACATGACTGTCTGAATGTGAGGTAGCAGTATTTATGTATTTATTTTATTGAATTACAACCAAAACCTGCAGTGACCAAACTGCAAAGCCTTGATATTCATCTGAATACGAATTTGGATCATTCCTTCCCAGGAAGCACCCAAAACCCACTAAGGTGGGTTGGGTTTTTTTTTGCTTTTATGGGAAAATATTTATGTCATTCATTAATTTTTAATGACCTCATTGCTACTCAAGCTTAAGCTTAAGGATAGCACATTCACGCACTGATGATTTTCACAGAGCTTTTGATAAATTATTAAGGGTTCAAATCATTCATAGTTGATGCATAATGATTAATTTTCATTTTCAGTAATTGCTCTGTAGCTAGTTGGGTGCAAGTACTATAAGGGAATAATCTGAACTCCCCAAAAGGTCACTGTTTTTTTTCAGCATATGCCCACCAGGATTTGGCTGACTGCATATTTGAGTGCATCATTCAGAATTCTAGCTTATCAAATTACTTTCTTTAATTAAATCTTAGAAAAAGAAGGAAAAAAAGAGAAAGCTCATGAGAAGACAGATGTCCCTGAAAGTAAAAAAGCAGGTAAGAAACTGAAGTTGGTCTTTCTCTGCAATAGCTATCTGACTATTTAGCATGAGCACTTTTAGGGTTTAAATATTTGAGATAGGGGCATATGTAATTTATTATTATTTAAGAATCTAAGCTGGAGATGTGTGTGTGTGTGTGTGTGCACGCGCATGTGCAATGTTTTTAGTGTTTTATGCATATATGCATTTGTGTATATATAACATATGTAGTTTTCAATTCTGTGATCTTGGAATTTTTGCAAACACATAAGAAACACTGTTTCATCTTATATGCTAAATCAATCAGGAACATAAGTAGTTTCAAATGGTGTATGGCACGAGAGGCCTGAATGGAGCACATAGGTTTTTTGATTAATTATTTCACAAATTCAGTTCATTTTAAGTAGTAAATGGTAATATCCAAATATCAAAGCACTTAATGTGTACAAAACAGCTATCGGTCTGAGGCTTTGCCCATGCCCAGAAAGTATTTATTTTTTTTAATTTTAAAATAAAATTATTAAATGTCCTGACCCTAATCAGTTGTGTTTCATGCTATTTAGCATAAAAAGATAATTTTTAAAATATATTATAAATTAATTTTTTGGGTCTTGTTTACGTTAAAATTGTTGCAACTCTTCTGTCCTGTTATTTCAGTACATTTGCAAGTACGTTTAATGTAAAAACACAAACGTATCTCCAGTAAGTGACACAGCCTGTGAAACTGTTCAATTAAAATGAAGTCTCATTAAAATCAAGAAGAAACAAGATGGTCAGTTTAGTGGTTTGGTCATGATCTTAATGCCTAGAAGCACTGGTCCTACTTGCTCCCTTGTCTGCACGCTGTCAATTACTCAGATGAACCTCTCAGTAGACCCTAATGCCTAAAACCATGAGGAGAGATTTAAAATAGGATTGAAAGATTCAGAGCTATAGTCTCTATGTCCTCAAGACAAGCCTTGTGCTCTGTTATCTATATATTAAAATCTGCTGAATTTTGCCAAAAGCTGAATGGATATATGTCCTAATATTTACTAACACCATGGATTAGGTATGCAAATTTCAATATGCAACTGGCTTCTTTGCCATTGAATCATACATGGTCTACATAAACTTTCCTATTCAAGCATTTATGGCTGGTAAGAAAATGTTAATTTATGTTTGGTGCAATATAAAAATACAGAGAATGACATGGAACACTTCGAAGTACTGTCCTGACAGCACCATAATTAAGTGTGCTTCAGTCTTTTATAGCAGGGAGTGGCACACTGGGAAAGGCATGGGGATGAAAGGAAATACTCTTTTCCAAGTTAAGTTCATATTTAAATGTACAAACACAGATATAAAAGGAAAATATACTGACAACTCAAATATCTTTCCTAATTTTGTTCTGGTACTAAGCTTGCATTTCACTTGAGAATATAGAATTGTAAAAGATTACATTTTATGGCAGAGCTGCAACATAAAGTTATTAATATGTTCATCTTCACAAGCTGTTGCTAAATCCAATGAGTCATCCTACCAATGCTAGAAAAATACAAATTAGACAAACCGAGACATCTGCACATTTCTGTCCCTTTTATTAGCTCTGTAGGTTGCTGCATTTTGGAGAGTTTACTAGCCTTTGTGTAAAAGGATGGTAATCCATAATATATTCCAGCTACACATGTTGCTGTTATTCCTCATTCAGCTTGATCTTTGAATGCATGTATACTTTCTAGCTTTGATTGGCAGCACCTATTGTTATCCCTAAAAGGTTTTAAGCCTGAAATAATTGCCACATTTGATCAACAGAATAGCAGTGCATAGCCCAGTTTTGAAATGAGGCTCCTTAATGTCTGATAGTATTTATACGCTTTGGCCAGACATAGCAAATGAACCTCAGAGAGCTTAAATCAGCAGCGTAGATAAGCATCCAAAAGCAAGACTTTAGAAACAGCTTCCAATTTTCTTACCTTTTCCCATTAAAAGACTAGGCCACTGTATTAAAATTCTCACCCTGTTTTTTTTTAATCCTCCCATTACCTCTGGATGCCTCTGATTTTTATCTCATTTTCCTTCCTCTAAACTTCGGCATCCCTTAAGCTGAGGTACGCATGCACCATGCTGCCTCCTCACTGCCACCAGAACCCATCACCATGCCAGCAGGCAGCTCCTTCTGCCACAAGCTGGCTGCCTGGCACCCGAGTCCCACTTCTCCTCCTCACCCTCGCATACCTCCTCCCAGAAGACTCACCTCTGACAGGAGGTCTATAAATCAGGTTTTCCCCATGGAAGAATGGTGGTATATACAGACTGTCAAACACAAAAGACAGAGAGAAGAAGATGCTCCAAAGGCATCAGGTGATAAAAACATCTTCAAAATAATGCTCTGAGAGCAGCACTTTCCTCTAATCCTCTCCATCTCTATTCCTTTAACAAGAAATGCTTATGATTGCAAATACAGACTATTTTTGCTGATTAATATTTTAGATTATCCCTATTGCCCAAGAGAAAATTTTATCTCTGATGTTACAAGAATGGAGCTTTTTATGGCTCTCCATTAACTGCATCCCTGTGATGTATTTGTTTATTTGCATGCTAGCTCACTTTCCTCTGTTAACTCTCTTCCTCCATTCCTCTCTCTCTCTCTCTTTGTGCTGCTGCAAGAGGAGCAAGAGTCATCTAATGTGAAATGTTCTCAGTCTTTAGTACAGAGTGAACTGTATGATTCTTAATTAGTTTTTAAAAATGCATTATAGATAAAGCCACATTAATCTCCTGACCTTCAGCTCATACAGAAACATTGTTTAATTGTCCTGAAAAATAGATAATTCCATTGTTACTAACTCAGATATCTTGCTTAAACAAACATTATTGTCAGACACAAGGGTCTGGCAGTCACACTTCAAAACATTTTACAAAAATCTACGTATTACTCTGGATAAAGAAGGACCTACATTTCCAAATCTCTCAAGGAAATTGTTGAGCCTCGGCAGAGACAACCTCTTGCCAGGACAAAGCTCTCAGTGGTTGGGACACATCATCTTGGAGGGGTGCAGCCTGCAGTCTGAGAAAGGAGACCCTCTCTGTCAAAGCTTGAGTGCCCAGCCTTACATGAAAATGAATATGCAGAGACTGGTATTCTCACGTACTCCTAGGTTGCTTACAGACTGTATCCTGATGGTCCTTTTCTCAGAGTTTCAACAGTTTGGAGGTTCTCTGCTCCTTCTTGTAACAGCTTTCCTAAAAATTCATGAAGTCCACACACATCCTGTGTGTTTAAGTTTGATTGGTGCAAACTCCTTTACCACTTTGTTTTGGTTCTCACAATAAATAACATAGGTAACAAATGAGCTTATAAAGCAATGAAAATGTCACCCTTGATCATCACACCATTTCCTAACTAAAGCTCTGCTCAGCAGCCATTGATGATCTTGCCTTCCTGTTACTGCTGCATAATTTCAAATGATAACGGTAATAAAAATTCCTAGGTCTTGTACAGCATTTTTTTATAATATGACTTAGAATGACTTTAGGAAGATAGTCAGTGCCTTTTCCTCCACTTTCTACACAAGGCAATTTAGGTACAGGCATGCCTACCAGGCCATTTGTTCATAAGGCTAGCTGGATTAAAGATTCCAAACTTCTATATACTGTCATTTCCCTAATGCAAACCCAGGACACCAACCAGTGCAAATGATGTTTAGGAAGAAAATGGTTTTGATTAAAGACATAAGGCCTGATCAGCTGGACAAGTGTTCAAGAATCACTACCTGCTGACCCTCTGTGACAAGCGTTTTAATGGTGACAAACCCAGGTATCTCCCAAAGCAGTTCTGCTTAGCAGGCATAAAACAGATCAAGGCCCTGGTGTGCAGATCCACTGACCAGAGATCAGTGAGAATGAGATCTGACTTGTATTTTGTTGTGTTGGTACAGGCATGCTCCTAGCAAAACATCTAAGCCTTTCTAAGGACCATTGAAATCTCTATCTAAATCAGGGAGCTAGGTTGTGGTGGTTGCACATCCACTTTGTTGTGGATGCATCTTTCGTAGAATTATAGCATCATTTAGGTTGGAAAAGAACTTTAAGATGGAGACAAACCATGAATGTAAGTCTGCTGAGACCACCACTAAACTATGTCCCTAATAGCAATGTCTACAAGTAGTTTAAATACCTTTGAGGATAGTGAAACCACCACTTCCCTGGGAGCCTGTTCCAGGGCTTGACAACCTTTTTAGTGAAGAGATTTTTCTTATCCAATCTAAACCTCCCCTTGCACAACTTGAGGCCATTTCCTCTTGTCTTATCACTTGTTGCTTCAGAAAAGAGACCAACCCCCACCTTGCTACAACCTCCCTTCAGACAGTTGAAGAGAGTGATAAGGTCTCCCCTCAGCTTTCTTTTCTCCAGCTGAACAACCCCAGTTCCCTCAACTGTTGCTCATAAGACTTATTCTCCAGATCCTTCACCAACTTTGTTGCCCTTCATTGCTATGCACTCCAGCACCTCAATGTCTTTCTTGCAGTGAGAGGCCCAGAACTGAACACAGGATTCGAGGTGCAGCGTCACCAGAGCCAGGTACAGGGGGATGATTACTGCCCTGGCCCTGCTGGCCACACTATTGCTGATACAGGCCAGGATGCTGTTGGCCTTCTTGTCTGCCTGGGCACAAGCTGGGTCATGTTCAGACAGCTGCTGATCAACAGCCTCAGGTTCTTTTCCACCAAGCAGCTTTCCAGACACTTCCCCAAGCCTGGAGCATTGCATGGGGTTGTTGTGGACCAAATGCAGGACTGGGCACTTTGCCTTGTTGAACCTCATACCACTGGCCTTGGCCTATTGATCTAGTCTGCCCAGATGCCTCTGCAGAGTGTTTCTATCCTCACAGAGGTCAATGCTCTAACTTGGTGTTGCTTACAAACTTACTGAGGGTGTAATCGATCCCTTCATCCAACTCTTTGATAAGACTATGATAAAGATATATCTACGATGCATAATAGCATGTCACATGCTTTATAACATGCAGTGTTAGCAGAGAATGGAAGTGGTGACGCCTCTTTAGCTATCAAAGAAAATCTCTGCCTCCTGAATAGGAAAAGCCTCTGGGGGTTAAAGTTGTAAACACTGACGCACACTGTAATGTTGTCACTGTAACAATAATGAAAAAATAAGCTAAACATTAATCTTAGATATAAAAATTTAAAACTGTACTTTATGAATACCTCAGAACTAGGTTAACCAGGTTATTCTTGCTATACTGTCACCCAATGAGATCATGTAGCTAGAAGAAAAGTTTAATTTCAATCCCATTTTAGAGAAGGTACTTTATAGTACTAGGTAGGCAGAGCAGAATGGAGGTGATCAGGCAATGGCAAATAAGACCTACCAGGTTCCAGTCATTTTTTTTTTTTTTTGCATGGGTTGGTCACAGATGCAATGATTTAACAGGAAATTGAGGGAAAAGACCACTTTATGCACCAACTGTGTATTTGTTATTGAACTCTAAACAGACAGGAAGACAAATTCTGCTGATCATTTTTTAATTCCTGGTCTGAACGACAACAAAAAACATTCCATTTAATTTTGTGACTTCCTTGGCTCAACCATTACCAACGTAGACTTTATATTAATTCTTCCATTACAATGAAAGAACAACTACTGACACCTGGTGGTCAATTACCTTTTTCTTTTATTCTGTACATGTAGGGTATTTTGTTGTTTGCTTTTAAATGTGGCAATCTAAATTAGAGTTTGATGATAAAATGATGATCCTGCTACTTATTTCCTCACACTCCTTTCCTATTGCTTTCATGGCTAATAAGATAGAATCTCATCCAAATGTGACACTATTCTCAGAAGAAACATTTGGAATAACAGTACTTTCAGCACTGTCAGAAAAGTCAAAATTAATTAAAATACACCTTATGACCTAAATTTATAATAAAAAAAATTTCTTGGCATACCCACTGATCTAGACTAGATACACATCACATTGCCTGAAGTGGTTTGGGTTGATCTGTCTGTAGTAGATTGAATACTTCATCTGGGATCCAAATGTTAATCTCAGATCTTTTTCTGAGGAGCAAATGGGTTGTGCTAGCACACATTTGTAGGAAGATATCTCTCTTGTCTCTTAAGAGCAGGGTTTGAAACTCTTCACCCTGCCCTGCCGACTCCCAGGAGTGTATTTCCAGCTAGGAAATAACTGAAGTGCTGACAGCTTTCAGCTTCCCAGCTTGGGCATTGCCATGTGTCTCATGTTCCCTTAATGTGAGAGATGTCACACGATAGATGTCAGCAGATGGGAGTGTGATGGGTACTTTCAGAAGAATCCATTGTCAGACCTGAAAAGGCCAAGTAGGCGTAGAGAACGTTTCAATTTAAGCCACTTACAACAGTAAATTGAAGTTGTGAAGCCAGACCAAGAGAGCCAATGGTATTTTGAAGGTAACTGGTCACATACAGAAAACAAAATATGTTTATGTCTTAATTTTGTTGTGGCTTATTAGACAAAATAATAAGAAAAGAGAAAAATTGGAAGCCTGTTTTTAGGGTGGCTGCCTCAACATGTATAAGGTAGGAGTTTTGAGGGGTAGAACCCTTTGTCACTGTTTCTTTCTTTAATGCAAAAAAGACTCTGAATTGGGTTGACCTTGGCCAGCAGCTGAACACCCACACAGACACTCATTCGTTCCCCACCCACCAGTGAAATGGGGGAGAGAAAAGGGAGAGCAAAAGTGAGAAAACTTGTGGGTTGAGACAAAGCTTAATAAGTGAAAGAAAGGAAAAAATAAAGTTATGCAGTTGCAATGGCTCATCACCTCTCTCAAGCAGACTAATTTCCAGCCAGTGTGAGCAACATACAATCTTCCTCTCTACCCTCCGTTTTTATTTCTGAGCTTGACATTATATGGTAGGGAATATCCCTTCAGCAAACTTGGGTCAGCTGTCCCAGCTGTGTTTTCTCCTAACCTCTTCCTGGCTTGGTGGAGGCAGGTAGAGTAGGAAAAAGTAAAAGCCTCGGTGGTGCATAAGAACTGTTCAGCAATCACCAAAACTGATATGTTAACAGTTTTAAAGCCCTGAATCTAAAGAACAGCACCATACAGGATGCTATGTAGAAACTTAACTCCATTCCAGCCAGTACAGGAACCTATAATTCACATTTACTTGCATTTAGGTTTAGAAAGGTTAGAAATTTAGTAGCAGAAATAATAAGCAATGAGTTGCCTAGAGATTCCTCATAAAGACAAACGTATAAAGGCAATAATTAAGGAGGCATAGTGTGTTATGAGTTGGGAGCAAATTCAGGAGCCACTTGTATTAAAGCATACACACACAAAAAAAAAAAAGAGAAAATCAAGTTATGGACCTTAGAGCTCCATGATCTAGGGTTTTACTTATCAATATTATTTTTACATCTTTCTCTGCTAGACTTTTAATCCATTTGTACATTTGGCTTGCAGTTTGTACAACCATTAGCAAAGACCCTGGCTCTGGTCTCATCCTAACCATGATTTCGATTAGTAATATGATTCTATGAATCCATGCCCATACACCAAAGCCTAGAAAACACATTTAGTTTTCCCAGCTGGCTGAATACAGCTTCAGATTTCTTCTCTTGTACTACAGGCTGACTCATTCCTGACTAATCTTGCTCATGACACTATTATGTGTGTCAGATCCAACCTGATTTTTTCTTTCCTACTCCTCCACTCCTGGATCATATTCATAACTCAGCTGCTGTTTCCTCATATTTTTGCATTAGTAGATGCTTCTGCTTTCAGACAAAAAGTATGCACTCAGCCTTCAGTACAGGTTGCATTTACTAACCAGCAGAAATGCTGGATTAGAATTCTTACACAGTTACTAGCAGGTGATGTTACTCACTCTTCTTTCTCTGACACAGACAGGGTTTAGACTTGACTTTGAGAACAATTTCCTGTTTGTTAGGCTTTGTATAACAAAATCACAGAAAGTGGAGATGGAAATGACCTACTAGGTCATCTAATCCTTCCTTCTGGCAATGCAGGATAATTCCTTACAGAATATCTTCAAGTGTTTTATCCAGTTGAGTTTTAAATGTCTGATGTAACTAGGCCTCCATCAATTCCCACAGAAGATTATTCTACAACTTAATAGATCTTACAGTTAAGAAGTATTTCATTCCATTCTGCCTAAATTTTCCTTTGCTTAATTTTATCCCATTACTCAGAGTTATATTCTCTTCTGACACTCAAATACAGCCTTTCTAACCTCAGGGCCCAATTCCCTACTGCCTCATGTGTTATATTGCCACTTACATTTACATCTGGAAAGTAGCTTTAAAATTGACAAGGTAAGTTCATATTTTTTCATACAGCCATAATATCACAAACCTAGCAACAGGGAACACAGACCATGACCATGTTTCACCTGTGTACAAGGCACTGGAGTAACTAGGACATGCATATCAATACAGTGTCCAAGTAAGAGAAAGAATAGAAAAAAGTAACTCGAATTCTTTACAAATTAAGGATTTTCTTCACAGAGAATAATACTCTATTCATCTCATCAGAAAGAGGTGACATTTTTATTGTGGACACTAAGTGCCTTCACAAAGGAAACAAACAAAAAACCAAACTCCACAAAAACCAAAATCCAAACAAAAACAAACAAAAAAAAGTTTCTGCCTACTATAGCTCCTTTTAACCTAATAGGAAAACAGCATGAATGAATGTCTGGGAGCTGAATTGAATCCAGACTGAAAATGAGATACATTTTCTTAACACTAAGAGTGATAAACTACCACAGCACAGGGTATATATTGCTTTCCTTGATGTCTGCAAAAGATGATTGTTTACCTAATGGAAGATACACATCTGCTGAAAAGGTGCCTAGTTGAAATATAGAAGTCTTGGACAACAGTATTAAACTAGATAACCCAATGGTGTGTTCTAGCCTTGGACATTATGAAGGTATATCCTCAGAAATGCACAAGATAAAGCTAAAAGAGGATGCTGTGGAGAGTCAGTGAAGAAATGCAGCTTGAGGCAACTGTCTTGCAGGTTCATTAGAAAAATAGAAATTCCTTTCTGTGTTATTTTTATAAGCCTTTGTAGGCTGAACATGTGACCGGTAATCATCTTCTAAGTGTTCTGTCTTCCATGGAAAATAGAAAGCCTGCTTTTCTAATTGATATTTCTAGAAATAGTAATTAAGAGGCAGAAATGGCTACTTAGTAAAAATCAAATTGTACCTCCTTGAAACAGATAAAACAGGCAAAACCAGAATAAAAATAGGATCACAGTGAGGAAGAAGGAAAAAATTCAGAAAAATAGAGATGCAAACACAGCAGAAAAGCAATTCCCATGGTCTCCATGTGACTGTTAAGAGAGTCTGCTCCTGAAACAAGACAAAAGGCAGCTCAAACATGTTCTATACTGAAAGTTTCAAAGCACTCAGTGGAATTCGAATTCTATGTTCCATCATCAGCAGTGATTGACAACATGATTTCAAAGATATTTAGATGCCTATAGGTGTAGCATGGCACCTGGTGTGATTTACAAGCACGTCAAAGTAGGCCAGGCACATAACTGCCATTGATTTTCTGAGAGAACTGAGCTCCTAAACAGTTCTACTACTTTTGAAAATGTACAGAGGCGCAAGGTCACTGTGCTGTTTCTGAAAATATTGTCCATTATTGCCTGTAGAAACAGTTCTTCAGCTGGGAATGGTAACATCATTCATACCAAGACCAAATAAAACACTTATGCCGTTTTAGGACATGGTTAGGGTTCAGTGTTCAAGAGCTAGAAATTAGGTAAAATGCAAAGAGGTAAAGAATTAGAAACAAGCTTTTCCTGCCTTCCCTTTGTCTCTCACTTCACCTTAACAGCTGACTCAATGTAAGACAAACTCTTCATTGTGCTTGATGTTGCAACTCTGAGGTGAAAGACTGACCTCCTCTTTCATTTAGTATGAATCTGCTTTAGAGGAAATTCTGTCTCCCTTCCTATTCTTGTTCAGTTCCTTGTGCTGTGCAAAGAAAACTCTAGAAGAGAAGGTGGCGAATATTCCCTGAGGTGCCTGCTCTGTACATGAAATGTTAGCAGCAGATGAATAAGCTTTAAGCAAATTCTAGTGGCCCCTTTGCTCACTACTGTGAGTTGAGCGCTTTCAAGACTATGCTGAGTATTACTCAGGCCAGGCCTGCTTCTTTGTGTGTTCGCTCTTTTCTATCTTTGCACAAAACAGGGAGTGATGTGTGAAAGGCGAATGACAGTGGTAAAATCTGACTGGCAAAGAACTAGAAATGTCAACTCTTTAATAAATACAGTGAAAAGGGAGGAGGCTTGGGCTTGTAGTACAAAGTCCCTTTTTGATGAGGTGACAAGAGAACCTTCTTTGAACAAAGCACAGAAGTCAGTGTCTGACAGGCAATCCCTCCTGACACTGCATTGCCACTCTTGTAAAGAACTTTTCAGAGAAGCGTGGTACTAGAAATAATCAAGTTTCAAGGTGGTATATATTCTATCTAAAGTCCACAAGGTAACCAAATAATCAGTTTGCATTTGGATTTTCAGATATATAGAATGAACTACCTGTGCTGTGCAACCAGCTGGGTGGCATAGCTTTAATTAAAAAATCTAATTTATTGCAGCAATCCAGTTTATGTTGGTCTGGGGATTAATGTAATGTTTATTTTTCAAGTCACATCCAGAAATAACAGGATTAGAATATGCTTATGCATCAAACATCACAAAATTAATCTTTTTAAGGGAAGAAAACAGTTCTGTGCCCTCAAAATAAGATGTATATCAGAGTCAGTAGGCCTGATATTTGGGATAACATCAGCCAGGTTGTGATGACATATCTAGGCAGTGCTATGTATTTTCTGCTGTCACTCAGCAAACAAGTTCAAGGCTTGGCCCACAGTTAATAAAGTTAGTAATAATCTTAGGAGATTGGGATCAGACTGATGTTCTTTCCTTTATTTCCTTTACACTTAAAAAGAAAAGACAAATTTTCCCTAAACTTTGAACTGAAATTTTAAAAGCTTTTACTAAGTTTTAATGAATGCATATTTGATAAAGACTTCCATGTCACTTATTTGAAAGTATACTTCAGGCTCTTGGATGCCTTTCCCCTAGAAAGCTGCATAGACCAGGGGCATTCCTGACTTATAATAGGTCATCCTTTACACTTCACTCTTAGTTACGATAGTTTAACCTTTCAGTAAATGTTTCCAATAGCCATACTTCTTCTTTTCTCTTTTTCAAGAAGCAGAGCCAACTTTGTGGCTTCGCTATAGGTAACTCAGTTATACTGTCAGATGAAGTATTATTGAATTATTAGCATAATAGAATGGGCAGCTGTTCTTAAGCAGAAGACCCATGCATAGCTGTGGTTATAACTGCATTGATTTTTAGTTTGGTTGCAGTAGGCACTGTGTGAGGTTGCTTGCTTAAAGATTTTGCTTCACTTATGAGAGTGTGTGTCACCTATAAAGATGAATGTATGGACATTGCATTATCTCCCTTTTAACAGAGAGAGAAATCTGACTGCATCTGAGTTCAGAAGAACAGAAGTATCTTCATCCTAGTGATAATGTCTATAGATGCCATCTGTACATCCTTCTCTCTAGCAGAAAGAAATTGATATGTGTTGAGAGATACAGAACGAGATATCAAGGGATACATGGCATGCATACACTTAACAAAGCCTATTCTGACTATAAAAAAAAAAAACTTATGCTTCATTCAACAACTATTGGTGCTGAGCTTTCTTAAGATGTAGACACTATATTCCCCCGTAATTTTTCAAGAAAAGGTAAAAACCAATGAAGCAATCTTTCAGCTGTTATATTTATGCTAATACAATGGACAATTTTATTTCAAAAAAAAAAGATTCAATTCTTAAATTTTAGGAATTTATGTTATTGCCTGCACTTACAACACAGAAAACATTACCTTTTCCCTGAACAACTGCAGCTTGTGTAATTAACTGCGCTTAGAGCTTCCTCTATGTGGGTGACTGTGATCCGCATAGTGCTTGAAAGTTTTGCTTTTTTAAACCACTCCTGATGAATGCAGAAGGCAATGGAACATGTTTCCACCTGCTCTGCAGTGGGGGAGACTGAATCCATTTCAGCAATTACAAAGTAGAAAGGAAAAATCACTAATTAGTGAAACTATGAATCACTGATACAGTTGAAATTAGCCATTCCCAAAGTGCAGGCTGTTTCTTACAAGTGTAGCTGAATCACTTGTTTGTTCACATCCCTCTCTACTCACCTTTTTTTTTTTTTTTTTTTTTTTTTTTTTTTTTTTTTTTTTTTTTTTTTTTTTTTTTTTTTTTTTTTTTTTTTTTTTTTTTTTTTTTTTTTTTTTTTTACTTTATTGAACTTTTTTTAATGATCTTGGGAAGTCTGTTTGAGGTAACATTTAGTATTTCGGCCACACACATTGCCACTCAACTTTCTGGGAACCTCCTTTGGCTTTAGGCTACTACCTGCCTCTGCTGCTCTGCTGCTCAGGGCTTACAGGCTCTCGATGGCTGTACATAATATAATGCTTCTTTGTAAACATGATGGACATAGTAGAGGCAGCACAGTGGGGAAGCAACACATGCAAGGGCTGATGATGATAAGGGACTTGGAGATGCCAAAGAATTAAATTAAAAAATTATCAAAAAGCTTTTGAGTAGAGACAGTGTGAGGAGAAAGGACACCCTTCACAGAAAGGAAATGCTTGAATATTTTTCTTGCTTCAATATAAAATAATCTGTCAAAATTTTAGAGTACTATCACCAATTGACTATTGTAATAATAACAGAAGAATGTTAATTAGCTAGTTTTTCACAGTCCTAAATTCTTATAACCCTTTAATATCCCACATTGGTTATCAGAACCTTTTGAGACTTGTTATACTCCGGTCTCACATTGCTTGAGGAAACTTGATTTTACCTCCCAGAAGCTCCACTTTCTTCCATTTTCACCCAGCAACAATAATGCCATCTGCAGTTTCCCTTCACTTCATGTCCTATATCCTGGAGACATTTTAACACAAAACCTGCAATCTGGGATTCAAGGCTTACTGGCCTCTGCCAATAAATTTTTCTGTTTTCCCAAATGACTCTCAAACAAAGCTGGATAAACTCTGGTCAAGGGATTTATTGCTGTCATCAAATGGGTCAAGGGAACAACTCTGAAGCAGCAGTGGCACAGTACCTTGCTTTTCCTCGTGCACATCTTCAGCCTCACTAATGCAGTGAGAAGCCTTTTTAATGCTCACTAAGAAGTGATATTTTGGAAAGGCAAAAGGAGTTTTGTCAGTAGTTGTCACAGAACATATGGCAATATCATGCTCAATGATTAAGACAAGGAATACAATCAAGTGTTGTTCCAAACACAGAATTTTCCATGTGGGAGAAATGTTGTTATTTCTGAACAGCTCTTTAATGCCAATGTCAAATTTTAGGGTTTGAGGAAAATATGTTAAAAAAGTAAACCTTACATTAGTATGAGCAGTTTTGATAGAGCCTTCCTAGATTGTAAACTCACTGAAAAGAACAATATTGTTTTAATTCCTTGTAATATGACATTTTTAAAATTTTTATTGTAAAATGGAAACATTACAATAGAAAGTGTAAGCATTCTGATAAAATGCCCCTATATGTAGGCATCTGCTGTTTCAGAAGGGTCTGAAATAGAAATAAAAACGACTCCCAAAAGCCTTGAGATGTGGTCAGATGACAGTTATTTCAGTAATGCCACACAATTACTGTGAAATTATCAAAAATAGTATAAATGGACAAGGAACTCGTTAACACATTCTTAAAGACAATTTTGAACTGAACCCTTCTCAGAATGGTGGAATATTAGCTGAAATCAATACAGTTTTGTGGAAATAAGTTTAAGAACTCCAGATAAATAACAATAATAATAAAAAAGATGCTATTGCACAGTATTTTTCAATAGATTTTTAAAATGCTTGTTTAATTATTACATGTTCCACAGCAGTTCATTTTTCATAATGCTTAGCTGTCTGGGGTAACTTGCTTTTTTACCACTGTAAATCACATTAACTGCAAATCTTGCTACTTAATAAATTGTTTTTAAATTCTGGTACATCTGCTAGCTTAGGAGCACACTGTGCTGAGACTGGTCTCTAGGCGACTTTAATTATGTTTTTCATCCACATGATGGAAGTTCTCAGCCATCAGATGCCACCTGCTACCATTTTTATTTCCACTCTTGTGAACTTTTTTTAGGGAACCAAAGGGAACATTAGCAGTCATACTTGTAAGGTACATTGTCCTAAAAGCTCTGTAGTTGTATTGCATTTACAGAGGAGAACTGAAACATGCTTTCTGTTGTGCTTTAGTCAGTAATAAAACCAAGAATCCCCTTCCTTTTCTGGGCAGCCAGCATGATTTTGACTTCAAGACACTGGAAAAATATAATTTCAACTTTCAACATAATTCTTTCTGGGTTTTGGTTTCTGTTCATTTTTCTGTCCTCTTCTCCTTCTCCCACTTCTATTTAAGAGAACTGAAAACCTAAGTCAAAATACATAGTAAGAGCCAAACTATGACACAAGATTTGTATAAGTCTTCTTAGAAACATTCTTCTTTTAGTCAGCTGGTAGAGCTATGATCAGATTGTGTGAGGCATCTTCATCATGCTTTTCTATGGGTCTGTGTAGATCATTAGACAATTGGTAGGGTTTGATTAAGTCCATTCTAGTATGTGATCATCAGCTACAGGTAGAGAAAACGAATGATCAGTGCTAGCTGATGTTTAGGATGAGAATTCCTCATTTAGTAACTGCTTAACATTTTAAATTTCTCTTTGGTTTATGATTCCATGAATCATGTCTTTCAGAGGCATCTAGTAATTTCTTAGAGTCCTGTTGTTTAGTCCAGATCAGCCAGTACAGAGGAATCCTTGCATCATTAGCACCCTCAAACTTAGCTATTAACTTGCATAACTTTTTATTAGTATATTATCTACCATTCAGCTCAGGCACTGTGATTGCCAACTGAAACTGAAATTAGTTTTTGTTTGTAATTTTGATATTACCATCATGCTCTTTGGTAAGCTTCCAAAGAGAAAGGTTGTTTTGGATACAACATATAAAAATAATGCTACCAACAATGAAAGTGGGTTTAGGCAGCTATTTTGAATCCTTATCAGAGTGATCAGTATATAGTCTCTGAAATATTCATTTATCTGTATAACACTTATAATTTAGGATTTTTTTATATACTTATATATATTTGAGTGAGTGATTTCTAGGAAGAAAAAGTACAGGGAAGGCTTTCAAGACAGTACAATATAAATGTCTTTTAATATAAAAAAATGGGCTATATGGAGCTGCTGAAGATCTGCTGTTCTCGGGTGTACAATGTACACTGTATTCTAAATCTGTTGCTAATAAAGGTGCAAAAATTTGTGAACTTCAGATCTAGAATCCATTTCAGAGCAATGTTTGAAATACTACATTTTGGAAGTTTGTTTAAACTCAAAACAAGAACACTCTATACTAGAGCACTGGGGCATCCTTATCTAATGGCTTATAACCAAACTCCTAGGGACTCACTGGCGTGAAAGGCACTATATAAGCTTAGAGGGATTTTTTTTTCTTGCCCCATGTGTAGTTTAGATGTCTTTTGCAGTTACTGTGCATTGATAGATTACTTCAAAAGAATGCTGATCGAGGCCTGAGGAAAAGATCAAGCTATGTGCTGAAAAGAGGTGAGAGAATAAACTACTTTGCTGTTCTACTGAGATACATCTGTGCTGGTTGCCAAATACTCATTCCTAGTCTGAATTCAAAATTGGTCCTTTTAGCTTACAGAAATAAGAACAAAGTTAGATCATGTTTGTTTAAATATTTGGTGGTTTTAATAAAATAATTAAAAAAGGTTTTACTGCTATCATTTTCAATAGAAAAAGAAAAATCTGTTTATTCTCCTAGGAAGAGAGGAGCCTGTACAACCATCTTTGCTTTTTTCAGAATGCAGACCAGAATACAGCTGTTTCCAAATATCTCCTGAGACTAACTGTAAAAAGAAAAGGGTGCTTCACAGTCCTCCACAGCTGAAAAATTATTTTCTGAGCTATGGTGCTTTGCCTTTTAGAGTCTGTTGCAGGTGCTTTCAAAATAATAAAAAAAACCCAACCAACCAACCAACAAACAGAAAGAAACCACCACAAAACCAAAATAAAACCAGAAGCAAAACCAACAGCATGGCTAAGATTGTCAGACATAGCCAAAAACTTTTGATTGCCCAGTACTTGGGTGGCTTAAGCCCTTTAAGAAGACCTGAATATCAAACCTGTCCTCAACAACTTCTGAAAAATTGACTGCTTCAGATCGGGCATTAAATTACCAAACACATCATATTTTGAAGTCTTATCTCCTGCAGTAAGTCTGCTAAAGTTTTGGGGATTTTTTATTGCTTTACATTGTTGTAGAAGTGCATCTTTTCTTGAAAAGAAAATGCATTCCTTGTTGTTGAAAATCACATAGTTCTATAACCAAGACCGAGGACAGTCACAGTGCTTTTGAGTGTACTACTCTCTAAGGTTGCTAGAGTGCCCAGCCTGATATTTAAGTGTTATATGGGTCCTAATGAAGTTACATGGCTTCCAAAAAGCATAGTCATCATTCTTGTGTCATACACTTGTCTTCCCAGTTGCCAGACTTCAGATGTAAAGCTTTGAAGAGAAAAATACCCTAAAGGTCTGGAAATTCTATTTCCCAAACTGATTGGCAAAGATGTGATTAGGATGTTTAGATGTTGCCTAATATTAGTGTTTGAAAAGTTAATTATTTCTGCAAATTCCAATTCTTAATTAACCTGAAAAAAACAGACCCACCAAGATGTCAGCACTTGGTGGTGGTGGTTTTAAGAAAGATGTAATGACTTTAAAAACCCCATGTAATGTAAACTGCATTCTCCACCACCCTCATAGTTTAAAAGGTAAACCCTAAGCCTGTACAAAGCAAAAATGAATGAGGCAAAATACTCATTGACTTAAATTACACTAATATAATTAATTTTAAGATTCAGTTTTGGTATTATATTCCTTTGAGTTTTTAGTTATGTGCTATTTGTGGTGTATAGCAGGTAAGTACATTTTTGGACTTCAGAAATCCGAGTCAGCTTTCTCCTCCTGTGCGTTTCCATCCTTCTGTTCAGTTCTTTGCAATTGTCATCTGTTGCATTCAAGTATGAGGTGCCTAGATGCAAATAGTATATAGCTTCAAAGGAACCTCCATAGTTCAATGTCCTGCAAAAACTCCTTTGAGCACCTTTCTACAAATCATTACAGCCTAAGTATGGCTGTAGAAATCAAACTTTAGGCACCTTGGCTTGAAAGGAATAGCCTAAGCATAAAAATATTTGTCTTTTCATACCAACATGTGCTATTGGAACCAACTGTTGGTAATTTTTTTGCTCTTTAAAAAACAACAACAAAAAAAAAGCACCAAAACCCCCTAAATTTTAAGACTTTTTTAGTGCAAAAATTGTCCAGATATTTTAGTCAGAATCTACTATATGCTGTGTATTTCATATGATGGAAAAACACATTGATTCTTTTAACATAAATTATGGATCTAAAATACATTAAAGTATGTTGTCCTAATAAATTATGACTTCTATGAAAAAAGGAATGAAAGAACTTGAGGACTTTATTTAGATTCAGCCTGTTATTGCAAATGATGCTGTAATTTATTTTTTTTTATAACCTTCAGCAATAGAAAAATATTGTGATAAATGATCATATCACTGCAATATACACCCTTAAAAATTTCCATATCTGGCACCTAATAGGCACTTCTTGAAGGCTTCAGTAGGCTCCTTAGCCAGATAATGTGGCTGAAAGCTGCCTCATGATTAATTTCATCTAAATGTGGTAATTATCATACTTTGAAGTAATGCCTGCAAAACATGCTTTCACAGAGAGTTAGTGGAAGCAGAGGATTAACCTAGAAACATTTCAGTTCGAGCAGCATATCATCCAAAAAGAAATGAATTTTCTTCTGAATTTTTCAAGACTTTATACTAGACTACTTGGCAGTCATTTGCATTACCTTATCTCATATCAAATTCTTCACAGCAGTTTAGAGAGCAACAGAAACTGAAGGAACTTTGTATTATTATTACCAGTAATGGAATGGTATTGGTTTTGCAAATTACTTATTTTGGCAACATCTGCCCTGAAGTATTTCTTGCATTAGTGTTTAAAAGCACTATTCATTTATCATTCACATATGTTGTAGGCAAAAGCATTATCCTGTCTATATTCTAGGCACACTATAGATTATTAGAGGGGACGTTCATTTCCTCATGGGCACCTATGGGAGTAACTTCTACTACTGGTCTATGCATCTCTTTGTTTTCTATCTCACACAACCTCCATGAACCTTTCTTAGTAGTACAGGTGAGGCTACTGAAAAAGGCATGGAAGGCCTGAAGTATCATTATGAAAATGGACAATTTTTGTACCCAGATAAAAGCCCTGAGATAGAATAGCACCAAGAATTATAATGGAGAGAGAAGCTATCACTGAGTATTTCTGCCCACTTACATCTGTTTAGTGAAGATTCTAAATCTTCTCTCAGCAATCAGATAAAGTCCAACAAAAAATGTCACCTTAACTGATGATGAGACTGAACAGCCTAGTTAAGTGTCTCTGATAAGCTGCCTGATGATGCTGTGGTTTGAAATAGCCAATTTATTTTAACCTTGTTTAGATCAGCCAGGGATGGATACGAGTTCCTTTTCACACACCTGAAAGCAATGGACTAGATTGAACTTTAACTGAACTCTGGGAGAAGTTTGCAGAAGTGGGGATCTTTCCTCCTGGCTGGTCTGTAGGAATGGCTTGGATTCTCTCTCTCTTCCCTTTTGCCATAAATCTTCCATTTGTTTTGGTTTGTGGGAAGTATGTGGTAGTTACGAGTTTTGGCTAGGTGTTGTGTGAAGCCTTCCAAATTAAGCCTCAATTGTATGGTTGTAAACAATTGTAGGAAGATAATTCCTTTCATTATATGTCTTTATACTTCGGCTTCTAGCGCCTTTTCCCTTGCCTTTCTGCAACCTGATATTGTGCATGTGATGAGCAGCCATGGCTCAGCTAGTACATGTCAGCCATGTCAAAACTCACAGGTTACTATACTGAAATTAAGCAAAAATGTTCACATTCACACAGGTGTTGGATTTACATTTAAGGTTAAATAAAACTGTTCCACAAAACAAACAGAAGAGAACCGATTTACTGTATCATTCAAATTCACTTTGTGGGAAATAAGCTGTTTCATCTTTAAAGCACACACTGCAGTTTTCTATCTACCTATAACTTTCCTAGCTGGTTTTATGCATATGTGCTTTTTTTATCTTACAGATAAAATGGAAGCTGCTGTGTCCAAAGAACTCAAAAGTAAGATACTACTGTGTCGCAGGTTATGGTCTCTCTTATATGTCATGTAGTTTCAAACATCATGTTTCAATAGTACAAAATAATAGTTATTGAATTGTTGAAAATACAAAGAAGAAAGTAGCTACACCATTTATAATTAAAAAAATTACATGTTTAGACTTCTGATGCCTCCTACTTTCTAAATCCATTCTTATCCTACTTCTAATTCCAAACTCCTTTGTGACTAACAGTTCTGCCTTCCCCTTTTTTCTATTATTGTCTTCACAAACCAGGGTTTCATGGGGAAGGAGATGTCAAATAAGGTCTCAGCTAACTGTGCTCTCAGTGGCAGCAATTTTGGAAAATGGGCTAAGAAGACTGAGTCCAACATGAGGACCACCAAATTTATCTTCACAAATGCAAAACAAGGGCCCTGCCTATCCAATTACTTCAGATTCAGCCAGAGAGTCTTCCGAGGCAGAAGAGAGGCAGGGGCTGGGCTGTTCTGTATAAATAACAAAAAAAAAAAATGCTGTGAGAAAATGATATCGTTAACAATGGAACTCTTACACATTCTTTTTCTACAAATTTCCAAGCATCAATGCCTCAACACAGAAATAGTAGAACGGTTTCACTGGTAAAACTTCATCTCTTAGATTTCTGTTCTGAAAGTGCATCATATAAGAAAAATTAGGAAAACTATGGGATTTTGAAATCTCATTCAAATTTGTGATTAAAGAAAGCAGACTCCCATCTCCACATATGATCTTTCCTGACCTGTATGGCAAAATAAACCCCTCCATCCTCACTTTTTCAGGAGTTTAAAGATTTCCTTTGATAATCAGGAAAAGCTTATACATTTATTTCCCACTCAAATTTTGCAGAAGCACTGAACAAAATATTCAATGGACTTACTCTGCAGGTAATGTCCTGTTGGTGAAATAACTGCCTGCCTGCAAGCAGGTCTTAAAGGATCTATTGATCTGGGCACATGATTCTACTCATGGGAAAATTCCCCAGCAGCTGTCACAGCAAAACTTACTAGCTTTCACAAGGTGAAATTTTCAGCTGACACTTATTGATGCATAGTCATTAGCACTCAAACAATGTGTGAATTGCAAACTAAAAAGCTTATGCTTGCAAAAGAAATTTTAAAACATTTTGAGCTTTTGTTTCAATGCTACTGAAAAGTTAAATAAAAAAAAAATTTAATTTTTTGGTTAAACACATCCTTCATTTTAATTTTTTTCCTCAATTAAAACCATTTTAATTGCTTAGAAATGAAATATTTCAAAATAAAATAAAAATCTTGGTAGGAAAAAGAATCCCAGCTTAATGTGTCTTCATGGATGCTACAAACAAAAAATTAAAAAAGTCTCACTGGACAGCAAGCTCTAGCCAACAGCTCAAAAGGAAATAAATGCAGGAGTCCTGCAGCTTTTTAGTATGTCCATCTTGTCACTTGTAGAACAGGTAGGTGTGTTGGATGTCCTGCTTCTTCTGCAAGAGCAGGCACTCTGGAAAGTAATATTAAGTAAATTCTTCTAGGTCTTCCACATATTTCCCTGAAGATTAGGTGAGCACCCCAAGTAACTACAATACTGTGATAATAAGTTAGGATATAATTGTCTGCTTTAAGCTTTCAAATGGATGGAAACAAAACAATCCCACACATGCAAAATATATTTTGTTTTCATTTTGTTCCACAAGACAATCTGATGCATCTTTTATGAACTTCTCAAAAAACTGGAGGCAAAGAACTCAAAATTACATTCCCGATTTAGCTATATCATTTTTCTTTGCAATAGCACAGTGACAGATATGAAGGATTTGCTAACATATTTGTGGTATTCTACAATTCAGGTTGTGATTAACATGATTAATTATTTCCTCTCAAATATGGAAAGGTGAATTGCGAGTTAGAGGATCTTCTAGTTGATATAAGAAATCAATTATGAAAGTCAATGGAGTTTAACTTATGGGTATTTGTTAAATTATTATAAGTACTGTCTATTTTGGTAGCTGCTGAAGATCAAAGCAGCTAACTAAACACTAGTAAAGAGTAAAGAAATCCAGTAGGCTGGTTAGGTTCTTCTATCCAGGACTGAGATTCTCCAAGTCCCTTTGGGGATGCACATACCCTTTATCATCTGGAGCTTCATTCTGCAAGGAAATGTTCTACCTCAGCAAAGAGAAGTTAGTGCAAATGAAAAGACCAAGAACAGATGAACTAAAGTTTAGGAGCCTGAAAAGTCCTGCTTCTCTGCTAGGAGAACTCAGCAGTTGCTTTTTCAAGTGCAGGATCACACATGAAGTTGTTGCCATAGGCTGGTTCAGGACCTTCTGCTCTCATAGCTGTAAAATCAAATGCAAATACTCCCAGACCACAGCTGCTGCTTGAGCAGCATGGCCATGCCCAAACCCCTAGATACCTGCTTTGCTCTGCTTTGCCAGTAGATACTGAATTACTAGACAGAAAAGGCTAAAAGAATTAATTCAATGGCCAATGGCAAGTTTGTTATCCCTTCAGATGGCTGATTTGTTGATGCCTTTGAGCTTATTGAAAGCAACTCAGCTTTTTCTCTTTGGGAAATATCTTTGTCTAACTCTTCAGTATAAAAAATGCTACAGACTATACCTTATTGGAAGCCTTTCCTCAGATTTCTGTTTGAATGTTTGTTTGTTTATTTGTTTTTAAATATCACACTCCATAGTAATGGGCTTAATTTGTTCTCTTTTTTTAAGAGCCAGCAAAAGCTCCTGCAGCCAAACCAGCCACCAAAAAAGCAGCAGCACCAGGTAAAGGGGTAAAATGTTCATATTCGGTATGTTGCTTGTGTTTTTGAACCAGTTTATTGCATCGTAGCACCATCTGCTGGATTATACAAAAGCCACTGGTTTGGGGTGTTTTGTCTCTAAGTCATTGTGATAAGTTGTGCGTGAAATCTCTGCTGTTTTTACAAAGTGCTGACCTCACGGTAGGCTTTCAAAAATGGAGCTCTTAGATAATCATAAATGTGCACTGAAAAGACAAGCAAACACTTTCTAAACAAAATAATGGCACTAAATTGCACCAGAATTTAGATTGGATTGTGTAAATATGCTATTTTCAATTGATTTCTGATCCTATCTGCTACAAAGGCACCTTCAAAAATGTTGCATTAATTTAGTAAAACACAATATAATGAATAACAACCTGAATATCAGTATATTTGTAGTTTTACTACATTTAAAATTAACTGGGGGAAAAAAAGGGTGTTCTTGTGAAAATGTATCAATATAAAAACATAATATTTTTCTGAGACCTATTTGTTTATCCAAGATCGTTTTCCAGTTGTCTTTCACTAATTCACAGCTTTTTGGTTGCCTATTTTTAGAGATTGCCTCCACCAAATAAAGGAATAATAACTTCCAACAGTAAGGGAGATGACTGAAAACTAGCCCAGGTTGAGTGTAAGC
Source organism: Agapornis roseicollis (assembly GCA_002631895.1). Lineage (NCBI taxonomy): Eukaryota > Metazoa > Chordata > Aves > Psittaciformes > Psittacidae > Agapornis > Agapornis roseicollis. The sequence goes on from NDXB01002850.1 coordinate 68,915, forward strand.
CAGGAACCTCTTTCCCTCTACCACAAAAGGACTTGCAGCCTGGAACTGCAGTCACTGTAGGCTACTGTAGGGCACACAGTACAGCTGTACAATGTACTGTGTGAAGTTGGCCTAAGAAGCACCATTACCCTGTAGATGCTCCCAATCCCTGTCTGCTGTGTTCAGTTGTGCTAACACATTGGGAGAACAGTGTAAACCACGTCATTGCCATGTCTAGAGCTAAAAACTGCCCTACAAATATGTGTGTGTGTGTGTTCAGTCAGGGTGTTCAGTCTGGATCATATCAGTAAGTCTGGCTTCACATCTATAGCTGTGTAACTGATAATTTCTTAAAGCAGCTTTGTTGCCAAAATGTGTGGTAGTTAGACCCCTAAAAGTCTCAACAGCACACTGCAGAAATTGTTATGTTAGAACCATATGCTTGAAATTAATTCATTCCACCTGCTTGCACCCAATATTTGTGTTCATTTTTGAAAAATATTCCAATGAGTCTGCTTGTTGGCAAGAATAGTGATGACAGTAATCTGCTTAAGATAAAAGGGGCAAAACTGGCATGGCTTCTTATGGAAAAATAAAATGAGTTTGTCTGTTCTGACACATTTCTAAATATCTAGTTTGCCTTAAAAGTGGTAAAAAGCAGCAGACTTTGACTTCTCGTTTTTGTTTCGCTTCCCCAAATGCCACTGTTCTCTGAAAATTAATTTACCCCCAGAATAACTCACCATAGCAAAATATTAAATATTCTTGTTTGGCAACATCATAACTAGACTGTTGCCTATTAGTACAGTAAATTAAATACATAATCCAATTTCATATTTCATTTTCTTCCACATATCTTATTACATTACAACCTGTACCCCAGAATGCCTAGAGCTGAAGGTTTAGTCCTATCAACAGACTGAACAGACTGAGAGCGCAGCTGGTCATCTTCCAGTGCTTCTACATCACATATGTTCCTGATCTTAATGTCACTGGTGAAGCAAATCCTGCCTAATACACTGTGCACTATTTTATCTCCATATATTTAGACAGAGAAAGCAAAGAAAGTGAATGTGGAATTTGGAATTCTAAGAGAGCTTTTGTGTCTGGAAACTGATGGCTGCTCTAGGAAATCAGCCTCAATGAAAATCTGTTACTTGATTTTCAAATGGGATATTTTCAAACGTAGTGTTTTCTCTAAGTGGAAAAAAATAATTCTTCTCTGGCAACTATCTGAAACTGTGCTGGAGAACATAGTATTTGGCTTTAAAGCAGAATAGTTTCATAGATACATGGAATTAATGTTATTCTGAAGGGAGAAAATGGAGTTGAAGATAATTCCTGAGACTATGTTTCACTTACACTGTCTTATGTTGTCCTCATCCTAACTCCACTGCTATTTCCTCATCTTTCACCATGGTGCATTGCCTCCCCAGTTGTGCTATCAGGACAGGTCTGAGCGTCACCTAGCCTTACAAAATCCCTTTCTATTGCTTTTCTCTGAGGAGGGATGCAAGTGTCTTTCCTCAGGTACTCTGTGCAACCTGTGCCCAGTGTGCTCTCTGGAGGGTTTCTCAGAGCTAGGAATGTATGTGCTGAACACCTGCATCATCTGCCATCTTCTGGCATCCTTCCCTGTACCCCCATCACCATGGAGCCCACCTGGGAAGAGGTCCCACACTGTTACTTATCACACCCTGCAGCTCCCACTAACTCAGTAGGCACAGACACATCACACCTCAGTTTGGTAAGTGTTCTGTCCTGTTTCAGCACCGTGAGGAAAACAAGTGCATGGCAATGCAAGACAGGGCAGGAAGGATAGGCTCAAACCACACAGGGACTGTATGCAGCTGAATTAGCAGAAAGGTGACTGAGATCCCCAGCAGAAAGCAGAGAGCCTCAGTTACACTAAATTCCACACACTCCCCTTGCTATGGTCAGTGATGAGAACAGTCCTTCCTGTGAGTCCTTCTTATGGAATAATCCCACATTATAGGCAACATTTCTACACCTTGTTTAAGCATCAGTGATAGTGCTTTCCTCTGATGATTTGCCTGATTTAAAAATCAAATTTAACTCTTTTCGACACTGTAAAACTTGCAGCTTAACATTTCTCTGAAATGGTCTTACAATTTTTAATTTAATTTTACAGTATGTTTAAGAGATTTTGGACTGACACTTATCTGCCTAATTACAGATTTTTAATGCCTATTTTTTTCCCATCTTCCTCTCAATGCACATGCAAAAAAAAAAAAAAAAATACCAAAAAAAAAAAAAAAACCCTTTAGGTTCAAAAAAAAAAATCTTTNTAACAAGAGGAATGGTGGGAAAATAATAACCTGACCACACATTTTCCCAAGTAGAAAACATCATGGAATTGATTACAGACAAGAACAGCAAAATAAAAAAATACCAAAAACAAAACCAAAACCCTTTAGGTTCATAACAGAAACTCTTTTTGAGCACAATTTGCCCTTTGAAAATCAATTAAATTTTGTTCAGGCCAAGAAAGAGTAAAATAAGTATGACAGACAAATAGCCAATTTTTAGGGCTTAGATGTCAGCTGCATCCAATTCTCAAACTGACTCTGTCAGTTGTGCTGGAATTATTATTATTTTATTATGCCTCTGGTTTTCCCCCTGTTGGTAAGAAGCAGAAAGAAAAAAAAAAAAAAAAAAGAAAAAAAGGACATTATAGGAAGTTACATATGAAATGAGTTCA
>NDXB01002850.1:78594-94034 GCA_002631895.1 Agapornis roseicollis
TTTTTTTTTTTTTTTTTTCTGAATAATTCTTGGACATGAATGCTGTATCTGAATTAGGAAATAACATATGTACGACACATATATGTACACACATAGCTGTGCAAATTAGAATGGGATATCAGTTGTTCTTTCCTGGTAAATGGCAGAAGGTCACAGTTTGGGACTATCCATCCTGGTAGCAAAGCGCACTACAGAAAATGAGCCAGCCTAGAAGCTTTTTAGCAGTGGTTGTGCTTTGGGGAAGAGCTTTATGGCTTGGGGAAAAGCTGCAGAGGCAGGTTAGGTTTCCTTCCATCCCCACAGGCTCCCGGGGATGCTATCCAGGATAATATCTAGGAGTATGTGACTACAATAACATAAAAAATACATGTTATACATAACTTTACAAATTAGCATAAAAAAAGAAAAGCCATTTGTTCAAAGCATCAGAGCTTATAAAGATGGTGAAATGTCAAACTAAATCAAATCTCAATTCCATGTCCGGTAGAAGAATAGATATTACCAGCAAAATTTTCCTGGATAAAAACATGCTGTATGATCAAAACATATACATATAATTATGCATAAATATAAGTATAAATATACATATAAAAATGGATAAATAGAAAAGGAATGACAAATGTATGGCAAATGCCTAATGCATCCACAGTTGGTAATACCCCTTCTTGTGTGATACTAACTATTGTTAGTAAAAGTAGGAAAGGAAAGAAAAGACATTGAAATTAAGCAATGCTATCTTGTAGCAGAAAGGAAAAATCTAGGCTACTGACATTTCTTGTTCATGTAATAGAAGCTTTCAGTTCATTCCATTAAAATATAAGAGCAGGGATCATTTGAAATTTCACACCATGACAGATTTTCCCAGAAATACTTGAAGTCAAACTCTGTGTTAGTATTTTTAAAGTTTATTTCTCAAGAGAAAGGGTCTTATTTCATATGCTTCTGGAAGTAAAACTGTTACAAAAGAAGCTCTATAGAAGTTCCTTAATGGTTGCAGTTTTGAAAAAACAGAAATAAAGCTAAGCAAATGGAAAATTTTATAGTTTGCAAGAACACTTGCTGAGTGTTTTTAATGTCATACTGTTCCCTGCTCTCATGAGAGCTGACAGATCTTAGAACAAGAGGGAAAAATGATTGCCTCAAAACCACTAAAGTCATAGCTACATTTCCTTCAATTTCCAGGAAGCTGTCCTGAGCAATAGTAAAATAGAAAACACCACGAAACAAATCAAAAAACTAGGTACTTGGTTTCAGTCAAGTAGTCTTGATGCTTTAAAGTTTATATTTTGGCTGAAAGAAACTTCTTACAAAATTCTGATTAAATTCCATCAATATTTTCAGAAAATATAGAAAAATAAAAAATCTGTTTTTTTTTTAAATTGAAAACCCCAAAACCCTCAGAGCAAAACTTTATTTTAGAAACTACATTGTTCTTTAATATATATCTAAGCTAACTCCTCATCTAGATTTAAAAACTCAGACGAAAATGAATATTTTATTTCAGATAGAACTACACCTATTGCTTGCTACAAACTTACTAGGAATCCTAGTTTGGGGCAATGTCATATTTTCTTTAAAACCTAGCAGTTTGGTTGGTTTTTTTTTTTTTTGTTTTTCATATCAGCCTGTAATTTTTAATGCAAATTTTTTCGTAGCTCTGTGTGGAGTATGCCTGTTTCTGATGCCCACTGCACATTCAGTATTAATATTGATTACGAATTAATATTTAATGTGAATAGTACTCATATCAACATTTTTGATCAAGATATTTTAATTTAACTTAAGTTTATTTTTTTACTGGTTATTCTTGTTCATTTTTTGCGTATTCATTTCAAGGATAGCTCAAATTTAAGGATAGGTTTGCTTTTAATAAGGACATAATTTTCAGAATCACTTTCAAAATTGAACTTTATATGATTACAGAATGGAAACAGTTTCAATACTAATATTTCTCAACTGTATACTACAGCATTAATATAAATATATCCTAAAATAAGAATGGAGAAAATATTATCCTAGAATCATAGGATCACAGAATGGATTGAGTTGGAAGGGGCCTTAAAGATCATCTAGTTCCAACTCCCCTGCCATGGGCAGGGACACCTTTCACTAGACCAGGCTGCTCAAGGCCCTCTCCAGCTTGGCCTTGAACACTGCCAGTGATGGAGCATTTATCACTTCCTTGGGCAACCTGTTCCAGTGCCTCACCACCCTCACAGTAAAGATCTTCTTCCTTTTATCTAACCTGAAACTTCCCTGTTTAAGTTTGATCGTCTCCCCTGTTTGTCATCAGATACTGGTAAATAACAAGTATGTATTTAATAGAAACTCTCTTTATCTTGTAATTAGTCAGCTCAAATAATCTTAAATACAGGTAATGTTCCTGTGTGGGTCCAAACCTTCGCAGCAGAGCTTTTCCATATGCTCTTTAAAAGCATCTGCAGACATTATCTGTAGACAGCAAAAGCTTATTTATTTTTTTGCTACCGTGAACATCAGCCCTGCCTGGTAGATCATGCTCAGTTTCTCAAACATGTTCGGTTTATCCCTCTTCTCCCTGGTAGGTCACCTACTCCTTCTCTGAGGGGGTTTTGAAGCTTGTCTTGGCAAGATGGAAAGAGCTGTTACAGAAATTACCATTACAAATTTTTAAATCCCAGTCATAGTTTGCCAGGGGGTGCAGAGTTTAAATGGATAAAGTTTTTTGGCTTCAGATTCCAGACCATTTTGGTGATTAGTTCCTGTGAGCCATGGCTCCCATCACACTGCATATTTTTGTAAAAGAGGCCAGGGCCACCTATCTTTATCCCATGGCTTTAGAGTGGCAGTGGCTGGACTAGGTAACTCTGCTTATTCTTCAGCCTCTCTTGTAAAGAAAGGCAAGGGCCATATCACAGATATCCTGAGGCATATTCAGCTGGTTCAAAGGATTCCATTTAGACCACCTTGAAGTAGAAGTGTAGGTATTTTAGCCTGAATTGTTTCTAGAGGTTTCTTTTAACACTATATTATAACATTAAATCTTTTGGTGCCCATTACAAAGAGGTAATCTGACCTTGTTTGGGTAGTGTGAAAACCACTGAAGAGACTTATGGCAACTATAAAGGATTTACTCTGGCATGCAGAAAAGTAGGGAAGGCCTCACCTGAACTGAGAGTTGAAAGGAACGTGCCACATCAAATTTCTGCTAGGAACACAGAAATGATTGTCCAGGGCAACTAAACAAAACATTATGAGAAAAGTATACTTGATTTTTTTTTTATTTTTCAGAACCACACAAGAAAGAAAAATAATATAAATTGGTGAATATTTTCCCCATGTTAGCTTGCATTTCAATTATGATTATGTTTTAAATTTATGCATGCCAGAAGTAAATATTTTATTTTTGCTTGTTTTTACACACAAAACAGCAAAGAAAGAAGTAAAAGTACATGGTAAGTCCTGAAAGTCAGTAAGTTTTAGAGTCTCATTTATGTTGTATTATTATAATTTATGTTATATTTTAACTTGAGACAGGATTAGGTAAAATTACAAAAAACTGAAGCCAAGCATAAGTATTTGATCATAGTTACTTGAGCAACTGTATGGCTATGGAGCAGAAGTACACCCATTTGTTCTTCCAGAACTAAGATCTGATCAAATGGTGGTGAGAATAACAAGGGTGAGAATATTTTATTTCAGCTTTTAAAAGATTTAGCTTTCTAAGTAAGGGAAACTGCTTTGAGGTTACAGGAAATGTTCTCCAGCATGGAGAGAACAAGATAAGAGCTTCAGAGTGTGGAGGAGAGGAAAAATTTAATTATTTAGTTTGTATTTATTCCAAGTACCAAGCACTTTACTGTTGTAGCCAGGTGCTCTTCCTATTCCGAACTGGAATCTACTTCTTCAGTTTATCCAAATTTGTGAGAGCATAAAGATTTTCAACTCCCTTTACAGCCAAGCTTGATGACTCATTCATCAGATGACTCTATTTTCTCAGACATAAATTCTGAGCAAAAAAAAAAAACCCACCCTACTGTAGACTGTCAATTTATAGAAAAATGACTCTGTCTTTTTCCATAGCAGAAAAATCTGTTACAGTGCTTCAGAATGAAGGTGTGAATAATGAAGAAAGAAAAATGTGGTAGTTAATGCAATTATGAAGCCTAATAAACAAATAAAACTGAAAAAAATTATCAAGGAAGACTATTAAAACTGGATATTCCCTTTTATCAATACCAGAAGAGCTCTGTGGTTTGTTTTCAATAAACTAAAAAGAAGGAAAACAAAATTCTTAACTTCCGAAAATGGCTGAAATTGTTAAAAGGAGATTTCTATTGTATGCCCATGTTTTATATGTGCCTACTCTGAAACCTGTTTTTATTTCTCTCAGCCTCACTACTTGAAAATCATGGAGGTATCGAAGCTCCATATATAACTTACCTATTGACCTTGTTTTCCACTGCTTTTAGTCTGCAGGTTAATCACTTATCTGCCATGAGACTATCCAAAAAAGCAACATATATGTGTGTCATTTTTTCTCTGCATTAAGAAAATGAATGCTTGCTCTGCATAGACAGATAGCATATTGACCAAAGGAAGAGATGTTAAAATCAATCATAATTTCTTTACGCATTTGCAAAATTTGTTTCCTGGAACATTTTCTTTTATTTTACAGTATCTGTGGAAATTCTGAAGCCAAAAGGTGGGTTACTTTACTTGTTTTTAAAATGGAAAGGGAACAATGCTGTTGTTAATTCCACTGTTAACAAAGAAGCTTCTTGTAACAAAACTGATGGCAGGTGTGAATTATTTAAGACAAAGTGGACCTTTTAAATTATATCAGCTCCTTCCTTGTAGGACCTCAAAGCACCTCTAGAAAAAAAGTGTCTTTTCTCTGAATTGCCCATGTACTAAAAAACCTGTAATTCTCTGTCTCTATCAAACTCAGTTTCTAACCCTAACAAAGGCTTTTGTTAAAGGCAGAAAGAAGAAATAACCAACTTTCTATAAAGACTGGCACTTCTTGGCAGTCCAGCTACAGCCCAAACCCAGTGACTGAATAGTTGTTTTTTGGTTTTGTTTTTTTTTTTTTTTTACTGATTCCAGAAATTTTTGCATTGANAAGGCTTTTGTTAAAGGCAGAAAGAAGAAATAACCAACTTTCTATAAAGACTGGCACTTCTTGGCAGTCCAGCTACAGCCCAAACCCAGTGACTGAATAGTTGTTTTTTGGTTTTGTTTTTTTTTTTTTTTACTGAGTCCAGGAATTTTTGCAGTGAGGTTCAGTGAAAGAGTTTTTGTGTTCTTCTCATATAATAACTGCTGATGGCAGAAGGTGGGAGGTGTGGGAGCATCAGTGCTTCCTCCAAGGCTTGCTTACTCCTTTCCAGAAGGCACAGGAAACTGGGAATAATAAGGAACATCAGGGGCTTAAGTCTGAGCTGAGCAAATGTTTAATCATGTCAGTGTCTAACTTCTACCATATATACAATGCAAGAGACTAGCTCTGAATTGCCTTCAAGAACATTACAGATGTCAGTTGTTTCTTAGACACAAACGGAAAATGGAATGCCAAGTTACAAACTGCACTTCACTCTCAGTCCATGTTTATTCATATCAACGACCACCTTGCTTTATAAACATTCCCTTTCAAACAAATGGGACTGCATGTATTAACTGCTTAGACTTTGTGGACTGTGGTTTCCAAACTGTCTTTCACAAGTCAAATGCAGGGAAATGAGGATTACCAGTTTTTAATACCCTGCTATTTTTCAAGAACTTTCTACTTCAGAGTTTATCTCTGAAGCTTCATTCACATTAACCAGTAAATAAGTAGTCAGGCTCAATTGTGAGGCAGTGGAGTGCTCTTCTGGAGCATGAGGAAGAGATGCAGAATCACAGCTGTGGAGATTAATGTAAGGAAATCAAAGCCGATATATTGTTCCCTTTATTGGATATTTTTAAGTTCCCTGCTTCATGGGCTAAATTCATAATGCTGTCATTGCTCTGCAGCTAATTGTATTGAGCAAAACAGAAAGCAGAATAATTTAGGCATTTCTTCTCTTTCTACTCCCACCAGACAAAACACAGAAACTAAAGGGAGGGAAACAAAGTATGTGGAGTTAAGCTTTTATATTTTTAGCAAATTCTAGACAGCCAAACCTGAAAATAAAGGTATCCTTGCTGTTATGGATAATTGAATAAAGCTTTCCCCTATTGTTTGAAGCCTCTGAATAAATCTTTTGAGACATTATTATTTCTTTTGTAATGTTGTAGTATGCATATAAAGTCAACTTCTCCAACATCTGTGAACCCGTTTCTGCCAAGCCTATGTCCTTCAGGGTCTGAAAAAAAAAAATGAACTAATGAAGCACTTGTTATTTACAGAATTAAGTCCCTTTTTGCAAACTTTAGATTTTCTTTGGCCACTACTGGGAAATATTGTCATGTATCTTTTGAAATTGTTATTCTCATGGATTGTACCTATAGTTTTATTAAGAGTTACTTTGTTTAGGTCACTTGGAAAGTTTAGAAACAGAATTAGCAGGGGGTGTGAAACTGCAGAGCTTTTACTTCAACGCTTTATTGCTCTGAGTAGCTTCAATTTTTTTTTTCTGGTGAATACCTTATTTCATATTTTATTAGATAAGAAGCAAACATTTGTATAGGTAACAAGTCTTCATCATTTTGCAAGATGGAAGTGAACTCTTCCTTATGAGCTATTGAATTAAGGAGGACTTGAACAAAATTTGTAGGAAGTTCACAGTTAATTAAGAATAAATAGAAATGTATCTATTATATAAAACAAGAATCATTGTGTTATTTCTGCTGTCAACAGAGCAGTCTCACAACTGAAAATTTTGTTCTCGGCCATCCATAGGATCAGTTAAAAGTTGAACCTGAAAATATTCTCCAGTATTTAAGTAAATAACAACTTTGTTTTAATCATCCACCATTAAAGAGAAATAGCTAATGTTAGCTCTGAAATAATTGTTAATTTCTAAAAAAAAATTACTTGTTAACAAGTGATCTAATTTTGAACATTAAGTTGCTAATTTTGAAACTCAAACGTAGCCTGTACTCCAGTATTTATGTTAAAATATTACATCTGTTCTTTTTACCTCTTAGTAAGGATCACAATTATTTTCATCTAAATATATATTTATGATGACAAATTCCAGTAGTGTTTTAATAGCTAAGACTGAACAAAATCATTGCTCTTGAATCTCTATTTGTTCTTTATTGCTGTTCTTTACTTGTTTACCATTTTTTCTGTTATTAATCCATTTAGAGTAGCAACACTCTGGGTGCAACGTGGTTTCCAATATTCAGTAACTGTTGGCAAATTTTGAAATTTTAAGCATATTCACAGAAGACACAGTTCTGTTCTGAAACCAAGCAAGGCTTTTGATGAAATTCTCTTCTTTGGCTATTAAAAAAATTAATTTGCTGGCAAGAGGCAGTCTGGGCCATTCCAACTAACTTGTACTTCTGATGAAGTACCAAGTTCATAATAACTTTTGTTGCATTTTCTGATAAAAGTTTCTGTAATGCCACTGTGGCAGGGAATTTTTCATGTAATAGAACAGTTCCTAAACCATAAGACACTCCTTAGGTTCATGATCTCTTGATATTAGTGATGTCATGATGAGTATATCCTGTTCCTGACCTCAGGGTTCAGTTTGTGAAGTGTTTGTTGTCTCCAGTCAGAGTGTTTTCTTTCAGCTTTCTTTCACACTGAGTAAACATCTCAAAATAGCTTTAAAATCAATGACATTTTGGAATGCATATTTTTGACGTGGATGCTACTTATGCAACCTGACTCTTTCAGGATAAAAACATTCTGACAATTTGATTGTAGCCTACAACTATTGAGACTGAAGAAATATTTGACTGATGAATTGCTCTCCTGGCTACTTTGAGCACAAAACAATATCTGCTAAGCTATCTCTCATTTGATTCTCAAGAGCTTATGGAATCAGAGAAACAATCCTCATAGAAATCATCCATTTGATCTGCATTATGCCAAGTTGTCAAGAAATTTTACTGAGTAATGACAAAATGTAAATAGGAGTCCAGACTCCATTTACTTCATCCTTTTAAAACTATAATTTACTGAAAATTTGGATCCCTAACAGTTTTCTACTTTTCCCTTTATGTGCATTCATTTAAATGTTTATTATTTCAGGCAGGAGGAAGGAAGTGGTTTTGGTTTGGTTTTCTGGAGGGGCTTTTTTTAACATCTGGTGTTCTTCTGCTGAGGAATAAATTATAAAATGTCTTAAGTCATATGACTAAAGGACCAGTTTTTCAAACTGATAACACCTGCAATAAGATCATTTGTTACAAAGACATCATCTTTCAAGGGGCAAGGGATGAAAATAGAATGAATTGAGCTCTGCCTTGGGTGAAGGATTCGTAAAGAGCTTATGGATAAGCATTAAGGAGCAGACTAAGATACGTGGCACAGCTGTGTGTTTTTACTTCAAGCTGCCTGATCAGGAAGAAGAAATTGTCGGGCCTTCTACAGACAGTTGGAAGTAGCCTCACATTCACAGGCCCTGCTTCTCATGGGTGACTTCTACTATGCTATCTGCTGGAAGGACAACACAGCTAGGCACACTGAAGTACTGTGTCCAGTTCTGGCCTCTCCAGTTCAAGAAAGATGAGGAACTACTGGAGATGGTCCAACAGAGGACTATGAAGATGATTAGGGGACCAGAGCATCTCTTTTAAGAGGAAAGGCTCAGAGGGCTGTGCCTGTTTAGCCTGGAGATTACTCAGCAGGGAGCTGTCCTTGCTTATGGCAGGGGGGTTGGAACTAGATGATCTTAAGGTCCTTTCCAACCCTAACTATTCTATGATTCTATGATCTTAACAATGCATACATATGTCTTAAGGTTGGGTGTCGTTATAGCTGGGGCCAGACTTTTCTGTAGTGCAAAATGACAGGATAAGGGTCAGTGGGCACAAACTGAAACACAGGAAGTTCTACCTGAATATGAGGAATAACTTCTTTACTTTGAGGGTGACAGAGCACTGGAACAAGCTGCCAGGCAGGAGGTGGAGTCTCTTTCTCTAGAGATACTCAAAACATTTTTTGGAGTCTTATTCAAAACACCAACTCTATGTGTGCAGGCTACCAATTTATACAGACTGTTAAAGTGACAGCTATTACTTTGATGATAAAAGACCTCTCAGCATTACCAAAGTAGATCATACCTTCCTTCTCAAAAAGCAAAGAGTATAATGCAATGTCCTATTTGTCCTTCTAGATACTTCTTTGCCATAACCAGATAATGCTAGTTTGCAGTTCCAAAAAGTTACTAAAGCCCTGAACTGTCTCAGCAAGTTCTTCTTTACAGAGACTCACTTACAGAAGTGTTCTAGCATTACTGAACGCACTGACAGCTAGAATACGATTAATAGTACTAGTTGTTATTTTTAAATAGCAGCCTCAGCATTTCTCAAGGATGACTGGTTGTTTTATCATAACTGCACTCATGGTCTACCACCACTGCATGATTTTGATAACTCTAAATACCTGATCTTCTCAGAATGTTGTATTGCTTTTCTACCCTGCAGTTCAGTATCCAAAAAATACTTTCATCTTTTATTCCATCAGCATTCTGGTTTTCAGAAATTGAACAAAACAAAACTGCTTTAGTATTAGCAAAAAGGATAAGCATGCTTTGGAGAAAACAACAGCTCTCAAGAATTCATTTTACTCTTAGCTACTTTTGCAGTTTTAGACAGTAAAAATATGTTTCGGAATGCATATGGAATTTGTTTCTGGTGCTCTTTTTTATATCCTTTTTGTTTTTCCATATTAAAATAAGCTTATTAGTCAAGATGTTAACAACTTCAGGAAGCACTGTGATACTGATTTCTTCAGTAGCAGGGCTGCCCAGATTCATCTAGGCATGTAGGCGTCTAGTTGCTTGCTGATTTATGTAGCCCTACTGATGTGGGCTTAAATAACAATAGCAGGGAACTACAATAAATATTAAGGGACTTTGCTCTTCTTTTACATTCTCTATGTCCACTAACACCAATATAAAGCTAGGTATTTGGATGGAAATGGAGTACTCACTTTTGAGTTTTTTTTCCTGAGGATCCAGTCATTTTTTCAGCCTAGACTTGATTTTCAGGCAAACTGAAGATTATAATTTTCAATAAAATAAGTTACCTGAGGTAACTGAGGTGCAGAGGTGCAAAATTTCACTTTCTTCACCCTACAGTGAAGGTGCAAAATTTCACCCGCTCACCCTACAGTGTCCTGGGATAAGCAAAAGCAAGTGGCAAGGGAGTGATTGATGTATGTGAGCTGGTTCGTCTCATGCAACATGAAGTAGTTCATACATCCATACCTGACATTTCATTGAATCTCAGGAAAGGTTTATCGCTGTGAACAGAAAATCCTTCTTTTGGCTCCAGCCCACTTGCAGACATTGCAGACAGGCCATAGCTTAATAACTGAGCTGGTCTGATTGGGCCACCATGCCCAACGCGATTTCAGAAGGCTCAACTGCTGCCTGATCAGCAAGCCTGGCCTGACCAGGACATCCCTCCAAGAGCAGTGAGCATGCCTGGAGGCACTTTAGAGATCCTTCCAGTTCCCCGAATTTCTCAGCATAAATAATGGCAATAGAACATGATCCTCAGTATTTACCTTGGCTCTAAAAGCCAAGCTCTTAATTTACAACTGCAATTTTCTGCAATAAAATAATAAATGCTGAAAATATTTCTGTGCTTGGCAGGTGAAAAAAACAAGCTGAAGGAATGTTATGGGCTGACACTTTGTAGCTGCAAAGCCATTTCTATATTATCAGATGTAAATTAATTTCCACTGTCCATTTTAAAACCTGCCATTTATGCTGATTGTTTATTCTTTGCACTATTTTTAAGCAAGGCAAAGACAGTGAAGCTTATTTTTTTAATGCCACATTTTTTGTCTCAAACACTATGAGGAGATGATACCTTTTAAAACTAAAGCTATGATTCTTATTCATCATACTAATTATAATAAATTCTGGCTACAAAACCTTGGCTTTATAGAAGCTATGTGTGAGCGCTGCCAATTGCAGCCAAAAAAATAACTTTATATGATTGCAAGACTTAACCCTGAATAATTCAATTAGATGAAAAATATCTATGTTGTCCTAATTATATTCTGCAATCTACAGGAAATCTTGTACATTACCAAACCTGCCATGCAAATCGTCAGAAACTGTAAAAGATTCACATATTTATGTAAGTTTCCTAAGAGAGAAAAGTTTGAAGGGATTCCTTCCTGTACCTCCTCCTCTTAGATAATTTAATCCTTAGTGTGGAGCCATGAACAAATAATCTCTGTCTCTTGCATTTTAGGCTGTGTAAATCAATTTAGGAGCTGTGCAAGCTGAAGCTTGTGAATTATCAGTTGGATATGCCCAGTTGGCCTGACCTGGGCTGTTACAACTGCTTCCCCTGCCATCAGTAAAGGTCTATGAGCCCTTCAGAAGAACGAACCTTAAATTCTCTCTTTCATGCAGAAATTGCAGTGTCAACTGTGATACAGCTATGTACTTATAGCATATAATCTGGCTGTGGCCCACTGTCCTCCCTGAGACTAGCTACAGGGTTAAAATTAAGATTATGGGAAGTATTTTGCTGTGTCAAGGACACAGAATACAGATTTCTGTAGTACAAGCAGAAAATCATGCTTACATGAGAAACTCACATAGCTGGGCAAAGTAGACCTGCTTGCTTTGCTCTCTCCTATGTGATGTGTACTGCAGTTTAGCCTCTGTTTCACCAGGGATCTATAAGTCAATGCTGCTATTTGTTTTCTGAAAGGAAAAAAAAAATCTCTTTTTGCTTTTCCTCTTTTTAAGATAGGTAAAAAATACTTGTAGTCAAACACTTATATAGGCATGTATGGGGTGGTGGGGAAGGGAGAAGGTATCTCGTGGTTCCAAATCTTTGAAATCATTTACCTTAAAGTAATCTGTAAGCATTAAGAAAAGCTTTGTCTGTTGGGGCAACACTTCAGTTTAGAAATCTTACTTAAACCTTATCATTGTTTTGCAGGAGTACCTGAAAAGAAGGAAGAAAAAGCAACAAAGGCAACAGGGCAAGGTAAAAAGTAAAGAAAGTGGTTTGCCGTTATCTTTCTTAAAAACCAATGGCCCAGAAACAAAAGCCTAAGATTCAGACAGCTATATGACAACAGCCTTTAAATCCATTGTTCTGCTAAGTATTAGTTAGGACTTTGCTGTATTTTTCAAACAGGGAATTTCCACTAGGAAATTAGCTTTGTTCCACTTCCACAAAAACATAACTCCCTCAAAAAGGGTGAATAGGCTGCCCATTTCTGCTTGAAGATCCTGTGCTGGGACTTTGTGACCCACACATCTTGCAAGAGGCCTTCTGCCCCTGTAGATTCAGAATGGATCAGCCTTTAATTTTCAGACCTCAGAGTGACTTGCAATGAGGTAAAGGGGCAGAAGACCCCTAAAGACAGCTTAACCCTAATGAAGCATTAGCCCCATGAAAATCCATAAAGATTCACTGCAGAAAAACTCAAATGCTCTCAAAAGTAGAACTTGTAGATGTTGTTAGCAAAATACATAGGATTGGTATGAATGAGGCATGGGTGGGAATGTTTGGGAGTCAGATCAGCATAAGAAAAGATACAAGAACCACATGTGTTGACAACACATAGTTCAGAAGGTTGCAAAGTCTATATAGTTTCCAAAGCCAACCAGAGCAGGAGCACCAAGGGTTGGTCTACACCCAGGCTAAAACAAAGCTTGAGCCACTGTGTGATGATGGTGAATAGAAAATGAGCCCTAAAGCATCTAGATAGCCTTGTAATATTTAGATGTGCGTTTTCCCATGATATACAATTACATCTATTATTATTGTTGCTACTTTCAGCTTCTCCTGCATTCTTGCTTCTTGTACACTTGCTAAAAGCAATCCATACTTTTTTCTTATGTTAGTATGGTAAAGGGGCTAAGCAGAAAATATTGGCAGAAATACCCAAAGCTTATCAGCCTTGGCTTCCTTTATAACAATACACATCATAATCTACTGTGCTTGTTACTAACTGTCTACCAAGGTGATTTTCATATTTACTCATGCTTGAATTTGCAATTAAAGCCCTGATGATGAATTTGGCATTTCAGTCTTAACATACTGGAGTTTTTCAAAACTTGCCAGTAACCTTCAAAATAAATTAAACACACGATTACTAATGTAGTTTTGGTCAGTTTCCCAGCTGTAGCTTTACTCAGCATTACTTAAACCAGCACAGGCACCCTGCAGAAGCTGTCAGCTGCTTGTTAGTTGTGATGGAAAAGGTTATAATTAGGTGGGTCTGAGTCCAGATATCAGTTATTGTCAGTCTGGGTATCTCCACACTATTTTCCATTGCAATACAAGTGCTTCTGCAGCCACCTGCACTACATCCCTTCTGTTCGGCTGTCTCATGCAGCAGTGAGGTTGTGTTTGCTGTAAGATTTGTTCCTTCTACAATGTGCCAACATTAGATGGGACTTTATTTGTAATATATTTCAACTGTGCCATAAAGTCCACAGGCTCTCTGAAAAAGAGAACTGTACAAACCATAGTTTCACATGGTTGGCATTGAGCAGGGATTTCTAAGCCCTTGGTTGTGATACCCACAGGGCTCAAAAAGGGGACAGCAGCAGCAGCAGCAGCACTATCTACCCATAACAGCAGCCATCCAGTTTCTGCAAGTCAAAGGAATAAGAGCAGTCTATTACAACTACTTCTGCAGCTACTTCCAAGTGCTGGGAGTAGCTCAGTTCCTCTGCTGCACAGAAGCAAACATAAATACTTTCAGACAGCAATTGCCTCTGCTTTTCATATCTGCACCCTATATGTATGGAGCTACTGCCAACACGTTGATCAACCAAAGACAAATGAGGCAAAAAACCTTTCAGAAAGTTGTTGGTTTGTTTTGGTTTGGTTTTTTTTGTGTTTCTTTTTTTGTTTGTTTGTTTGGTTGGTTGGTTGGTTTGGTTTTGGTTTTGGTTTTTTTTAATATTAGCAAGTACTTCTATTTCTCATGGAAGAGTAAAATATAAGGTGATGGAAGCAGCTCTGAGTTATGTTTTGAGTGAAAACTGCACCTAATTCACTGATTCCAGTTATCAGAAAGATCTGAAGAAAAGTGAGGACTCTTTGTTAATCGGGGATGTACAAATTCATCAGAAAATAGTTTTTGAACTTAAAGGTATTTTTGAGCCTTTTTAGATTGAGAAATTAAATAATTTGATCTGACAGCTACAGTCCATCATGATACATGTCAAAAGTAGAGGGATTCAGAGCTGGTCAGAACTAGGATTTGCAATTTAAAAAAACCCACTAAATGCATGATTACTTGCAGGAAAACATAGGATGTTCATGACTCTGTCTAGCAACTGGGGAGTAGCTTCATTGTTTCAAACTAGAAGGTTTTAGTGATCAAACATGCTATTGTGGTTTTGACCTCAAATGCCTTTGGTCTGGAAACAGACTAAATGTTGCTACACCATTTCAGTTCACTGATCTTTTATTAGTAGTAAATCAAAGTTACATGTAACATTTTTAACAGTACAAGGGAGAGCAAGAAGGCGGAGAATTGCCAGAAGTGTCTAGGAAAACACAGTGCTTTAATTCTTTGTCCTATTTGAAAAATGACAGGAGCAACTGTCAGACGGTTGCCAGGGAGATACTGCCTCCTATTAAGGCAACTGAGAATTAATATTTAAAAGAAATGAGTAAAAGGCAAAGATTTTTTATGAGATACCCAAGATTACTGAGAAAGGAATTAACTGCCATCAGTTAAAGCAGGTCACGTGAGACTGGGGGGTTTTATGCTTTTGTTGCATGTCTGTAAGGTACTAGATGGGAACAATGAACTTTTTTCACATACACTGTCAAGCAACAATAGAATGGAAATCACTTTCAGGATATGTTTAAGCATTTTTGGACAACATATATTTAAATAGATTTTCATTAGCTGACTGTATTAAAAATAATTTTCTATGTGAATACCTATTCTAATCTTTCCTTTTTCTTTTCTCTTTTCATTTCTCCTTTCCCTCTTTTGTCTTTCCTCAGATAAACAAAAGACGAAGCAAGGAAGTAAGCAATCATTTTACATAATGCTTCTCCCTACAATTGATAAAGCAATATCTAATCTATCAATGAAAAGAAAAAAGTATAGAAACTCCTGCTGCAGTCAGAATTGTAAATTATGGTTTATTAGACAGAGTAAAACTGATACAACAAATCTGATAATAATAATAATAAAAAGAAATAATAATAATAATAATAATGGGTATGTTAAGAAATTCTAGTCTGTTTATGCCAAAGAAGTTTCATGCCAATACTGTATATTCTTCCCTGATAAAAGGAAGAGATGCATAATGCCACCACATACCAAAAAAAAAAAAAAAAAAAAA
>NDXB01002851.1:0-13166 GCA_002631895.1 Agapornis roseicollis
TCCAGTGGAAGGGGTCCCTGCCCGTGGGAGCAGGGGTTGGAGCTGGAGGAGCTTTAAGGTCCCCTCACAAACCATTCACATGCTCCTACTGAGAAGCTGTTCCTGTCAGACCCAACAGGCAGCTTCATCATAACTGTACATGGTTATGATGCATCATACCTGGTGCATCATACCCGTTAACCCTGGGGGCCACTTGAGCTGGAGTAAGAGCAGCCTCAACCTCCCAGGTGTTGTTCTCAGGCTGTGCCCATGGTGTGAAGCCTGGCTCACAGGGCAGGTTTCCTCTGGGTGGATCTGATGTCCCACAGAACCAACCAACTCGGAAGGGACCTCTGGAAGGTGTTAAGACAATGTCCTGGTCTAAGCAGGGTGAGCTCTAACGCCAGATCTGGCTCCTCAGGGCAGGTTTGGTTTTCAAGTACTTGCATGCATTGGAGTTTCCACCATCTCCTTACACAGCCTCTTGTTGCTCTTGGCCATGCTCACAGGGAAACACCTCCCCTTGTACCCAGTGAGGGTTTCCTTTGGCTCGAGCTGGGTCCCTCACCTCTCGTCATTTCACTGCCCACCTCTGCTGCTGCCTTCCCCATCCCAGCCCGAGCCTCGCTGCAGCTCCTCTCCTCCCAGCTGCAGGAAGCAGCTCCCTCAGCCTCGACTCTCCAGGCCTGGCTCATCTCAGGAGCAAAGCCACGGTGCTGCAGGGCCAGGTTCTGCCACACGCAGCACCACTGGGGAGGCCTGACTATGGGGAGCACAGCTTCAGTGTCTGCACTGGTCACTAACCCTAACCCTTTGCTCGTACCGAGTCGGAGTCTTCCTCAGCCTGGTGGTGTGCGAAGTCAACGTAATCATCCTTCTGGATGTCCAGAACCTCCTCCTCGTACTCAGTCTGGTAATCTGACTCATCTGAAGGGGGGGGGGGAGAAAACAAACACCAGGTTTAGGCAGTGGAGAGAACTGAGAGGGGAACGGGCACAGGGCAGGGTGGCTGCTGGACCCCATCGGTGGACTGGGACAGCTCCAAACAGAGCCCAGCTCTGCAGGCAGGTCACACAGCAAACCATGTCCTCTGTGTGCTGGTGGCCTGCACCCTGCAGCAACAGCAGCAAGCTGGCTGTGTTATCCTGGTGGGCACGGCTGCCCAGCCCAATGGGACGCAAGCACTGGCAGTGGGAGATGCTCCCTGCTGAATGCTCCTCACAGCACGGCTGCTGTCTCCCACCCATCGGTCCCGACCGGCCCTGCAGACCTTTGAAAGTGAAGCCATGAGCTCCTGATCCAAACTGCCCTGCACATCGCTCCCAGCTCCCTGGGAACAGGGACCTGCAGGCCCAGGTGAGCTCCTCCTGGTGCAGAGATGGTACCACAGGACACCTCTCCCTGCTAATCCAGCACACCAAGCACAGCAGTGAGCAGCAGGACACAACACCAAGCGCAGTCCCCAGCACCAAAGCCTGCTCCCAAGGAGCAAGGAGTCAATGTCTCAACTCCACAATCAATCCCTGCAGACACAATACAATTTCCAGCACCAGGACATCACTTTAGGAGCTGTAGAAGAGACAACAGGAGCCTCACAGCCCACAGGGCTGACTCCCCCCATCAACTCAGTGCTCAGTGAACGTGCCCATCACTGGCCCCATGCTGCACCAGAAACACCAGCAGAGCCCCCTCCCCATGGACACGGATGCGGGATGTGCAGGCAGCAGAGCAGGCAGCAATCGGCCGCCTTCCTCTTGCACACTCTGGAAGTGAAGGTGTTAAAGAGGCGGAAAATGCTCTTTGTGACCCTTGCTCCATGAGCTCAAGCGTGCCCTGTGCTGCTGAAGCCATCTCTGGTGCTCAGCCCACCCGTGAGGAGAGTGGCTCGTGTTTAAACCCGATTCTTCCTGAAGTGTTCCTTTAGGGAACAGTCCCGAGCATCTGCTCGGTGCTGAAGACAACGGCACAGTCTGTTCACAGCCTCGCCTTCACCACGGAGCCACGTCCAACAACAGGAGGAGGGGAACAGTTGGGCTCCTTCTCCACTTTTTGGTTATCTTTGGCTGTGGATCAGAGCCTTGTTGTCAGTTTGTACTAACCCCACCTGGACGACACACACCCGAGGACCTGCAAACTCACCGGAGCACCAACAGGCAGCACAAGCAACAGTGCGAGGCTTACAGCTCCCATAAAACCGATTGCCATCAAACCCAAGCACCTTCATTTCCCAAGTGCTATTCAGCATTTAACAGGCCTTTACACAGACACCAGCATCAAGGAGGGGTGTGCGGGTCCCTTCTCACACCCTTCACACAGCAGCTCCGGGTGTTGGGGGGCTGCAGGGGGATGGAGAGCAGAAGGTGCTCCTGCTGTCCCCAGCACCATCTCCCACTGCCCAGCTCCAGGCACTGCTCGGTTACACCACAAACACTCCCAGCAGCACCAAGCAGGGCCGAGGGCTCCTTGCTCTGCCCCATGCACCAACACCCAAACAGCACAGCTCCAAATTGAGCCCACCAAGAGGGGGTTATGCCCCCCCACTGCAGGGCAGTGCATGCTCCATGCTCTCAGGACACAGACACACTTCTCACACCAAAGGCCTGCTTTGGGATTCTGGAGCTTTAGCATTTCTCGCACACCCCCCCCACCACTCTGGACACTTGAAGGACATGGGTGCTGTGTGCCTACAGGGCTTTTGTCTCAGGAACACTGACAGGCTTCAGTGGAATCAGGGCAGCTCATCACAACCTAAGGTGCACCAGTGCTGCTTGATAAAGGTACTTCTGATGTTAAGAAGGTGGCCTAGTGCTGGTGACTGTGCCCCTGAGGGGTCGGGGATGCCTCCTGCATTGCAAAACCAGGCAGCTGACAGCACAATTAACACTGCTCTTCCCCAAAGCTTTTCACCCAAGGGCCTGATGCTGCACTCGTTCTGCTGCGCGGCTGGGTCTGCCCCAGCCCCATGTGCTGCTGCAGCTCATCCTGTGAGACCAAGGGTGATGGGGACAGCCCAAACCATCCACATGAAACCTGCTGTAGGACATCACCCAGGAGCCTGCACAGCTTCGGTAGCTGGGATGCACTGAGCCACCCTTGGAGCAGGGCACCCACGCTCCCCTGGCCCTGCTGTACACAAGACGAGGGCAGCTGTGTTGTGTACCCCAGCATCCCACTTGAGGGGGTGTTTGGGTGCACACCACAGACACAAACCCTGCAGTGGCTCAGCTGCTGCTCTCCTGCAGAGCTTCCCCCCTGCTCACCGGCAGCACCGGCACCCCGGGCTCAGCACACGGCTTCATCCCACTTCCTTCTATTCCCCCTCCCTGGGGAACTGTCTCCCTTTTGTTTCTCCAGTCATTGCTCTCGGTCTGCTCAAGAGTGGAGAGGAAACTTGAGTGCCCTCTGCCCCAAAGAGGAGACAACTCCTGACCCAGAGGCTCCGCCAGCCTCTGCCCACGGGGGCCTTTCACCCCTTGCTCTGATGCTTCCCAGTCCATCAGAACATGAACATGTTCTTCTTTCTTCACAACAGGATTACTGCCACAGCCTCTGCACCCAGCCTGAGACCTGTGCTGTGAACCCGGGCAGGCAGAGCCCTTCCAAATCCCTGCAGTCAGAGGCCTCACTCAGGAAGGGATCTCCAGGAGGAAGAAGGTTTCACCCTCTTGCACAGTGCTGGGTCACAGCCAGCCTAGGAGGTGGTTACCTACAGGGACGCAGCAGTCAGACCATCACCACCACCATCACAAGCAGACAAAGGCAGTCACCAGCAGGTACAGGAAGCCACAAGGCTGTTGTCAAGGAGGTGTCACCCTCTACCTGAGCTCTCAAGGGACAGGCCACTTGCCTCACAGCTCCTCACACCTCATCCTTTACATTGCCTTGGAAAGCCTTCAAAGGGACTTAAGCTGTCTGAGAGGCACTGGCACAGGGTGCCCAGAGAAGCTGTGACTGCCCCATCCCTGGCAGTGTTCAAGGCCAGGTTGGACACAGGGGCTTGGAGCAAGCTGCTCCAGTGGAAGACCCCTTCCCCTGCCTGTGGCAAGGGGTTGGAGCTGGATGGGTTTAAAGATCCCTTCCAACACAAACCAGGCTGGGATTCCATGCTCCTCCTGCTTCTCTGGAGTCTGTAAACCAACAGATTTCAGCATCCATGAGGAGCACGTGGCACCTGCCTGTCCCATCCCAGGCAGCCCTGCACAGATGCTCCGTAGCCCAGAATCTGCCCCATCTCCTTTCCGAGACACACATCCCTTTGTTACACTGGTGTCCATGGGCTCACCCAGCAGGAAGTGAATCTTCCTAATGGGGGAGAAGGATCAGAACCTGTACCAAGGAGGAAGATCTGTCCCGTACACTGGTTACATCTCAGCAGGTCTCAGTGCCTCTGCCTTAAATAATCATGTTACATGAACTCTTCATCTTTATTCACACTGTTTCAACCACGTTTGATTAATATTGTCTTCTTGAGGCATATGATTGCAATTAGCATTTCAAATTACCACAGGGACATCTCTACAAACAGCCACAGATGGGAAGACTGCTAACTTTAGATTCCCCTCGGCAAGAACAAGAATCAGGAGGAGGGGACAGACTGTTTATAAAGAGCTCTAGCACTGGAGATTTTGGGCCTGGAAAGCTCTCATCATTCCAGTCAAGCTCCTGTATGGCACAGGGCATGGATGAGGCACAAGGCACTCAATATACCTTCATGTAAAGATGCAGGTGGTGTTACCTGTTCCTCAATAGTTCACTAGGGCTCCCTATAACAGGAGCATACAAAAAGCATTGGAGCCAACGAGTCACTCCAGATCCTGCTCATGACAGCAGGGAAAATCCCTTCAGTCTAAGCTTGAAATCAGCCTCCTCCCATGCCAGGACATGGATACAAGAGTGAAGCCACCACAGGTACACAGGCCAGCACAGGGGGGTGCAAACTCATCTTTGCAGGACTTGCCACATGTGTTACTCCACTCAGATGAGGCAAACTGGAGCAGGGATTGCTCCCACCAGGAAGCTGCACTGGTCCACACTGGTAACGGGCTGACAGGGGATGTGTCACCATGGCAACAACATCTGACTGCCCGAGGGGGATGCAGAGGGCCTGGCACACCTCGGGCAGAGGCTCTGGATGAAGCAGGAGACAGCGCTCTGCTGGCTGTGCTCCGCAGCGCCCGGAGCTGGCCGACAGCCCTGAACCACCCCGGCTTAGAGCCTGGGGCCATGGAGCAGACAGAGGTGGCACCCGGGGGGTGAGCATCCAGCCCTGCCCTTCCCACCGCTCCCGCAGTGCCGCTGGGATCACCCCACTCACCATCTGCCACCGGGGCCTTCACGGGCTCGATCCGGGACACGATTTCTGCCAGGTCGGTGAAGGAGGTGGTGGGACAGGTCACGTTCTGGAAGACACGACACCAAGGACATGACGTGGTACCAAACACACATGGAAACAAACAAACAAGCCAGGGCCGCAGGAACATGATCCTGCACAGACAGAGCTCCAGACACACAAATTCTCCAATTGCCCCCGCAAAAGCCATTACTCATCAGTGAGTAATTCCCGGTACAACTCTGCTGGTGGCAGAGATGGGATTCCCAAGTGCAAACAGTGGGACAGCCTCTAATGGTTCCTTCTCCATCCACGCAACAAGAAGTCTTATAGAAAATTCAGCAAACTATAGAAAAGATCATGAAGGCAAGAACTGGAGGCACTGGTCCAGGACAGGCAGTGCCCATCGGACTTGTTTGTCACCACAAGAGGCACTGGCTGGGCCATGCGTAGCCCAGGGACTTTTTGCCTTCCCTTGGGAGAAGGGAGGCTCAGGTCGGAGCCTGCACATGGTCCACCCTGCAGAGATGCTGCATGGACCAGAGCACTGGCGTGAGCAGAACCCACCCAAGGACCCCACCAGCAAGATGTGGAGCTGGAGGTGCTGCAGTGATGAGCCTGAGGCATGTGCTCCTCCAGCAAGGAGAGGCATTTCCCACTTTAATTCCTGTTTCCAACAAACCTTTGCTATTTTCACTGTCTCACCTGAGCAGTGGGTTCCGTGTTCTCTATTTTGAGAAGTTGCTTGCTCCATTTCTCCTCTAACAAAACACAACTTTGGCATTTAAGACTGATGTGGTCTTCCCATGTGCCATGCCCTGAGCAGCCCTACCTGCCCCTGCAGGGCCACAGACAAGGTCACAGGACAGAAACCTGAACAACTCTCTTTAAACACAGTGACTTTAATTAGTACAACAGCAACCCCCACCTCAGAGCAGAGAGATGGGGAACTGCTGGCAGGAACAGGCCTAAGGAGAGGGACTTGGGGGTGTTACTGATGAGCAGCTCCCCATGACCCGACTTCAGTGAGCACCTGAGCCAAGAACCCCCCTGTGTGCTGGGTGCACCCCCAGAGCATGAGCAGCAGCTCAGGGAGGGGATCCTGCCCCTCTGCTGTGCTCTGGGGAGACCTGAGAGCAGCTCCAGGGCCTAAAGGGGCTGCAGGGAACCTGCAGAGCGGCTTGGGACAAGGGCCTGTAGGGCCAGGCCAAGGGCAATGGCTTGAACCTGCCTGAACAGGGGAGTCTGAGCTGAGCTCTGAGGCAGAAGCTGTTCCCCGTGAGGGTGCTGAGGCGCTGGCCCAGGGTGATGGCCCAGAGAAGCTGTGGCTGCCCCATCCCTGGCAGTGCTCAAGGCCAGGTTGGACACAGGGGCTTGGAGCAAGCTGCTCCAGTGGAAGGGGTCCCTGCCCGTGGCAGGGGTTGGGGCTGGAGGAGCTTTAAGGTCCCTTCCAACATAAACCAGGCTGGGATTCTGTGTCATTGACACCAGGCTGCCAGGTATTACTGTGACAATCATTTTTCTAAACACCTAGACCTGCTCATGTGCTTCCAGACAGGGCAGTTTGCTTACACAGGGGTTTTATGAGCAATTCTTTGCTCTTCTGGCAAGAGCACTGACACTATGAATCATGCAGCCTCTGTGGGGGTCACAGCAGAAGCCCATTACAGCTGCAGCAGATTGCTCTCAGCTGACCTGTAATCCATAACTAACTTTTGATGTGATTTAGTACAACTACAGCAAGGTGTGGATCCAGGACAAACATCTGGTGGGGAGCAGGGCACAGAGAAAAGCCCAGAGGGAATTAAACATACTTGTATGGAATGAAACAGCAGTAGCTCAGGACACACTTTAGAACATAAACAAGTCAGGAAACTCAGTGTGACCATTAAGCTATCACCAAGAGGGGGAGTCAGGCCAGTCTCATATTGTACATCCAACCTGAATGGTCCCAGTGAGGTGGTTGCAGAAGGTTGTTCCCCAGGACAGGGGAAAAAGACATCTATATCTTCATTTTGTGCCATAAGACTGAGGGATATGTACAAACTATGGCCACCACAGACAGCACTGTGCCAGGCTGTGGCTCTACAAATGTGGACTCTTAGCAAGCAGGCAAAGGGACTGCACCGAGACCTCAGTGGGATATATGCCTGAGCTGTCCTGGGAGCAGGGAGCAGACAGGGACCGGCTTTGGAGGGGATGGAAGCCCAAGAGGCTACCTGAAGAGCTGAACAAATCCTGCAGCCACCATCACCGAAAGGTGATGCAGGAGAACCACCATCAGCTCACGTGGGTAGGAAGCAATCCCAAGTGTGACCATACCCATGGGAGCATCCGTCACTGTCACACAGATGATCCCCATGTAGGCCTGCTGGAGGATGAGGCAGCTGCACCCCAAAGTCTCAGCACTGAGACTGGAACCACTCTTGGGAAACCAGGTGCCCTCCTACACTCATCTGATGCTTTGCCAACAGGAATTCAATGGTTAAGCCCGTCCTCTTACTACTTTTAAGGACCAAACCACACTCCATCAGTTAACACCAGGCAAAGAAGTGTCTCAAATTCATTTGGAACCTACTCCAAACCCTTTCTGCTGCTATTTTCTTTTTCCAAGGCTGAAACTATCCTCTTTGGTACCATCTTTATTAACTAAATTGGAGAAGACAGTTCCTATTGTAGTCTGCTGGATTATATTTAACTTTGACTGTGAATAACACTTCAATAGACAAAACCTCCCCAAGGAGATCCAATTAACAGCACTGAATAATTCTGTGCTGGGGCAGAGTAAGGGCCGTTCAAGTGAAGTTTACATAAGGTTCCTGTCACTTGTTTCTTCAGCATTTGCATCTTGGAGACAACATAAAAGGGACTGAGTGATGAAAGCAAAGGAAAAGTATCTCAGTGATTAAATGCTGGAGGTTTTAGGTAAAAACTCCATGCTTACAACATGGAAACAAGATGAGAAGAAACTGCTCAGCTCGCTCAGACGTTGAACGCGCTGGAAATAGCTGAAGAACTAAAATATAGAAAGCATCAAAACCTTTGCTAATGAAAGGCAAGTTAAAAATATCAGCTGTTATCCTGGGAAGACAGCAGAGCTAAAGGACTTAACTGCCTCTAATGGACTACCAAAAAAGAGACAGCCCCCCCAGTGGGAGCTGCAGAACTTGCTGTTGAAACTAAAGCCTACTGAAACAAAAGGCAGATGAGAAAAGCAGTGAACGCTTTCTGCCTTGGTACCAAGTGCACACAGAAATGCAATGAGAGGCTACAGCTACAATGAATACGTGACATATTTGATCTCCAGGGCAGGTAAAGGGCCCTTGGGTTGTATAAAGTAGGGTAAACTGTGACAAATGTAAAACATGCTGCTTGATGCATGACTGTAACATCGTGATTCAACTGAAATATCAGCCTGAATCCCTGTATCTCACAGAATGGACCATTTTAAAAGAAGTCTTCTTTAAAAGAAGCATTTGTTACAGCAATGAATATGTTTGAGCTTGTTACCAGCTTGTGATAAAAAACACAGGATGAAATTAGAGGCTGAGAGAGCTGGGCTGGTTCAGCTGGAGAAGAGAAGGCTCCTGAAGGGGAGACCTGAGAGCAGCTCCAGGGCCTAAAGGGGCTGCAGGGAACCTGGAGAGAAAGGGGCTTGGGACAAGGGCCTGTAGGGCCAGGCCAAGGGCAATGGCTTGAACCTGCCCGAACAGGGGAGACTGAGCTGAGCTCTGAGGCAGAAGCTGTTCCCTGTGAGGGTGCTGAGGCGCTGGCCCAGGGGGATGGCCCAGAGAAGCTGTGGCTGCCCCATCCCTGGCAGTGCTCAAGGCCAGGTTGGACACAGGGGCTTGGAGCAAGCTGCTCCAGTGGAAGGGGTCCCTGCCTGTGGGAGCAGGGGTTGGAGCTGGAGGAGCTTTAAGGTCCCTTCCAACACAAAATATTTTATGATTCTATGAAACAGAAATACGAAACCATTCCTGAAACAAGAACAGTTTTCTCTCCCATGACTTCTCCTTATGACTATTAATACAAAAATTAAACACATACCAGCTTATAATTAGTCTGAACACAAGCTGTCTGTGGCAGGATGGGGACTTGGCTTCTGCAGCTCAGACTGAAGTGCTTCCTAGTCCAAGTCATCTTCATCTTCCCAGAAAGAAATAACAAGTCTGGGGGCTCCTCAGGCTACTTGGATCTCCCAACTGATTTCCCACATAGCTCAGTCCCTGTGTGATCCTCCCAGAGCCACTCACCCTACCAGGCAGCTTGGGTAGGATTCGTCTGATGACAGCAAGTCACCAGTGCTAGTCCTCTTGGCTTCCTTCACACGCCGGAGCTGGAGCTGAGGATGCCATTCATCTTATCCCAATGGAACCATTTCCACTTCATCAAGTGACTCACACCATACAGAGGTGACAAATGGGTGTCTAAGTGCAACCAACTCAGATGTGGGTGTCATCTACCTCTCATTGCTACCCTAATGTCTGTGTATGCAAGCACTGCTCTTCCTCATGCCATCTCACTCCCAGCCAAGTGTTCTACCACCCATCCCTGGAAGAGCTGCAAATCCTCAACGTCATTTTTCACCTCTTTTGACTTTCCTTAGTGAAGGCTCACTACAGTTATGATACATTTTGGCAAGCACTTTAAATATTACTGCTCATTTCCCCAGCTGTAGAAGAAGATAAAGATGAATTACTGGGTAAAACACGAAGCCTTCGTGGCACTTGGGATTTAAATCAGAGGAATTCAAAGGCAAGTAAGGGTAATATGCCAATATATTACAATATTGTACCCAAGTCCTCAAAAAGGTGATAACTGCTTCATAAAAACAACTGAAACTTCCCCACCAAGAAACTCAGCCAGCTCACTGAGTTAAACCCAACACTAGAGCCTGACCTCAAATCCTTCAACTCTAAAACCAAGATGTTTTTATCCCACTTTTGAGTAGGTGTCTTAATGGGACTTAAACCACACAGCAACACCATGTAGCCTGTAGACTTACCATAATCATAACGTGCCATTAACTGCTCGGAGGGCATGAAAGACAGCACCTTGACAGCACTGCAAGCTGCTGCAGAGCCGTGGATGACAGCTCTTCAAAAAGCCTTTTCTAGTAGAGGACTAAGGAAGAAAAGCAACAAAGCAAGAAGTCTACAGCCTCGCAGGGTTTTAGCTCTTGACTACAACCACATCTCCAGCAAGGGGTTTAAGCCAAGGAAGCATCTGAGAACTATTTGAGTCACATCCTGAAAGCCAGCAATGGCCAAGATCAATGCCAGTGATCCCAATTTGTGTCCTCTGTGACAAGGACTGAGGACACACACAGTGAAGAAGTGAAAAGTGGGCAGGTAAACATGTACACATCAGTTACACGTATCAGAAAACACTGGTGACCGGTGAACATCCTGCTTGGTGCTGAGGCGCTGGCACAGGGTGCCCAGAGAAGCTGTGGCTGCCCCATCCCTGGCAGTGTTGAAGGCCAGGTTGGATACAGGGGCTTGGAGCAAGCTGCTCCAGTGGAAGGGGTCCCTGCTTGTGGGAGCAGGGGTTGGGGCTGGATGAGCTTTAAGGTCCCTTCCAACACAAACCAGGCTGGGATTCTGTGACTCCTTCAAAGATATCTGTGCTGTGAATGGTTCCAGGTTATAAACCAGGTATGAAGATCCTGTTAGAATGAAACAGCAACAGAAGAGCTGCCTTACAGAGTGCAAATCAATTCATGGGGTTTCCAAGACCCCATTGTACTTGCTGAGGTCTGTACAGGCAGACATGAGGGCCTGGGCTGTGGCAAGAGCCCAGTCTGGCCACTTGTAGCTGATGGCTGGGGAAATGCAGGATGTGCTTCAAGGGAAGAAGTTTGAAAAGCTGGTATCTTCACTCTTGCATCAAATACAAGTTGTAGCTAATACAAGCCTGCTCACAATACAGCCTGGAAGCCATCAATCACTGTCTTTCATACCCCTGGGCAGTTGCTCTGCAGCACACAATGTGGTGTGAATCAATAGTGCATTCAAACTCGACACTTACATCAGTTTTGGACTTGCGAGTCTCTTGCCTGTCTCTCAGCATCTTGTCAAGGACTCCACTCCTGCACCAGACATTAAACACGGTTTTCCCATGCTGATATCCCACTTCCTGGAAAAAAAGAGAGTCAGGGAAGAAAATTAATAACTAAAAAAATTTAATAACTAAAAAAAGACATTCTGTCACACCATCTGCAAATTAGGAGATGCAGAGGTTTAGCCCAAGGCCAGGATGTACTATTGCTACCTTCCAGCCTCAGCTACATGAGCTGTTCAGCCTAAGAAATAAAGGGACTGATCATGCAAACAAGGTGCTATTTTAAGTCCAACCACTCCCCTGACCTTTCATGCCACAGGATGCAATGAAAAGTGCTGCCTGACACAACTATTTTTACAGCAGTGGCTTCCAGGAGGCTGCTCACTGAGTAATGCCTTAGAAAGAGACCCTCAGGACACGTGGGTCACCCTTCCAGAGCTGCTCCTGCTTTGGAAAAGGTACCAACACAAATTAATTTGTGTCTTCTCCCTCCTTAGCTCAAGAAGAGCCAAAACCAAGAAGTTACTGTAGGTCACCTGGTCCCAAAATCTCTGGTGATAAGTTAAACCAGGCAGCAAGGAACATGCGAGTGTCAGTTTGCTGGAGCAGAAATAACAGCCCATGGACATCATCAAACCCACAACCCCCACATTCCTCTACTTTAGAAGTATAAACTAACTTGTACTTGGAACACAAGGGAGTCCAGAGGAGGCCATGGAGCTGCTGCGAGGGCTGCTCACAAGCGTGTCAATCTTCAGATGTTTCTGCAGGGCTTTGCTCTTCTCCTAGGCTGGACCCTACCCAGTTTTCTTCAACTCCATCTCCTTTATGGATGTAGTGACACTACAGTATTCTGGTATTGACTCACAGTACCTGGTGTTCTATGATTCTGTGAATACTCATTAGGCTGCGGATTGATTCAGAATCATAGAATCATGGAATGGTATGGCTTGGAGGGGACCTTAAAGCACCTCCAGCTCCAACCCCTGTCATGGGCAGGGACCCCTTCCACTGCAGCAGCTTGCTCCAAGCCCTGTGTCCAACCTGGCCTTGAGCACTGCCAGGGATGGGGCAGCCCCAGCTTCTCTGGGCCATCACCCTGTGCCAGCGCCTCAGCACCCTCCCAGGGAACAGCTTCTGCCTTAAACAGAGGAGATTTATGTTAGATGTAAGTTTGATTCTGATGGTGTCTTACAGATAGTAACCCAAACCAGTAATACAGTTAAACCCTGCACGTTCACATCTGAGGGAGTNCAGAGGAGATTTATGTTAGATGTAAGTTTGATTCTGATGGTGTCTTACAGATAGTAACCCAAACCAGTAATACAGTTAAACCCTGCACGTTCACATCTGAGGGAGTCCCTGGGATCAAGCAGCAGCTATTCCAAACCACCAGCTGATTTCCCAATATAAATATTTTCTCAAGGATATTTGGTGTCTCACAGCTCCTGGGCAAACAGTGGAGCTGAGATTTGGCTGATAAATGCTCCTCTTTGCTAGATGGAGTGCCCTGGCTGTTTCAACAGTCAGGTCCAGCAGTTCATCACAGGAACAGATAGTGAAGTGTCAAACCACTGCTCTGTCTCTGTGTATCTTGGTGTCATTTAAGGGAGTTAAAAAGGCCAGGGAAATTTTTCTCAGTAGAGTAAAACTCGAGGGAAGTGCAGCTTCTCAAACATGGGATTGAGTGCCCCCTCAGCAAGTTTGCTGATGGCACCAAGCTGTGTGTTTTGGTGGATCTGCTGGAGGGAAGGAATGCCATCCAGAGGGACCTTGACACACTTGTGAGGTGGGC
>NDXB01002852.1:0-17175 GCA_002631895.1 Agapornis roseicollis
TTGTTGTTGTTGTTGTTTTGTAGTTTTTTTGTTTTTTTGTTTTTTTTTAAATTTGGTCTTAGTCATTAGTACTTTAGGCCATCTTGTGCTGGTCTAAATATGGACAGTATGTAGGGTCCACTACATCCACAGATATTGAAAGATGCTTATGTAGTAACAAATATATGTTAAACACATGATTAAAGTGAGAGCTACATTTATCATAAATAGCTGCATATGGTGTCCAAGAAATGCAAACACTTCCATGTCATTAAGAATTTACTTGCCTAGCCATTGCTTTCCCGCAAGTTTGAGAAGTTGAGGAGCTGATGTTACTATTACAAGTCATGCTCAAAAGCCTGAAGATAGAGGAATGAATCGTTTGGATTCTTTAATCTGATAGCTCCTTTATGGCAGAAACTGAATATTCAATGTAAAAACCTGATTTTCTATGATACTGGTAGGTCTGAGAGTCTTTATTCCAGCAGGATATTAAAAAAAATCTCCTACTGATATTAATAAATATCATACTAATGCTTATATACAGTCAGCAGTCTGGATCAGGTGCTGTAGGAGAATGGACCTTGTAAGAAGAATGATGGTGAGCAGTGGGTTAGGAGATCTTTTCTTGATATTTGGCAGGTCTCCTAAAGAGATCTGCTGTATTTCCTGTTGTTCTCATAGACAAATGTGTCAAGTGCATGGGACAGAGCCGTGTCTCTTGTGCCATATTTAGCACCATTCTAGTTAATTCCTGATAATTAAAAAGAAAAAAGAAAAAAATTGCAAGGCTGACATGAGGCAATTGAAGTGGAGGTAGCTTAGGCATAAAAGTGAGCTTGTGATAACAGCAGCTGTAGTGGATGTTTTATTACACTGAATAGGGAAAACATGTCCTATTGACATATTGAAAGAAAACCTCAGGATCTTCAGAACATTCAGGACTGAAATTGCATGAAAACTAGTAAACAAGAAAAAATGGTTCAAAATACCCAGGGCCATCTCTTTGGTAACTCTGCATATCCTGTGAAAGGCCATCAAGCTGCGTGTTCAAAAGATTGATCACTTGGTCTGTCTCTGGTGAGCCAGGAGGCAGGGCAATGGCACCCAGGGGTGCTCCTCTTTCAAAATGCAAGAATGTAGAAATTTGGTAATCATCAAATCAATATTTTGGTGATCAAATGTTTCATTTCTGTCATTTAAACTTATTAGTTACCTGCATGTGCAAGGGAACAACATTCCCCTGGGGTGAAGGAAATCCTTCATCCTGGATGCTACAGACCATCTCCAATCACAAAGAATGTGTGATTTATGGTACCATCTTGGTCACTTCACCAGTCTGTTCGTCTTCTGTACTTAGATGTTAATCAGTCAGTATAGTACTAATTTAAATCACTGGATTAAAAAATGTGCTTTCACTAAATGCTTTTTTCACCTTACTATTTGTCAGCATGAGATCATTTTCTCATGGTGAGATTCTGTTCCATTGACATTATCTCTGAATTATATTAAAATGAAAGACAGAAGAAAACCTAATATTTTGTTGTTCAGGAATAATTTCTAAGCCTGTCACTTAGATTTAAATGACTGTGTCAATAAAACAGAGGGAGGATGTTCTTCAGATTCAGTTCAATTGCTGTAGTAAGCAAAATGGGTTATGTCTCTTATGTTCGACAGATGGTCACTAGTTGTTTCACTGGAACATGTCTGAGATCAGACATAATGGCTTGGGCTCTTGGTTCACTCAGGTGACACCTTCCCTTACTTACCACTACCAACACGTCATGGTCACATGCAGCTTTGTTTTGGGGGATTTAGTTGTTGTTGTTTTGTTTTAAAGGCTAACCAGTTTTCAGCAGATCCTACAATTGCAAGTTAAATATTCAAGATTGTAATTCCAAGGAATTTAAATATCAAAAGACAATAAAAAAGGAAAAGAAATGGAATTCATTTCACCCATACCAAACAGTGATATTATTTACTTAGCCAAATTACAGGCCTCTCTTGTAGCTTCAACTGCAGGACAGTTGGGACGAAATTGATGTTTTTCTTATTACTCTGTTTAAATCCTGCTTGCTATTGGCGGTGTCTGAGTGGCAGACAACCTTTTATTTGTTGAGTTCAGACAGAAAGGAATTTGCTCCTCAGGAGAAGCAAATGTTATGAAGGTGCACTTGAATTAGGGGTAGGGGGAAACACACTTTCTAAGAACTGGTCATGGTTTCATAATTAAGAATTGAGTTTTGTATGTAAATTAGGACTGACCAGCCTCTTTTTTAAGTGTGGGTGCTTTTATGATTCCAAAACTTTCACTTTAAACTAAAGACTTAATACAGTTTACAGATTAAAAATTAATTAAGTACATGTCTTTCAAAATATTTAACTCCAGAAGTCAAATGATTTTTTCCCTCACACCCTTAGCCTTAGCTATAAAGATGGAATCCTCTAATCTGCCCTGTTAAAAAAATATTTATAAGCTGTGCAGGGAACACAGAACATAACTTCAGATTGTTCTCAATAAGTGAAGTTTTCGTCTTCTATGGATGTTTAATTAATAATAGATTTTCCTCAGATAATTTTATGTTAAAGTGATTTCTTCTAAAATGTCTGCCATCTCCTTCTGGTCTGGTCTGAAAAAAGAAGTTAGGATAAAAAAAGATTTTTTTTTTAATTTTTATTTTTTTTATTTTTTTCTTAACAGAAGCCATTTCTCAAAACAGCCACCAACTCTGTTCTGACATTAATGGCTTCAAATTGGTCATCCCACACTAAGAAACACAGTGAATATTGTCTGTGAATCAAAACAGTTCATTTCCATGCTGCTAAAGGTTGTTTATTTGTAAGTTTAAGGTTAATTCTGCAGTTTGAGTATTTACAGCACTAGGGGTTCTTACAGTTATTTCCAGCACCCCCATAATGTTTTTACTCTAATAGTGATTCATCTTCTCATTAGCTGGAAATGTGTCCTTAATGTTTAGTGTAGGCAGTCGTAACTAATAATCCTGTCTAGTGGGCAAATGTCAAGGAGTCCTCAGGCAGGTCTGGGGTGTGTGGAGGAGGAATTTGTTCTGTGTGAGGTATGGGGAGGGAAGGAAGGAAGCTTGGTCCTTAGCAGCCATTTGCTGTAGTTATACATCATTTTGGATGTTCAGAGTTATCAGACTGAGTGGTTTGAATGGTCAAAATGTATATAAGTTGTACCAGATTTTTTTAATACTTTATATTACAGCAGCACTTAACTGCTTCCTGGTATCAGCCAAAGTAAATGTAAGTGTAAGCCATGCAATCCTTATTGGTATGTATTTTCAATTGAATAGCAGAATAAATAAGCATTTAAAAGCTGCCTGCTTTATTGGCATGTTGCTCTTTATGTGGATAGAATGTGGGCAAAAATACCAGATTATTTTTTCCTTTTTTCCTTTTATCCTTTTATCTTTTTTTCCTTTCTCCCTTTTTTTCCTTTTCCCCTTTTCTCCTTCCCCTTCCCTTTCCTTCCCTTCCCTTCCCTCCCTTTTCCTCCTTTCCTCTTCTGCTTTCTTCCTGTGCTCCTTTCCTACTTTCCACNGGATAGAATGAAAAATACCAGATTATTTTTTCCTTTTTTCCTTTTATCCTTTTATCTTTTTTTCCTTTCTCCCTTTTTTTCCTTTTCCCCTTTTCTCCTTCCCCTTCCCCTTCCTTCCCTTCCCTTCCCTTCCCTCCCTTTTCCTCCTTTCCTCTTCTGCTTTCTTCCTGTGCTCCTTTCCTACTTTCCACTTTTCATCTTTTTTCTCTCTCTTCCTTTCTTCTTTCCCCTTCTCCTCTTCCCTTCTTTTTCATTCTCTTCTCTTTCTCTAGAACTACTTACCTTTTGTATTCATAAGCAGCCATAGGAAGTAAATGCCTGTGTCATTCATTCCCAAGGGATGCAGAGTTGCTCCTTAAGGAGACTGGGACCTATGATCTTAGAAACTCAAGAGCCAGATTCAATCCATCTCCCACGCAGTAGTCAAAGAGCAGAATATGTGATCCCTTTTGTGATATTTTTCCCAAAAAGAAAACAGCAGTTTGACAATAAATGAGAGATTTTGTTGTGGAGGCAAATTTATTTCAGTTTGTGCACACTGGAAAGCCACAAGACCTTTACTCAGCATTGCATGTGAGGAGTGTACTATGATGTTTGTTTAAAAGCAAAGCAAACCTTTATGCTCTTCACACTTTATTCTTATACAAGTCTCCAAATCTCTATGATTTATGAAATTGCTCTCAGTTTTCGTGCTCCTATTTTACTGAGTCCTTTACACACATTAAAATACTATGCAAATGCTACAAATGCTATACAAGTACAGTTAACAAGTGTTATATAAAAATAAACATTCTGCTGTCTATAGTATCACCTGGTTTGTTTGGGTTTGGGGTTTGTTTGTTTTTTTTTTTTTTTTTAAATATAAGCAAACAAAAATAGGCTTTATAAAACCTTCTTGCCCCTGCACAGTCTCCATACATCCTGAGCCATGACTGAAATCATCACCATCTCAGAACCTCTTTCAGCTCTTGTTTTTTTATTCTTCTCCATTTTTTTATTATTTGGTTAACTTGTGAAATTTTCTCCTTGTAAAAATGAATCAGAAAACTAGAGCAAGTGCCTAAAATTCACACCTTTGTTAAACTTTAATCAAAACCTGATTTGTCAAGTTTTTACTTGCCTCAGGTATGGGAAACCTAGCCCTTTCAGCCTTGGCATCAGTGACAGTTGCGTAATTAGAAGAGGCAGTTGTCAAAGGACCAGCTCTTCCCAGTATGATAAATACACAGAGTAAGTTGTTTGTACTTGAGTATACTATTCACAGGTTATGCCTGTTGTAAATGGGACTCATCTCAGATGCACAAGTTACTGTTCATCCTTGACATTACTTTACAGTTAGGAACCAGGATAAAAGGAGACATAATGGAGATTCAGGCTGGTTCTCAACAAGGTTTGTTTCAAGTGATGACCTACGTATTGCCATGCTATACTTGTGAAAACTGCATTTTCTTATTATAGTTTGTCCTTAAAAGTATATGCAGGCCAACATTTTTTTTCCTTAAATAATGGTGAAGTTCAACATATATTTTTTTTGGTTTGCTAGGAATCATTTGATTTTTCTTTCCTTCTGCTTTATCAGGTTGTCATTCAAGCTCTTACCAGTATCAAGGACCCTGTTAATCACAGAATAATAGAATCATAGAATAGTCAGGGTTGGAAAGGACCTTAAGATCATCTCGTTCCAACCCCCCTGCCATGGGCAGGGAAACCTCACTCTAAACCATGTCACCCAAAGCTTTGTCCAACCTGGCCTTGAACACCGCCAGGCTTGGAGCATTCACAACTTCCTTGGGCAACCCATTCCAGTGCCTCACCACCCTAACAGGAAAGAACTTTTTCCTTATATCCAATCTAAAACTAAATGTTGAGAGAAATGTCTCAAGCCTTAATAAGTTAGCATTCTGCAATTAATTGTGATAGTCTATGTATGTTTGTGAGCAAAATTAAGGTTTGTCCTTTTTTTAGTTAATTGAAGCTATAACCAGTGACATTTCTATGATTAAGGCAATTCTAAATGTGTTACTGGTAATTAAATCTTCCATTAAATTTTATGTGAAATTAGATCCCCTCCTTTTTTCTTCCCTTCCCTTCCCTTCCCTTCCCTTCCCTTCCCTTCCCTTCCCTTCCCTTCCCTTCCTCCCTTCCCCTCCTGTTTAGATGTTGAAAATATAATGCACCCATTTTTTTTCCACTCTGTGCTTTGAATGATTCACTGATATTGAAGATTTTGCATGTCTTAGCCCCTTTACTGTCCACCTGGCCTGTAACACCACTGACTATAGTCTTCTAATTTGTGTCATCCAGAGTTCATAAAGGAGAGGAGAGAAGGATGCTAATTACAAAGGTAATTGGACTGCTGAGGCAAACAGATCCTGATGGTTGTGAATAGGAGCTAAACGGTACTGGTGCTACCTGATGCACACATTTTTATCCTAAGTTTAATAAAAATAGTACTATATGAAAATTGCTGATGATGATATTAGAGAGGGTGGTCGATAGTTTTAGAATTCAGAAGAAAAACCTGTCTTTTGCTGTGTCATGGCTCAGAGTGATATATTGGCAACCAAGGAGAAAGTATTTAACTGAGCAGTTATACCCTAGCAGAGGAACGCCAGCTTGCACCAGCTGGGTGGTTGTTCAAGTGATCAAAAAAGAGGCATTAAATTGAGGGCAATTGTAAAAGTGTTTATCGTAGAAAAGCATTTTGAACAGAGCAATAATCTAAGCAGCTGAATTCCTGTTTCTGTGCTTCATAATGGTTCCCAGTGTGTGTTATCCATGTTGAAAACTTGATTGGCTATAAGAGCCTTCAATGTATGTACTGGATCATAAAACTTTTTTCAAAAGTAATTAATATTACTAATATATTTGCTACTTAGCATCCTTTCTGGAAACTTGTCATTTATATACTTCATTGTTTATAAATCTCACTTATTGTTTATATGATTAGATAAATATATTATCTCCTTATCTGAAGTGAATCACCACAAAACAGCATTTTGACAGAAGAATTTCTTTGCTACCATGGGGTACATAATGAGTTTGCTTTGCTAACTGTGATTTGGTGTTTAGAAAATAGCATATGGCTGCTGGCCATTATAGAAGTGTTATTTCCTGCATTTCACAGTCCTGTTTCCAGAGAGGTTTAAAAAATTGCACAAATGAGCAGTTATATATGTGTTCAGGATGATTTATATTTAATCTCTGCATATTCAATGGACTACAAATGGCAAGATTTGGGATACCTCTTGCAAATATAATTGGGACCAAAGGTACAGCACAAGCAATTTTTGTGTCAGACATGAGTCCCCATTGGCTAAAGGAGAAAAATTCGTGAAACTTCAGGTGCAGAAGAGCTGTAGGAAGATATTACACCCTTGTGAAAGTAGATTTTGTAGCTTCTTTCATGTCCAGTGATGCTCTTCTCTGTGTTTGCATGTATTCCTTGTTAGAACCTTAATTTACTTCAATTACATCATCTTCAAGTACTGCTATCACTGCTTATGTAAGTAACCTCCAAAAGGATATACTAAGGGGCAAAAGAGATAGATGGGGAGATGTGTGGGAAGTCAGAGCAATTCTGAGGCAGACTGCCACAAGGAGGTGGAAGAAGCCCCTCGGTGGATCCTTTCCCTGAATGCTGTCCTGCAACACTGAATTCAGAGCTGCACACTCACTATGATGTGCAGTTTTGAGGAGAGGTTGGCCACTAGAAGTCACAAGGAGAAGGGAAGCATGTTAGTGGAGTTCACATGTGGTAATTTTTTTGTGGAGAGGAACAAATCATAGAATTGTAGAACGGTTTATGTTGGAAGGGACCTTAAATTTTACCTAGTTCCAACTACCTACCACAGGCAGGGACACCTTCCACTAGACCAAGTTGCTCCAAGGCCCATCCGTCCTGGCCTGGAGCATTGCCAGGGATGGGGCAGCTATACCTTCTCTGAGCAACCTGTTCCAGTATCTCACCACTCTCATAGTGAAGAATGTCTTCCTAATATCTAACTTAAATCTACCTCTGTCAGTTTAAAGCTGTATCCCCTGTCCTATCACTACATGTCCTTATAAAAAAATCCCTCTCCAGATTTCTTCTAGGGCTCCTTTAGGTACTGGAAGCTGCTCTAAGGCCTCCCCAGAGCCTTCTCCAGACTGAACAATCCCCACTCTCTCAGTCTGTCTCCATAGCAGAGGTGCTCCAGCCTTCTGAGCATCACTCAACAGCTTCCCTCCAACAGCTCCTCATAATTCTTATGCTGGGCCCCCCAGAGCTGAATGCAGTACTCCAGGTGGGGTACCAAACATGACACTGCTCACAGGAATGCATTAAATTAAACCAATACATCTTGTGATAGTAGAAAAATCATTCACCTACAACCATCTCTCAGATGGTAGAATGTCAGAAATAAAATACTAGCACAAAAGTCTGGATTTACTAATCTGGGGCTCCAAGAGACTTCAGGTCATCTAATAACTTGATGAAACAGAGTAGCTCAAAGGAAAATGCTTCCACTGGGATGTGGATATCAATAGCAACAGGCCTTTCCCAGAGCTATTGGAAGAGCAATGAACTAACGGTTGTGGGACACTATGTACTGAGAGCAGCATTATGAGGGAGACTTGTGGCTTTTTATGATTATAGGAAATGCTAGATATCAGACTCAACAGATTAAATAATGTATTTGCTATTAAATGAGAACTTAACCACAGTGTTAGAGGAAGGCAGCACTTTTACAATATTACATGGTATAGACTCTTCTAAACACTTCATAAAAAAGACCTAGGAGTGAATCTGTGAAGTTCTGGTTTAGATAACCTTTCAGGAAAAGAGGAAACGAAGTCTGAGAAAACATACTAAAACCAATCTTCAGTAGAAATATTTTTCTCCATGTTTGTCTTCTGATTTAAAGTAAAACCTTCGTAAAAGCCATGTATGGGGAAAAAAAAAAAAACCAAAACAAAAATGCAGCTTCCAATGTCATTGACAGTTTGCTGCCAAAAATACAAACCAAAGATGTTGCACCTTAATTTTTCCCATTTAATTTATAATTATAGTCTGCTTGAGTCCTATGCATCTGCTGGGCATTCCGCATGTAACTTCTGGAAGAAAAAAGTCTTTTGCTTTCAAGGAGTCACCAAAGAGGAGTCCAGTGTTTTGCATCCAGAGAGGATAGACATGGCCAAGGTTCTTCCTATGGCTGCTGGTTGCTCAGTAGAGCTGGGAGTCAGTAGCCTGTGTTCAGCCTGACTTCCACTACAGCTGAGCTGGGTGGAGGAGAGGGACCCCACAGTCTCCTCCTCTCCCCCCAGGCTTATGATTCTGGAGCTCTTTAGAGGGAGAAGGATGGAGACAGGCAGTGTTAGACTGAGCTGGCTGTTACATGTGTCAGCAGAAACCTGTACATCTTGGTAGAAGAATGGATTCCACATCTTGGAGAGATGAGGTTGAAAGAGAGAGATGGGCTAGAGGGACTTGTGCCTTTCTTAGGGAGGAGAGAGAGTGGGAGTGCAGAGGGACTTGGTTGGGAATTGGGCAGGTGGCACAGACATCTTTCTGGGCAGTGGTGGTGGAAAAGGAAAAGGAAAGTGTAGTCTTGAGGGGCCTGGGGATCATGGCCTCATATCCCACGCACAGGGCAGCTTGGTTCTTGCCTTGTATGTCTTTTAACCACTATCACTGGGGTCTGATTTTGTTCAGGTCAGTGTCCTTAGCAGGAGGAGGAAAGCAGCTTAGAGATTTGAGAAAGCTGGCAACCTTCCCTGGAGCACTATGTGTCTGCCGAGGCTCTCTACCCTTGTGTGGAGTGTTACTGCTTCCAGTGACAAATACAAAATATATTGTTTTGTTTCTCATCCTTTAGGAGGGGAAATTAACTTTTGCCTGTCGTGCTGGAGAGCTTTGAACAATCCATGACATACAACTTTCTTAGTCAGTAAATGGAAACAAAAGTGTTTTCTCTCCTAAATGATGCCCCCAGAGGTCTGTATGTGTCTGACAATGTAGTTAAAGCTGAATGGCCACCAGTAAAAACTGACTTTCAGGAACTGTAAGTAACACAATGGCTTTAGTCTTGACACAATTTTTATGTGGGGCATCAGCCATTTTGACACATACAAGAACATTTTGAAGTCCAGATTTATGTATCAATATTTGACCTACTCCCCTGCCTTTGTCCTTGAACTTTCTCTCCCACTTCATTTTCTTAGAGAAAGAAACAGCAGCAGCTGAAATACTGCTTCTGTAGTTAACGTACCTGGCTACAAATATGACAGTAGCCTATAGTTTAATTTAGGAAAACTAAGAGGCTATTCCTGACCTAACAACATTAGAAATTTAAGTCTGTCACCTGCAAACACCGTCCTCAGCCAGCACCAGTGCAAATTCCTTCATATTGGCCCCTAGTGTGATACTAATGTTGGCTGGGAATAAGATAATTCATTTTGTGGATGCTGCTTCAGAGCAAAGATTGCCTATCTTGCTTAATTGTGTGCGCTAGTTAGGAGGATGTGGTACAGCTAGGGACAGTGCTGAAGCTGCTACACCTACGATCCCAGGGTAGAGATTCAGGTTGCTTTAGGCTG
Source organism: Agapornis roseicollis (assembly GCA_002631895.1). Lineage (NCBI taxonomy): Eukaryota > Metazoa > Chordata > Aves > Psittaciformes > Psittacidae > Agapornis > Agapornis roseicollis. The sequence goes on from NDXB01002852.1 coordinate 10,124, forward strand.
AAGAATTGATACTCACAGTTCTAGCAGAAAATGAGAACAAATTCAGCTTTTTTCCCACCCTCCTGTAGATGGAGTTGCTTGCAATTAAAATTTAGAGTTACATCTTCAAGTATGATGTTAGTCTGTACTGCCAAACCACTATGGAAAATTGATACACTGCATTGTAATAGACTTTTAATAACATATACCAAGTTGTGATTTGCTCATTTGAAAGAATATCAAGAAGACAGTTTGTTTACCGATATATTTTTATGTCATTGATTTGGAATTATTTATCTAGAAAATTATGTACATTATTAGTTATACTTTTTAAATTCTGATTCAAAAGCCACATTTTCGCTAGGAATTCCATACAGCCATCGAGTCTTGCACTTGTAATTACTGGCATGTATAATAAGCAAGTATTATATTGTTGCACAATGTACTTTATTGATAGAAATGTGGATGTATTTTCTCATTTTCAGATGGAACTCACTTATCTTTAAAAAAATATTGTCAATGGAAGTACTTGAAACTGCCTTCTTCTCCAGGTACTGACAATGTGCACTGCAGATGCACCACCCTGTCAGTGTTCAAGGCCAGGCTGGACAGGACTTTGAGCAAACTGGTCTAGTGGAAGGTGTCCCTGAGTATGGCAGGGGGTTGAAACTGGATGATCTTAAAGATCCCTTCTAACCCTAACTATTCTATGATTCTATGACTCCAGCTGCTGGCAAACAATTCATAGAATAGTTAGGGTTGGAAAGGACCTTAAGATCATCTTGTTCCAAACCCCCTGCCATAAGCAGGGACACCTCACACTAAATTGTGCCACTCAAGGCTTCATCCAACCTGTCCTTGAACACTGCCAGGGACAGAGCACTCACAACTTCCTTGAGCAACACATCCAGTGCCTTACCACCCTTACAGTAAAGAACTTCTTCCTTATATTCAATCTAAACTTCCCCTGCTTAAGTGTTAACTTATTACCCCTTGTCCTATTACTACAGTCCCTAGTGAAGAGTCCCTCTCCAGCATCCCTGTAGTCCCCTTCAGATACTGGAAGCTGCAATGAGGTCTCCATGCAGCCTTCTCTTCCTCAGGCTGAACAGCCGCAACTTTCTCAGCCTGTCTTCATATGGGAGATGCTCCAGTCCCCTGATCATCCTCGTGGCCCTCCTCTGGACTTGTTCCAACAGCTCCATGTCCTTCTTATGTTGAGGACACCAGAACTTCACACAATATGCTCCAGGTGAGGTCTCATGAGAGCAGAGTAGAGGGGCAGGATCATCTCCTTGGACCTGCTGGTCATGTTCCTTTTGATGCAGTCCAGGATACGGTTGGCTTTCTGGGCTGCGAGAACACACTGTCGGCTCATGTTAATATTGTACTCATTTCATGGTCTTTCCTGTGAAATTTTAAGCTTTTATTTACAGTTTTCAAGCCTGGAGGCTGCTGTCATTCAGGAAAATACCAGCATCTGTTGAATTTCTTAGAATCTGTCAACTTGTGTGGTGGTACTTTTTAGAATTCGTTTTCACTCGTATTCCAATTCAGCACTGTTTCAAGCCCTTTTTTTTACATAGCCTGATTGAAATAATTTAAATCTTGTACTGCAATAATTTAACGGAAGTTTTGTGATGGAACAAACAAAGAAAAGGATTGCATCTTTCATTAGCATGCTGAAGAGTGCTGTTTCCATGGCCTGCACGTTGTGAGGATTATTTGGCTTTCTTGGAGTGTAGGTCTTCTGATTTTTTTTGAGTTTGAGTGATAACAGACAAACGAAGTTTGCAACTTCTCTGCTGTAAGGCTGAGTCTTTTGTCAAGTTCATTCTGAGATGAACTGTGGCTGGCCTTGTGTTTCTGTTTTGACAAATGAAAAAGCATTTGCCAACTTTTACATTGCAACTGCATAAATTACTGAAGTAGTAATTAGGCTGAGGTTGGATTCCGTTCTCTGACTTATAGCATTGCCTCACAGAGGAAGCAGCAAGGGAATTATTTACCTTTTAATTGTAGTTCTCCGAAGGTGGGAGTCTCTATGGATTGATGCTCAGGGGGTCTCAGCTGTTGTGACCTTGGGTACTGAATCACTAGATTAAATGGTAAAGTTTAGAACTGGTCATAATGAGTTAGTACAAAAAGATGCCTTGAGGGGTCTATATGGCATATCATAGCCCCTAACTCCCAAATCCTTTTCAGACTAATTATAATAATTAGAACTTAAATAGGAATAAAACCCCAACTCTCAGGGGGAGGTGGGAGGATGAGTGTGGCTCTAATAGCGGACACCATGCTCAGAGAACTCAATTATAAGCAAGTAATTTCCTTCTTTCCAAAAGGTAATTGGCCTCTTCCACATCTCTGTTCTTGCTGATGATGGGGGAGAATTGTGTGGAGAAGGGGCTTCACTGCCAATAGGAGCCAGGATTGCTGGATAATGTGTGGAAATGAAAACCATTGATGGCCTTAATATTCTCCTGGACTAAAAAGGAACACCACAAAATGCCTCATAGGATGTGTATGGAAGACAAAATAGAGGTACAGTAGGTGGGTGTTTTGAAAGCATTTTGTTTTCATTGCCCTGGAGCTGGATGGCTTTTGTACAAACCCAGAACAGAAACAATTCTCAAAGCTTGCAGTTGCATCTCAGTATCACACTGTTGATACCATTCCACAAAGAATTGCAATAATTTGGCTTTGGCTATTCCGCTGAGACTGCCAGTAGTGACCAGTTACTTCAAATGTGGCAGCAAATGCATTATAAACAATATACCTTAGGTTTTGCACTTTAAACACACATGTTGAAACTCCATTTTTATTACAGTTCTATTTGATGAGCTTCACTATAAAGTGTCAACAAGGAAAAAAGCCCCAGTGATAAATCTGTACACCCCTCTCCCCCTCCTTTCTATACATGCCACCCCAAGCAGCTCTCCAACCTAGCACACAGTACAACTCCTGGAAGATCTAATTGAGTTAAGGTTTACAGCTACAAAATAAAAAAATTCTTATATAACAGTCAAGCTTTAGAGTGGATTCTGACTAGTTTGTGTTCATGACCCTTTCTAATTCAGGAAACTTCATTTACTGGGAGTATCTGTATCCGTTGGTGACAAAACCAGTTAAACAAATCTGTGATTAAAGTTAGGACATAGTATAATGACCTTCAGAGGGCAGGTTACTCATCAGGGTGATATCTTTCATTTGACAATGTTCTCGAGCCACTGAGATTTGCTTAAAGTTGGTAGAATGCATAAAGTTTTGGAACAGAAACATGGCTTTTAGTTTTAAAGTAATTCACAACTGACTGATTTCATCTGACAGTATGTCATGGTTTAAACCCAGTTTCTACTCTTCCCCCCTCTTTCTTTCCTCTCCCTCCTTCCCCTTTCTCCCCACTCCTGGAGGGATGGGGAGGAGAATTGAAAGAATGTAACTTCCACGGGTTGAGATAAGAACAGCCCAGTAACTAAGGTATAACACAAACCACTGCTGCTACCACCAATAGTAATAATGATAAGAAAATAACAAGAGAAGAGAATACGATGCCACCTGCCGAAAACAAGCCCGACTGTGTGTGCCCTTCCGGGTAACTCCCCATTACCTCCCCAGGCAGATGTGCTGTGGTATGGAATACCCATTTGGCTAGCTTGGGTCACGTGTCCTGTCCCTGCTTCCCCCTGGCCTCCCCTTCCTCCCTGGCAGAGCATGAGATACAGAAAGTCCTTGGTCAGAATAAACATCACTTAGCGACAACTGAAAACATTGTTATCAGCTATGTTCCTAGGCCAAAAGTCAAAACACAGAGCTGCATCAGCTACTAAGGAGAAAAATTGACTGCTACTGCTAAGCCCAGGACAATGTACCCTCAGCACAGATAGCAATGGCTTATAAAGCCAGATGTTTTTATCTCAGATTCTATAATTCTTTGCTGTCAGGGTAGAATCTGCTTCTTTTCCAAAGGTACATCTTCATATAATACCTGACTATCTTCACAGTCTGTGCTAGTTTCTGCTCTGAGAGTACTGAAACTCCCGAGCCCCGAATCTCTACATTTTTAGTGACTCTTGGATGAGGCAGCAGTCCTTTTCTTTCAGCTGCCCCCAATCACAAAGTTAGTGTTCAGGTCTATTTCTAGCCTCAGTGGCATGTAAGGATGTATCTGAAAGTGCAGTTACCCCAGGAGCTCCATGGCTGGAAGATAAAACTCATTGTTCTCAGCTTCCCAATAACAGGTAGAGCAGTGCACAATCCTGTGCATCTGCAACAGAGTTCTTGTTGCTTCTTGCATCAAATATTGGCAAACTTTTAACTAATAAATCCCAAAATGGTGGTTTTTAACCTCATTGGCATTCAGCATCTGTAAAAGCTGTGGTTGCCATAGTAACAAGTTGTTGCCTGAGTGACAATGTTCTCATGATGTCATCAGAAAGCAGCCTGTTCCCAAGAATACCTTGAACTCCATACATACTAGTGCTGCCCTCAGTGTAGTTCAGTGCAGAAACAACTAGAAATGCATGTTTTCATATTGTTATGAAATACCCCTTTTCAATGTGCTGGAACATCTTGACATCCACAGTGAGATTTTCAAAGAAAACAGCAGAATTACTTTGAGCTCATTGAAAAAGGGCTATTATGTAAAATGGGTATCTGACAGTGTTTGTTACATTAGCCAGAATCATTACATGCCTGCCTGCTATAGACTGGCTATTGTTTAACTGTAATGTTTAATTCTATATTGCAAGGTTCATACAAGTTTCTTGCTCCACTCCTGACAGAACGAGTTTAAATCTTAATGATGGTTTATTCTTCTCTGGTTTTAGTACTTGACAAAGAGTGCCCTTTTCCTTGACAAACATTTCTATATAGAAATAATGGGCACTTGATGAATTCTACCTTTTTACTAGCCTGGATTCATATGTTATAAGTAACAGATTAGAGACTGATGGTCTGAAACAGCATACACCAGTGTATGTATACACTGGTGTATATGTACACTGTTAGTGGAGTTGCTATAATGTGTTCCTTTATACTCTGCATTGGGTTTCTGCATGTCCTTGTCTTATACTGAGAAGTTTTAAGTAGAAAGTCCACCACTCTTCCTGCTTTTTTGCAATGTGTTGCCATACATTCAGGAATCTTTACATGGCCAGCACCCATACAGAGTGTGAGCAAGCATCTCACCTGCAACATGAATGTTGGCTGAGACTGTTGCTTTCTGATCAGCTTTACCAGTGCTGGCTGTGATAATGGCTCTGGTGTGTACTGGCACAGTTACTTGTCATGCCATAAAACATCTTCTCTAGTGTTAATCTGGCAGGTCAGTCTATTTGAGTGCGGGTCAGAGCTCTTGAGAGGTTCAGCCCTCTGTGTTTAGGCTGGGGAGCAAAGCATGATCCAACAAATTCCTGGTCTTGGAAAAGGTGTTTTGCTAAAAATGTGTCACACGATCAGGGCCTCTCCAGTCTGCCCTTGTTTCACTTCATTCCATCCCATGCCCTCAAATGGCCAAGTCGTCCTCTGATCTCTTGTTTGATTTGTTTTTCAACCAGATTGACAGCATCAACAGAAGATGCCCTGCCTACTAGTAGTAAACTTATAAAGGAGCTTTTTGAGACCAGCAGAGACTGAGATATGTAGATGGACAGGTATAGTGTTGGTAAGGATATGTTTGGACTGTGTATTTCTCTCTCACTTTTTGTCAAATGAAATATTTTGTAGAATCTGTTGTATTATGAGTCTCTCTTACCCTTATATATATATATATATAAAAAAGCTAACTAATGAAATTGTGTGCTGATACTCAAAAATAAAAATATTCTTCTATATTCTTTTTTCTTCCAGAAAAAAATGTTAATTGGCCTGATCTGCTTTTTAATAGCAGCATTTATTACCTATTGAGGCAAATAAGTTTAATTCCCATTTACTTTTATTCCCTTGGAAGAATAGGTCATTTATATTTCAATTCATGTAGGACACTCTGGACTTGAGCTGTCTTGCAGCAGAGAGAGCTGGAGAATGGAGCAACAACTGTATTATTGAAGAGCTCCATAGCCACAGACTGGGAAAAGCATGATCGGATGTGATTTTCAGAACAGATGCCCAAGCAGAGTTGGCAGTTAATTAAAAGCACTATGTACTTAATGATTAACTAATCACAGCGTGATGGCATTCAACGGAGATGCAAGAAACTTCTCTGCTGGATTCAACAGAGAAACTCCTAATGTCTGCCTTCAGGGTACCGTACTTAGAGACGTTTGCTTTTGCATTACCAGCAGAGACAACATGAGCAGTTAGTCTAGCAAATTTCATTAAGCATTGCTTAGTTAAAACTTTAAAAACAGAAAAGATGAGGTTACTCAATATTGTATCAACTATACACATTGCACAGTTTGTCTTTAGCAACAGTATTCCACAGCCATATTGTCAAACTGATGATTGCAGAGCACTATAAGCATTTAACCATTCTCCATGAAGAAGCTATATTAGGTATTATTTCCATTCTACCAGTGAGTAAGTAAGGGACAGAGAGGTTATATGACATAAATGACATGTTTGTAAATAGCAGTCAGGAAAGTTCTGGATATTCACCAGCATATTATATTTCTTTTCTTTGCAACAGAATTACAGATGCATGCTTACAGTGCAACCTGTTAATTTCAAGGTTGGCTTCTTAATCTCTTTCTCCAGTATCATTTTTCTTTAATCTTACCCTCAAGTATTCATTTATCTTGCAAGGAACCCAATGTCTTTTTGCATAAATTTATGTACAGCACCTAGGACCATAAGATCCTGTCATGTGACAGCCCAATTAAATAATTACAATATTGCATTTCTGCATTTCAAAGGTTGTGTTCATAGAAAATCTAGTTATGTGCAAAAATGTGATGCAGAAAGTTCAGGCATTTTCAACCCAATTAGAAAGCAAATTTCTGGGAAATCTCTGGGGTGATTGCTTCCTTGTCACAATTCTGCTTCATGGTGTGGATGCAATCCAGATAATTAGAGCTAGAAGGAGAATGAGAGTGGATTAAAAAAAAAAAAAAAAAAAAAGTTTGAGCTCTGTT
>NDXB01002853.1:0-41224 GCA_002631895.1 Agapornis roseicollis
TTCGACCTGCTGGTCACGCTCCTTTTGATGCAGCCCAGGATACGGTTGGCTTTCTGGGCTGCATTCGCACACTGTCTTGCTTCTCTCATATTATTCCTTTTACCTGTTACTTACATTTTGAAACCTTGCCAGCTCTTTCAGGCAAGAACTGAGGTATCCTATCATATATAGAATACATAATATTAAATGGACATAAATGGACCTCTGAGTACTCTCTTACTGTAAATAACCATAGGAAATTGCAGTAGCTGCATTCAGTTCAGAACACACACATATATGTGCATAACCTCACAGTTTGCCTCATCTTAGTTAATACTGATGCACAAGCCAAGAAAGCATGCTAGAATTTCTGTTATTCTGCTCTGCAGCTATTGTGCACATGACAGTTCAAGTATTTAAAGGCATTACTGTCAAGTAAAATATATAGACTATGTTATCTGCGGCTACACTATGCAGTAGCATGGGCAAGACCATGTCCTGAACCCCAGGCCAAGTTGCACTGACTATATCACATCCACTTTAAAGAGCTATCTACCATTTTCATAGTAAATGTATCTTGGAGTGAGCTACAAGAAAGAACAGGGTATGAAGCTAACATTTGTCTTGTGGGGGTGATCAAATTTTCTCTGCTCAAGCTTATTCTCTTACTGCACATGGACATGATCATAAGAGACAAGAGCTGTTGCAGAATTAGGGCTATTTTCACAGTCTTTTCAAACAAGAGGAACACAATGTAGTAAATATTATACACTTACACAGGAATGCAATTTAGACAGATAATCCTAAATCTATTTTATTAATTTTTAAAATAAACCTGTGAAGCATCTACTATTAAGAATTTTTGCAACTATTCATGCATGAGAATCATCTAACCTGTGGAAGGACTCTGTATATAGCATTGCCACACTGTGTGACCACCAGATCTCTGTCAAATATTATGTGGAAAGGGAAGGCTTTGCAGAAAGTATAGGGACTGATACGAGATTCTTGGGTGCCATTTTCTTCAAATCTATCAAGGTCTTCATAGTAGTCCTCTTCTTTAGACTCTTTCTCTTCAATTAAAAATTGAATGTGGTCACATTCCTCATTTCTCTGTTGAATAACCTAGAAAATGAACGAGAAAAAATGAAAACCTGGAAACTGCTACTCATTAATAACTGGAATGCTGTTTCAAAGACAAGAACACATTCAGCACAAAAAAGATTAAGACTGATATTTGCATGTTGGAAAATATTGTTTTCTAGTAAGTATTTCTGACTTTAGAGAGTCTTTATAATTTCAGGTGAATAATTATGCCTTTGTTTAGTTTAGTTCTTTGCATGAACAATATATTGAATAGCACTCAAATAAAATTTGTAAAGCCTAAGTAAAATGCACATCCTGAAATCAGGGGACAAGGCTAAGGATATGCTTGCTTCAACTGGCACTTGCTGGAAAGCAGGACTCTCCCCTCCCACTGAATGAACGTGTGGCAAATCTTGAATTACACAGGCCACTTGAATTCTTATTTTGATGAAGTCTGTTTGCGAGGTCTATGACACAACAGCAAGTAGTGCTGACCAGAGGATGGGCATGTCACAGTTGGCCAGAAGAAAGGTGGATGGAGTAGATATTTGAATATACAGTCTCTACACATTCAAGCAGATTGTTAGATGAAGATCAACAGAAAAAACTGAAAGCAGTAACAATCTTCTCCAAGCTGCATTCCATATTAAATGAAATTACAGCAAAGCCTTAGTCACCTCTGTCAGTAGAATCGCAAGTGTGTTGAATATAGCATCTCACACTTTAGTAATTTTACTCAAAGTTAGTAAAAAATGCGAAATTAATAGGGATTATTTTGTCTGCAGTGAGAGTCATGTATTGCAGTATAATTACAGCTACTAACTAAAAGAATAACATAATTTACCTTGAGAGGCCAAATTCACGTCTTCTGAAGCTTAATTAGATTTAATGATTGGAACAGAACAATTCTATTTACACAATATTGTTTAGTGGCAACTTTCTGGAACATGTTGCATCTGATTCTACTTTCATGTAGAATTTGATCCTGAAGCCAATGAAGAAAAATAGACTTCTTAAAAGCACAAACACTGCACTGATCCCTCAGATGTTTAATTTATTAAATATTTCTCCTCCACAACTGTCAGCCATGCCACTGATGGACTGGGGAAAGATGATACCTTTCTTTGTTCCTATACAAACAGAGGAGTGGAAAACAACAAAACTGTAGTTTTTGGCTAAATAATGCTTAATTAAGAAGGCAGTGTTCCCTGATCCCCTATTTGATTATTCATTTAAAGGAAAGAATGTCTTTTCTGGAAAATAGAGCAGGAGCCTTGTTTAGGTGCTCTATACCATGTTCTGCATTAGTCTTTTTCTATTGCATATGTAACTAAAGAGAAAGATTGGGCTACTAAATTTACCAGCCCATATAGGTACCTAAGGCTGGATGTACGAACAAGTTTAAATGCTAATGTTGATTAAACTTAACCTCCTCAAGAAACTGTGTTGGTAATCCACACAGAATCATAGAATAGTTAGGGTTGGAAAGGACCTTAAGATTATCTAGTTCCAACCCCCTGCCATGGGCAGGGACACCTCACTAAACCATGACACCCAAGGATTCATCCAACCTGGCAGTGCATGGCAAAGTCAAGTGGGAAATTATAGTTAATAAAAGGTAAACCTTGGAAAAATTATGTGGTGGTCATTTGAGGAAAACAAGTTATGTGGGTTTGTCTAAGAAAATGGAACATAGTAGATGGAGACCTAGTTTTCCTCTGAATTTAGGGTTTAAAGGTTTTTCATGTTCTCCCTCTTCTTTTAAATCATTATCCCTGAAATTGTGAGAGACTGTGGCCATACTGAGGATTGATGGAACACACTTAAGAGTCTCCGTTCTTACTTTCTACCACTTGTGCACACTCCCATAGATTTTATTCTATTCCTAATATTACTGTGGCCAAGGACAGCTGAGACACAGTAACCTTTCTCAAATAGTGTAGAATTATCACTAGAATTGATCTATGCTTCCAGATCATTTCCAGTCGTGGATCTTACTTCAAAGAGCTGCTCTTGCCACAGCTGAAAAAAACCAAAATGCTTATTTTGAGTGAAAAGCTTCTTAATTCAGCAAAGCAGTCCTAAAGTTAATTTTTTAATATCTAATAATTATTATGGAAATGTTCAGATTAACAGCACATCACCTTCTAGAGACAGTAATATTATAACCTACTGATAAAATCGTCATTCCTGCAAATTTCCCAGACATCTTCAAGTTCATTTACAAGACTATTTTTGACCAGATTACCAGACTATTTTGACCAGGGCATCAAGAAATGCCTGCTGTACTAGTGTATTAGTGCAGAAAATGAACAACAGGCCAAACACATGAAATGTGTCAGATCTACAGGACAGCCACAGTGTAGCTGTACACTCCTGGTAAACCTGATATGCTGTGGACATGGCTGGTTTACTGCATTTGATTCTGGTCATCAATGCATAGACCCTTCTTAAGGGACACTACAATTATACCTCTCTCCAGACTAAGAAAAATACTGATTCATAACTTCCCATTAGTTATGTAATTTTATGATGTTTCTGCTGCTCACACCATTTATGCACTATCTAATCTTAGACAGAATCTATCTCACCATGTCATCCACCTTATCAGCAAATTTAAAGTAAGTATTTATTGACATCAACAGAGTATGTTAAATTCCGTCCATCTACCCTTTTCTTGTCCAATCTACTCTGCAGTAAGTTTAACTAGGATAGATCTTACCCATTGTTTCATTCTCCAAGCAACGTTTGTAAGCATGGAATTTCACTGGGATTTAAATACTGTTGAAGAAGCCTCAGCTAAATGCTTGACAAATGAAAGTTCAGTGACAGAAGCAACAAAGCCAGGAATCAAATCTAAGTCTTCCTCTTCTGAGGTCTTAGGTGTTGAAGTGACATCAGCTCACCATGTCTAAGAGCTCAATCACCATAGTAACTGCAGTTAAAAACTGAAGCGGAAAATCATTCTCCTGGTTTCAAAGAGAACATATCACAACTGCTAACATGCCTGTGCTTTCTGCAGGGTGCATCTTCAGAGGTCATCCTTTCTTAGCCACGTGAAAAGTCAAACCAACATTTCGGAGAAGGACAATTAAAAGAACAGTTATTTTAAAATGACACTGTGGTTTAATATATTTGGTGAGCTACACGAAAGACATTAAATCCAGCAGTATCACTGTGATACAGCAGGCATAATGGCTACCTGCTATCTGTTAAACTTGCACTGATGTACCTACATGATAAAATTCAATTCTATAGATATAAGCACATCCCTGAGATACATGCATATCTCAGGACACAGAGAGGGGGAAGGACAGATTGTCCTTCAACAGGGTCTTTTCCAATCAGATTGTGAAGATCAATATGAAGTCAGGAGTTTGCCATTTAAAGCTTGGTATAGGATGAAATTCTTGATGTCTTCTGATCAAAACCAAGTGCGCAATGCTACTTGACAAATTTCACTGCAACTGATTTGGGGTGATCCTGAGGCAAAGCAGTTCACTGTGTAAATGGTACCACCCTTAGCTTCATACACCCAACACCAAAACTGTGGGAATGTCTCTTAAGTTTTCAGCTGCACTTGTGTCAGAATTAGAAGCTGATTATGCTCCATGACTGACATCTTCACACACAGCTAGCATTTTAACATGTGCTCAGTACTGCTTACTCTCCATAATTACCAAAGGAGTTTTTAGTCAGCTCTCCAGCTGGTTACATCTCGGGTTCGATTTTTATATTACTATTAATAATGAGATAGTCTGAAATAACCATCTTGTCAAGGACTTCCCCTGGTCTTTTTTTATTTTATATTGCAAACCATCTCCCCTGTCTAAAAGAAATACAGTGATAGTCTGCTCTCAGATAACAACAGAACTGCAAAAGTCTGTCTTCCCAACAGAATTCTGGGCTTCGTAGGATTGTACAACATTCTTCGTTGACCCATCCCATTTGTAGCTTTGAGGGAATGCCTGTCCTGACTTCACCTTACCAGGTTACCCTCATTTATACACAACCAATCTCTGACAAGTGAAGCAAGAGAAGACATAGCCAGAAGGCTTCCAAAAGAGATCTCATGCCAAAGCTGGTCACCAGCACCATGAAGATTTCTAGCTCTCATACTGATACTGGTGGAACTTAAATATTCTTAGCCTGTTCTCAAAGTTAGCAACAATTCTTGGGACAGTAACTACTGCAAACATTACATAGTCTTAGCACGACTTAGCTAAAACTGAATTACCCTGTCAGGGAAGCTAAAGCAAATTGGATTTGAACTAATTAATCCATGTCAACCTGGGCTTTTGTGAACTATAAAACTGCAATTGTGAATCCAAGTGCAAATCAAATCACAGAATCATAGAATAGTTAGGGTTGGAAAGGACCTTAAGATCATCTAGTTCCAACCCCCTGCCATAAGCAGCAACACCTCACACTAAACCATGCCACCCAAGGCTTCATCCAACCTGGCCCTGAACACTATCAGGGATGAAGCACTCACAACTTCCTTGGGCAACCCATTACAGTACACCACCACCCTCACAGGAAAGAATTTCTTCCTTATATCCAATCTAAACCTCTCCTGTTTAAGTTTCAACCCATTACCCCTTGTGCTGTCACTACAGTCCCTAATGAAGAGTCCCTCCCCAGCAGCCTCCCTTCAGATACTGGAAGGCTGCTATGAGGTCTCCATGCAGCGTTCTCTTCCCCAGGCTGAACAGCCCCAACTTTCCCAGCCTGTCATCGTATGGGAGATGCACAAGTCCCCTCATCATCCTCGTGGCCCTCCTCTGGACTTGTTCCAACAGCTCCATGTCTTTTTATGTTGAGGACACCAGAACTGCACACAATACTCCAGGTGTGGTCTCACGAGAGCAGAGTAGAGGGGCAGGATCACCTCCTTTGACCTGCTGGTCACTCTTCTTCTGATGCAGCCCAGGATACAGTTGGCTTTCTGGGCTGCAAGCACACACTGATGTCAGCTCATGTTCATGTTCTCATCGACCACCACCCCTAAGTCCTTCTTGGCAGGGCTGCTCTGAATCTCCTCTTTGCCCAACATGTAGCTGTGCCTGGGATTGCTCCGACCCAGGTGTAGGACCTTGCACTTGGCATGGTTAAACTTCATGAGGTTGGCATCAGCCCACCTCACAAGCTTCCTTTCAGTGCTAACAGCATATAACAGAGACAAACTGAGACCTTTTACTTTTTTTTATTTTTTCCTTCAGCACACACATTCTTTAGGTGTTAAAAGAAAGGGCACATTTCCTGAGGGACACCATTCTGGAAAAGGAAGCCCTTTTAGAAGAACATTTATATACATATATATGTGTATATATATATATATATATGCATAAATGCTCCTTCTAACTTCTGCCATTCCATGATTCTGTATAACCCATGAAACAAAATCTAGTCACTTAATAAAATAAAAGCAGAATTATTGTAAACAATTAAGATCTGCTACCACTTGCACAGAAGCTGGTAAGAAAAATTTGGAGAATTTAAGTAGAATTGTATAAAAATACAGACTTAGAAGCATGCATTCTCTCAAACGGATTTATGGAAGCATTTGTTCTAAATAGCCAAAAAAGAAAAGTGATTAATAAAGTACCAAACATCAAACTATAGATATCAACTTCACACTAATTAATATAGAGAGAACTGCAGAACTTACTAAATCAGTCCTGTGTTGGATTGTTATGTAAATGCTTTGGCTAGGCAACTCCCGTAATAACATGAGAAACTGAGGGCATTGAGGCTCTCACCAGTTAAAAAAAAAAAAGTCTTCCTTAAGCAAAATTCTAACTAAAGACTAAACCAGAAGTTTTACAGAAGAGGCACTGATTGGTCCACAAAACCAGGGAATGAAAATCAACTCCATTGTTTTTCTGTGCTGTGCTATTTCAAACAAGGCATTACAAACAGTCTGAAACATGAAAGCATGAATTGAATTATGAGGCAAGGGACTGAAATGAGAGAAGTCAGCCAATTTTTTCTCCTGTTCTCATTTTTTCGAATAGTATAAAACTAGCCAGGTACCACAATGGCAGGCTTACTCTGCTGTAATACCCCCACTATGTACCATTAATGATTAATAGCTGACCTGTGGAGTAATGAAGGGAGACTTTCATTGTCTGTGGGAATAAGCTGCAAATTTTGGCACTCTGATCTTGCAGAAACAAGTAACCAATTATTCTCTGCATAACTACCACTGTAATTAGTGAGCACATGTGGAGTTCAGCACTATTTAATGTCATTAAAGGTGTCAAAAACTAGGATTATTAACCAGCAGAGACAACAAAAGTTCAGGGTTGAGGGCACATGACTTTCTAGTAGAGACAAGGGAAAGAACAGGGTAAACAGACAAAATAAAATACAGACAATATGCACTTCTTCAGTTTAGAGGTCACACTAATTTTTAGGCAGCTATGTGCTCTTAGCCCAGACAGTATGTAAGTATAGTTTGGATTTAAACTGAACTTTGTGCTCACTTACAACAGTATTATATTTTTTCAATTACAGTACAACAATAAAATTTCCAGAAAAGCCTAAGAAAAATCACATGAAAATGAGAAGTAAATTTATAATCAATATTTAAGCCTCCTCAGAACATATATTATTTCTCTGCTGCCTTGCTGACCACTTTTGTCTTTGCATGACCCTTTGACTATGCTGGCAGAACTCTCTCTGACACAAAGAGCACCAGACCACATAAAGGAATAGGTGTAATAAACCCAGAAAAAATAAATGTTATTTCAATAACCCAGAAAAAAGAAAAATGTTACTTTGAAGCCAGTTCACTTCCTCAGTTTATCTTATTTTATAGCTCGACAACAGCTGGAGGGACACAGCTGAAGAAGCTGTCATAGGACAAATTTGAGCAGTAATAGAAGGAGGACTGAGTAAATTGCCTGTGCTACCAGAAGAAATGCTTGCTAATCAACAGCTTCAACACTCTCGCAGCCAACTTTCCAACATGGTCCTTCTTGTCTGTTTCAACACTTTGAATAAACAGGGACCTAAGAAGAGGATTGTTTTGATTCTGTTGCATCCTTCCATATTTGAGTACTAACACCTGCTGTAAATGTTTGAACTATGGATTTCTACAAAGCAGAATCTAAGCAAGGACATCAAGTACATCATCATCACTACACATAACTAGCCATTCACTCTGAGATAACTTCACTTCTGATTTTCTTCATTTGACAGAAGCTTTCAATGTGCAGATCCCTTCAGACATTACCTTCATGTCTATTTCTGTACCATGGATCTGTTGAGCTACTGTTTTGATGATGCCAATGACAATATCCTGGAGACCTTCCCTTTCCGAATAGTAATGCAGAATGAGTCCCTTCCCCTTCTCTGCGTCAGTACATCTGAAGGAAGGGGCTCGCATGCCTGGGTAAATAGTAGCAAGGTGGTCATGCAAAGCATCCAGGTTCTGGAAGAAGAAATTAAAAACATGATTATAAGGCATTCACTTATTAGTTCTGCAGAAAGTGTGTACATACTCTGTTTAATTTGAACATCTGCTTTCTCCTGCTGCTCACATTCCCTGTGCATTTGCCTTATGATTTGTAGAACTGTCATCATAGCAAGCTTTTCAGGTAGCTTGTGATGTTCTTTCCATCTACTGTGGCAATCAACATTATTAAAAATTACTCCAGTTAGTATGAGTTCATGCTTGACTATGCTGTATTTGGAAACACTCTGATAATTAAAGACTCTATGTGTGTTTCCCAAACCTCTACCTTATCCATTTTTATCCCTTCTAATTATAGTCCTTATAATTTCCTCTTCAGATGTGAATTTAGGTGTCAAATACAAATAAGCATGTCTGAATAAACATGACTCTTTTTCCTTATTTTCAATGAAAAGGCCTAGTTCTGACATTTGTAACGGTCAAGCTAAGTTTACAGGACCTGACAAAGCTTCAAATTTTAATGTAAAGATAAAAATGACTGAAAGACCAACCTCAAATACATATCTTCTCTGAGAATAATTGAAAAGAAGCCTCACAGAATACACAGCACATATCACAGCTGCTGTAATCATGTTTCAGAAAAGATTATTCAGGAAAGGGAAGAAGTCTTCTATTTTTCTAGTTAATGTCCTGGACATCATATGCATTTAACTTTACATCTTGACCAGAAAGAGGAGACCTAAATGATAAATTGATAGGCATATCTAATAAGGACATTAAAGAGAACAATGAGACCAGTATCACACTTAGAACACAAGACTTGCTCTGATTTTGTGAAGCAATTTTCAAGGCTCCAGGTTGCTATTTGATGGCTTGGTTTTGCGAGTGAAGATTTGGGAAGGGGTTTATCCATGCTTACCACAAGCATGATGACTAAGGGCAATGTGGGATAGGCAACTCTGGTTGGAAAACAGCCTGCTTAGGCATTCAGGATGTTTCCAACCAGGATTGTCATCTCCTGGGACAATGTCAAGTGACCAGTGTGCTGAACCATCCACATGCAAGGCTGGATGTGCAGCTTCCAATGCACCTTGTCACCTGCCATTTCATCCCTCACCTGTCCATACAGGGCTTTGCAAGTGTGGGTAAACCCTTGGGGCCTGCACAGTGGATTTTTTAGGTGAGGGCAGGGTGCATGGAACTGGCCCCACCCTTTACACCTGAGCCCTAGAGAGCTAGGACAGTGACAGCAAAGTCCTCAGGTCATAGGTTTTTGCAAGGGTGTCCTTCTCTTCGATGGGACACCTAACACTGTATATCTAGTACAGTTAAGAGCAACTTATTTTGCTGGATAGTGTTGCAATCCACATAATTATTTACTTATATTGTAAAATTCATACAACTCCTTAACACCTTAAGTTCAGAACATTACTGCATATTTTAAATGTTGTTCTCTTACCCTCCCAAGTAAGTGCTAGAACCAGGCTCTGCATATTGGTTTCTGCCAGCACAAGAAGAGAGGTGAAAATATTTTCAATGCACTGTCTGGGACATTCTCCACCTTTCATGAGCATCTGTCGATCATCAAATTTGTGGAAGCATACTGAACTTGATTTCATGTGAGCTGTGAAGTGCCTGGACAGCTGCCTCTCCTGGGAGGCCTCCAGAGGAAATGAGATACTTAGAAATGAATTCCGTAGGATGTGCTCAGCCTGGAACTTCCTCCTTCAGTTTTTTGGTTTTTTTCAAATCCATGTTTTGTTGCTATATCAACACCTCCAAATTAAAACTTGAAGAGGCAAGATCTGGGAATCAATTCATTCCAGCTGTTAGAGGGCACTCAATTGCAATTGCCTGAAGGCAAATTCTGCAAGATCTTCATAGGGTTCAAGACAATGAAATGGGAAGAGACTGCTTTGGAAGCATGGATGAGAAAAGACCAACAGATCTGACTGGCTCTGAGGGATGCCCCACAATCGCCTTAATCGGGTATGGAAATGCTCTTTCAGTACATATGTCTCAGAAACAGCTGGGATATGTTGACCTTTTGGAAAAAAAAACTGCTGAAGAGATACATGGGAAAAGACAACAATCTTTCAGTTACAGTCATCAACACCTGAAGAATTTCAAAAGGAGTTTGTTATGAGAAATGGCCAATATCAAGGCCAGACTTTTATTAAGATGGCTGTGTAATTATGATCATTTAAGTCTGACACAAGTATTGCTAAAATCTGGTACTAGCCCCATTCTGCAAGACCATTTTGCCAGCCTGATACTCCACTTCTGCTGACTTGTTCCAAGAAGTGTCACAGGTGAGCCCATATGATATGCCCTTTAGTCTTTACTCTCTAATCATCCAGAGTGTGGACTTGCTCAGGATGTATTGCAGCTGCTTTCTAGTCCCTGTGTCTTTTCTCCCTGTGCATACAGATTATGGGTTGAGCAAAGAGCTTACTGTATTCAGTACCTTGCTCCAGCACAAGAAGCTGTAAAGATGTGCTTCCAGATCAAGCAGCTGAAATCACTCCCAGATCCTGCCATTGTGTCATTGTCATTATTGTCACTCCCACTTTTTTTTGTGTGTGTGCATGTTTCATTCACTCTAAATTGATATAGCAGCTTCTGGAAGAACAAATGTGTGTGTTTTTCTAGTTTATTTCTGCTGTGGGCCAGAGGTGTGATCATGTACAGATAATAGGTTAAGCTCTCTGCCTGAATTCTTGGCTCCTAGACAGCTTAGATATATGCCAGACCTTGTGCTGGGAGCAGAGACGCAAATTCTAGTGCTCTGGAGAGCAGTGATCAGCTCCATGGTGAAACACCAAGGGATCTCCAAGCAAGAACAAGCAGTGATACTAAATCAGGCAGATCCTGGACTGTCTAAAAGCAAAAGAGTTGTCACTGGCATCTGAAATTCAAAGATATGCTATTCAGTTCTGTGTGGTACAGAGCACCTGGAAGCTTTTCCAAAAGAGGAATTAGCCCCCTGAAATTTATTGCACTGCCATTATAAACAATTAACGTAAATATAAATGATTCCCTAAATGACAGAACTAACCACTACTCCAGGGTTTGATTTTTATTCAGTAGAAAGCTACACACTGGGTTTCTTAGGAGGTACCTCTTTTCACACTGCTTCTCTTGGGCACATATTTCAGTATGATTTGCAGTTCTTCCAGGCCTGTGTTTTTCATAGAAAGTATAAATATTAGGTTTAGTTGCATCTTTTCTTTTTCTCCTCTTTCATGAAGTTTGAAGTACCTGTGTTTCATCTATGAATAGACTCAATTTTCTCTGAGATATAAAGGGAAAGAGAATGTAGAGATGAGATTTATTTTCACATGCTTTAAAAAGCTACAGCCCTCAATTATTTCATATACCCTCACTCAGTACAGATTTCGAGAAGCACCTTTTGGAACTTTATTATGTATTTTAAAAATCTGACTTAAGTTCAGCACATTGAACCCAACCTGCACCTATTTTTGTAATGGGTATATGAATTAGTTTCCTGACCTAATCTGACTGCTGGAAAATGCACAAATAATAAATCACAGATAACGCTGATTTTTCATCACAACAAAAAGCTAGAAAGTACACTTCTGGCAGAGCTACTAGTACATTATTCCTGTCAAAATTCAGAGAGGTACAGAATAGCCAACATCATCTGTTAACACTGAAATTCAAACAAAGCAGCTTAAAATACTATCATTAGAAGAAAATAAATTTAAGCTGTTCACACTTTTATAAATGTTTGGTGTGCACTACAAACATGTCCAGTCTTTTAATCATCACACATTATTAGGGAATGGAAGGAAGTACACTGTATGGAAAAGGGCATGAGGGAAAGGAATAGAGAAGGACTGGCCCATCCATGTATACCCACAGTGATGAAACAACAGGCCAGATTCACTGTTTTTTTTCCTCCTCCCCTGTTCTTGCTCAACCCTAACTGCAACCAATACATGAGTCATCTTTAGAAATCACATTTTTCTTGCTTTGAGGGCAGCCTCTGAATGAAGCCATCCAATATAAAGGATGTCACATCCCACAGACAGACAATAGTATACAGATCACGCATGGTATGAACATGTTAGAGAGTACACATAAACTACTTGCCCAGCAATTACAGTCCATGGGATCTGTACAAGAAGTCTGGGTTGACTACATCTAGGATGCTTTGTAATAATCCAAGTTTTGGGGGAGGTAGTGAGACACAGAAGTAAATATTCTGGTAATCCAGCAACCTGTGCACTCTGCTCTTTTCACTTAATATTGCTGGAGACATTTTAAGGGAACAGACTACAAAAGGCTGCCAAATTTCCAGTGAAAATCAACAGAGATTTGACACTCAGCTTTTGTGCAATGTCCTGTGAAATCTTAATGAGTGCTTTTAAACTCATTATAACACACAGTACTCTCAAAAAGTGAAATATATGACAAATCTTAAATCCAAAGTGTTTTTCTGAAGTTAGCAATTTTCAAGTGACAAAAAAAAGGAAGCCCATTTTTTTCTATACTTAGAAATCACACTTAGAGAAGCAACTGCATTTCTCTCACGCCACTGAAAAACTGTTTTCATTTTGTTTTGGTTTACAGTGCCGTATCATGCTGTTCTGTAGTCAGGAAAGCATCAAAATTTACTTCAACGCTGCTGCTCTATCACACTCTTCTGGGATGAAGGATAATGCCTTTGAGATGAGCTGTGTACAACCTCTAGCGCTGTACATGATGTACAATTAGAAATAACTAGTAAGTTATTAACTTACTAATACAGTTACTTAAGTATAGTTACTAACTATAGTTAGCCCAAGAGAAATCAGAATACCCTACAAATCTGAAGACCACATTTTCTGTTAGTATAAACAAAGTAACCTTTTTACTTGATACACACAGACCACGTGAACTGGTGTTTTTTTCCATGTTTCTTCTACTCCATACTTTTGTTACGTATGAGAACTCTTGTTCAAAACTTTTCCTTAGAATTTCAAATAAAATTTCAGATTTAATGAATGCTTCTGCAACCCCAGGTTACATGCCTTCACACTTATTTATAAAACTGAACAGTCACAGATGCTATGGGAAAATTACTACTCTATCAGGTAACTGTATTAACTGAGAGGCAAAGAGAACATCATCACTAAAACTGCTGAGCAGTGGAAAGCTTTATAAAATACAAATGCCAAGGAAGAAGACTTCCGGACACCTCTCCACAAGTAACTGGGAGATCACAGATTGCAACCTGTATTTCCAAATCTCAATCTAACCTGCTGACTAGACCACACTTCGTCTGGTATCTGAAATAATTTGTCACAAAATTCTTACCTGCAAAAACTCTCTGACATTCGAGCCCAAGACACGTAGAATTGTATCATAACCAGATTCTTGGCAAAACACAAAAAACATCTTCCCAAACATTTGAAGAATTTCCCCAGCATTTAGATCTAGTTAAAACAGGAAAATATGATTAAGTCCAAACACTGTATTTTATGTGCTTTGCTTACCCCTTCAGTTTCATATTCATAAACAAAGAAAGACAGTACCTGAACTCCACCCAGATCCAGTACATCAAGAATATGAGAAAAACAAAATTCAGGGTCCACATGGCACATAATAAGTATTAAATACAGGAATTTCATTAGGATTTACCAATTACTACTATGACTTTGCTGCATTGTACATTTTATGCATTTATAGCATTTTAGATTTTGATTCAGTTTAGCAATCACTACTTGAAAATAAAGGAACTCAGTTGTTAGTGGGGATCACTACTACCAACTGCTTGCAACACTGACCATGTTCCGTGGATGAAGTATATTACTACACTTTAAGGTGCTCCTATGACTCGGTATACTTTGGAAGTAATAAAAATAACTTTAAGGAATAAAAGGAATAAAAATATCTTAAACAGAATAAGTAAAATCCTTTCTTCTGAGATTAAAAAATCCCATTGCTCTCTGCTACATCAGGGTTTTTTTGGGAGGGGTGTATCTTTTTTTCTGTGATGACTGGGCAAAGAAGATCTCGTTATTACTTACTAAGGACCTTGCTTGCAGCTGCAACCAGATCATAGGTTTTGGAATCATCATAAATGATCCTGACCAGAAACTGTCCTTCTTCATCCAGCTGTGCCTCCTTCCTAAAAAGAAAATAGCATAAAATCTGTTTGGCTGAGGGAGAAGCACCATATTGATAAACCAATTGTATATTGTTTGGTGCTAGCCTTTTAAATAAACAAGTTTGTAGGTTCTACCTTTAAGAAGTTACTTGAGATAGAAAATGACAAATAAATCTGTTCCATATCTCAGAGTCATTAAGGTACAACACAAATATTTCAGATCATGCATGTTCTAAAACAATAATTAGCTGTGGGAAAATAAACATGATTTTTCAGTACAGAGCCTCACAACAACAACAGAATTCGCATTTTAAAGCAGGTGACTATCCAATAATCCAGACCAAGATGGGCTCTTCAAACACTTTTTAAACCAGTGTCTTCTTTCCTTCCAATTTTGATTCTCCTTTACTTACAAAAGGCATGGGATGTTTTTAACACCATTTGCACATATCTTCAAAGAGGAATTTAAAATGAAGATGTAAGTTCCTAATCAAATACTTTTTGCACATTCCCAGTAGACAGGGTAAAAAAAAACAAACCAAAAAACGCATGCTAGGATTTTGTAAGAGCTTGTTCTTGCACTGCATGCTACTTTCATGAGTGAAAGCATGATAAAAATATGCATTTCTTCACCAGAGGAAACAATTCTGGGCATGAACTAAAACCAAGCTAAACAATTTTCCTAAATACAGCAAGGTGATACTACATATTTCTACATAAAAGGAACATGATTCTCTGATCAATGGGATGAAAAACATTAATAAATGCAATGGGGCTGTTTATTTTCATACTCCAAAGTATTTTCACAGTCCAAATAGTACTTCAGGTCCTCTTCCCAAGCCATTCTTTGAAAACTTTAGATCAGCTCACTGATTCTTGAAAACAGCTTCCATGCCACATACTCCTTTCTTTCCTAGGTATGAGGACAGCTGGAGTTATTAGTAGAAAACACCATCTTGAGGCATATGAAATCAGTCAGGGACAAGAAGGCAGAGTTTACATATCCTAAGATCTGAACCAAAATTAATATGAGGAAAAAATCATCTTGATTCTTTGATTCTCATAACAGGAGATGTAACTAGAAATCAGATACAGTTTGAAGGGAAGTTTGCAAAGGGTGAACAAACTTTCCCACATCTTTTATACACACTGTGCTTTCTTTGAGTCTCTCTGATCTCAGCCAAACCACAAAGGATAACAAACATCTGGAAAAGCAATGAACATCCTCAAAAATTATGCATACTTGAGCAATCCAGTAGACACAGCTTTTGTGTGTGAGAATTTTCTCTCTTAAAAATTGACCCAGTTTTATGACGCTGGCATCTCCTTCAAAACTTCTTACATTTCTTTCCAATTACATTGACTGGAATTTTTCCTGTTTCCTTCTCTGTGCCAAACCATGCTTCCTTTTTTCCTATTTTGTCTTTAGCTTACTTTCTCAGAGCTTTTCTTCAATGCCTGCAGTTTTTCAGAGCCACCACTTCCTAAAATAATCAGTGGTTATTTCAATGCCTATTCCATTATTTTAGCTATTTTGTTTTTCTTGTTTTTTCTAGGTACTTCGGATCACTCAGCAGCCATCTTCTCTGCAGCCTTAATGCTGTATTTCCCATTAAAACAACCTTATTGATAAAGTTAAACAAAAAATAGTTCAATCAGCAATCACATCTGCATTCCTTGGATATAATCTTCTGCAGTGAAACTCACTGCTCTAAGACTTCACTATCCCGAGTATTAGGAGCCTTATTAGGCATTCCTGCAGTACAGGAAAAGGACCCAGCACTTGTACTGCAGGCTAACACTCCAAAACAACAACAAAAATATCCTGCTTTTCAGTTATTTCTATTTAAAAAAGACAGAGAAAAATGTATTTTTTAAAAAACTGTAATCCAACAAAAGCTAATTCACTTTGTGGATTTTTTTCTAGAAAATTCGTCAGATTAAATATTTACTCCTGCAGGGGATTATGCTCCTCACTCACAATCATGTGGGCAAAAATCTCTTGCTTGTCCTACAAAGATGGTAAATCCCATGCCAGTGTCTGATCTAAATCTGTGTCAAAAGATAAACTGCCTTTTTAAGCCTGTACTTAAAATCACTATTTTTTTTTTCTTCCTTTCCAGGACAATTCCTTCTCCATACCTCTAAACCCTCCTGTTAGCTAGATGCTGAGCTGAAATGTAATTCACTTATTTTCCTGGGTTATTTTTCTGCTGGGTGGACTTCCCTGTCTACTTCATCACCTGGTCACAGAAGATGCTGTGCATACAGAACAACATGTAGCCAGATGGAGTGGCTGAGGACAGAACAGGAGATTCACTGAAGTCAACTGAAGCCTTCGCCCTGTCTCCAGTGAACTAGGTCTGTGGTTTCTGAGGCCTTTCTGCCTCCCTATGTAATCTGACAGCAATGGGAAGTTTTTCTCTCTAAAGTATTTGATTAGCTTTAAAACTGCATGTGATGAGGAAATGCTGATGTAAGCTTATCCAAAATGGGCAATGCAATGTGATAACACTCCTATCTTTACAGAGGTGCTTGTCTTTCAGCAAGTCCACAAAACTTGTACCTGGTGTATCAAAGCTTGCCTGTATTTACACTAAGGAACTGATTCTACACCAAGGGTGACACAAAGAAACATATGATAGTGTTGTGAAAAGTGTTATAGCCAATATTAAAAGTGAGCATGCTTTGTGAGGTTTTCAGAGCTGCTGTGGTTGGCTGTCCATCAACAGCATTCCTCCAGTGGGAGATGGATGTTTTTATCTCCATAAACCGTGAGTACCACATACGAAAACAAACCTGCCTGTGTGGAACAACAAGGTATGGCTACAGACCTGAGTATGTGAACTTTAAAAGACCAGAAGACTGCAACTGTTCTCATTCGAAGGCTTCCCTCTCCTGGCTGACAGATGGTTCATGAACTGCAATTACAACTGCATTATACAGAATCCTTAGGTGCAGAGAATTTACATTTGGCTGACCATATTTCACAAAACCTTCACAATCCGCAGTTTTCCTGAAATGTTTTGCTGGAATTCCAGTTTTTGACCAGACAGAATTATGGGAATAGATTAGCATTGCTCTAATGTTTTTTGCAGACCGCAGTGTTTGATCACAAAGGCATTAACAGCAACAACATGTTGGTGGCTGCCTTAAAGCCTTTAATGGAAATGAGCCAAAAGCAACAAGCTCTGGCAAATTCCCAAGCCCTGGTTAATTCTTTAGTGAAGCAGCAGCACTACAGTAGCAAACTTTTAACTCCTATATGGCCTTTCCAAGTAAATTCTAATTCAAACAGAACAGAAATTACAATTAATGTCTCATTTACATTTCTAGAGACAAAAGAAGGGTGTGCTTTTCCTCTAAAAAAATCCATGATTTTAACACTCTTGCCCAAACCGACTCCTGTTATCAGCACATGGGATGTGACATTTCATGGTTTAAAACTTACATCCTATGTTAGGCCTGTCCTAACTGCTACAGTCTGGCAGCCCTTTTTATTTACTTTAGCCTAATTCTGAATGATTACACAGAGCTATTCGAATTGTGGGAAACAAAGATTCCAGCCCAGACTTTTCTAAAACGCCCTTTGTTTTCTTCCACAATGTTTATATTATCCAGGTTAATGTGAGGAAGTTTACTTGGGGAAAAAAAAAAACAAAAAACCTTAACCATTGCACCATGGAAAATAACACAGCTATAGAGAGGCAATTTTCATGTACAAGTTTGACCTTGAAATCAATGGAAAAATTCCTACTGAGCAGGTCAAAGCAGGATCAAGTCTTAAAGCAACCTTTCCTCCATCAGTCATACTAACACCTCCCAAACTGCTGTTGGTCTAACAGTACAGAACAGTGTAACAGGTGATACTACATGAGTCCAGTGGGCCCTTTGAAAATCTTTCCTATTGTGAAACCAGTTTAGTATTTGAAAACACACTACTAATGTTTAAAGGTAATGTTAATAATGCTGATTTTTAAACCACAGATTGCACACATTTTTATTTCAAACAGAGCAACAAGTATCTTCTCTATTTTGATGTAGTAAGGATATTTTTTGTCATCTTTAGAGATTTTACAGATAACACAGTTGAACAAGATGTCATGCCAGGCTGGTCTTACTTATGCAGTCCATTGTGTACAAAGTGTTTTTTAATGTAGTTTTGTAGTTGGATTGTAGCATTCAAAGGGAATTTGAATAGCACTCACTATCGTGTCTCTGTAGTCAGTCATAAGCTGGAATTAAACAATCTTACAGAAAAAGAACCCTTCCTGTTAAGAGAGCTTTGCATTCACTAAACATTGAGGAAATGTAAAGGATACAAATAGGGGAAAAAAAAAAAAAAAAAGATGGTACAAGACTGCATGGAACAATTACTTTTTATCCTGAAGATGCACAGGCTTCTCTGCGATGTAACAGCACTTATTTAGAAGCTGTTGGTGTCACTTTACCAGATCATCTCTGCCCCAAAAGTACATTGGATCTCTTCCCATGAAAACTCCAGTCCAAAGTGCATACCCTGGGTGTGTCACCCTGAACACACCACAACACCAGCTAGTTCCAAGACCACCTTTATGACTTCTTCCATGATAGGTATTGTTTCTGTTGGGACTTTTGCCACCATTGTGCTTAACTATTCTTGGTGTACCACAGATGGAAAAAGCGCTCATTAAATTGAGCAGACCAGTCAAAACAATCCTAATGACAAAATAATACTACTGCACTTAACTTAGAAACCCAGCATGGTTCTGATCTCACCAAAAGGAGCATGTCAAGTTTAATTCCATTCCAAGAGTAACACTATTAAACAGAATTACGTGTGTCAGAACTGAAGATGTTATCAGTGAAATCAGAATCATCATCTTTGTATCTCTTTTACATGAAAATAGCAAACTCACTGCACATTTTATTATTTCACAGATGGTTTGTGTTTTCAAAATGGTTGTCATCTTTTTTTCATGTATTTCAGGAAGATGCTTTGTTAAAAATTATTAAAAATATTGAAGCACTCTTCTCACTCCTCCCAAAAGGAAAAAAAGAAAATAGACATGTACATGTTGTGGATGGTCCAGAGATATTTTAAAATACCCAGCTGGGAAAAACATAAATTATATTAAGTTACAAGATTAAATAAAAACGGGAATCTGTCCAGGAAAATTATGTTCTGGGTAAAGTAAATAGGTGTATTTATAGACTTCGGAGTTCTGAGTTATTTCCCAGTTTTACATGCTGGATATGAAAGTGTTTAATGTAGGTTTTCAAAACAAGATAATCCTAAAAGATACAGTTAACAAGTGCAGAAGCTTTTTGCTACTATTCCAAAACCTGAAAATATAAAGCTAGTATTATTTTGCTTCCTTTTAAAAGGAATGGTATTTACAAAATACTCTTTAAGCATTTCATTTATGTAAGTGAGTGACATGTTTATAAAACCTACTACCCTGACAGGTCTAAAAGCACTTCCCAATTCTGGGAGAACTGCAAAGTACCTGAGAGATGCTACAACGCTCACCACGCTCTACAACATGCCACTATTTCCTTTTAGCCAAGTCTTTCCCAGATGAATTAAAGAATTTGGCATCCATGCTGAACCCCTGATCTCCAAGCAGGTCCTTCCCCTGTGAGGGACTGAAGGGGCAGGATGTGTAGTGTCCTGACCCTATGAATCTTGTGAGTATTAATCGCCAGACCCATGAAGAGTCATCTATTCAGCATCAGTTTTAAGAAAACTTAAAATATACTGCTTAGAACTTCAGAATAGTATGAAATCAGGACTTAGAAACATAAACAATAAATGTTCCTATTTAATGCCACTTTCTTGATAACCACTCATTAATGTTAAGAGGTATATGGATTAAAAAATTTAATCTTGAATTGTCCTTTCACTATTTGTTTTCCAAAGTCTCTTTTTGACATCTGTTTATAAGATATCTTTATTGTTATGAGACTGATTGAACATAACACTCCATCCTCAGCAATGAGTAAACCCACATGCTGCTAAGGAGCAGTGAAAAATTAATTTTCATGTTTTTTCACAGACCACTGCAATTCATTATAACTGGGTCCTAGATGAGCTAAAATAAGTATGGGCTTCAGGTCTAAAACTCTAGTGAAGAGTCTATTTTTTCATCAGTGTTCATGGTGAGCAGGTAATTAACACAGTATGTTTGCAAAGTTTTTGAGCACGAAAGAATCAGTAACTTTAGGCAAACTGTAAAGCAAGAATTCTTTATAATAAATGAGTTGTGGGCTGAGCTTGAGCAAGCTCAACAGCAGTTCAACTAAAGCAGGAGAGATGATGCACATGGGACTTACTACCACCACTGCAATATATAGTTATTCATGCCTATC
Source organism: Agapornis roseicollis (assembly GCA_002631895.1). Lineage (NCBI taxonomy): Eukaryota > Metazoa > Chordata > Aves > Psittaciformes > Psittacidae > Agapornis > Agapornis roseicollis. Next base: position 20,952 of record NDXB01002853.1, read on the forward strand.
TGGTAAAATCCATACTCATTACCTACCTGGACTTCTATAGTCCAGGGAAGAGAAGTACATAAAAAAAGGAACAGGGAAGCCAGCAATTTCATGGGAGAAATGCCAAAGGCATTAATAGGATCAAAAACCCCTGGAAATCCTCAGCATACCCAAACCTATATTTTGATGCTGAAAAGGAGATTGACACCAAGGTTCTCTTGCAAATCAGCCCTTGCTGAGAAATACCACAAATAACTGGAAGGCTTTTCACCCATTTCAGCTATTCACAACAACTAACTGAAATGCTGCAACTCTTATTTTGTAGAGATTTTTGATTTGTAACTCCTGCATAGTTTGTATTTTTATTGCCCAGGCCACACTGTGGTTATGTAGACATAACATGCACACACACATATAGATATACATACGCGTATATATTTATATACGTATGTATCTACATATACAACCATAGTTTATAAAAAAAACTTTACATTCTAAGCTGATTATTTCTCCTAGCAGAAATGACGCTGTTAACACTGTAAACAGATTGGTATAAACTACGGTACTGTTTTATATGCTTTTTAAAGGGTTGCCCTATATATAGAGATTATGGTCAGCTGAAAACTTAGAAAACGTGCCATTTTCCAGAATGACTACGAAGAAATAAAACAAGTGTCTCATGAAGAGCCATAAGCATTTGATTAACTTTTTTTGTTGTTTTGTGAAACCAGGAGAGATGCATTTAAGTACCGGTTGCAGCCACGTTCACGAAGTTTGCTCCAAGCCATATTTCCCTGCCTCTCCCTGAGCCTGCATGACACTACCTACCAGTCACACTCAACCTGTCTCTTTTCCTCCAGGCTACTGGCTGTTTCAGTACTGAGGGTAGATCCTATTCAGTTGGCATACAACTATTCTGTATTTTGTGTTACTCCATTCATTGATATGTAACATCAGGCTTGATTTACAGCATAGCTTTCAAATCCAGCTCTGAAGACAAAAATCTTTCCTATTTCCTATTCCTAAAACCTTCCTGTGGAATTGAACCCTATGCTATTTGCACACACTAACTAGCTCTTGTGAGACCAATTACACCACTTCCATTTCAAATGGGCAAGACTACCACAGACATAAAGTTTCATTAATATCTGGAGCCCAGTTTGAGACAGGTGGACCTGTCTTTTCAAGGGACTTCGTATTTTATACTCAAAATACAGTTTACATAGACTTTACAAACCATCACCATCAGACCAACAAGATACCTGAATTCCAACATCTCTTAAGAGCTTACGAATGTAACTTGTGACAATAGCCTTTCATTACAGCTTCTGTGCATATTTTTCTAGGTTTCTGAAAAGTTAAACTATGCTATAATATGAATTATTATTACATCTAAACATTGTGCTAAACAACAGTAATAGAATCATAGAATAGTTAGGGTTGGAAAGGAACTTAAGATCATCTAGCTCCAACCCCCAGCCATAAGCAGCAACACCTCACAACAAACCATGTCACCCAAGGCTCTCACCACCCTAATAGGAAAGAATTTCTTCCTTATATCCAATCTAAACTTCCCCTGTTTAACTCATTACCCCCTGTCCTATTCCTACTGTCCCTAATGAAGAGTCTCTCCCCAGCATCCTTACAGGCCCCTTCGGATACTGGAAGGCTGCTAGGAGGTCTCCATGCAGCCTTCTCTTCCCCAGGCTGAACAGCCCCAACTCTCTCAGCCTGTCTTCATATGAGAGATGCTCCAGTCCCCTCAACATCCTCATGGCCCTCCTCTGGACTTGCTCCAACAGCTCCATGTCCTTTTTATGTTGAGGACACCAGAACTGCACACAATAGATCAAGTGTGGTCTCACGACAGCAGAATAGAGGGGCCAATCACCTCCTTTGACCTGCTGGTCATGCTCCTTTTCATAATATGCCAAGACCCTGATTTTTACAGGATNGTCTTCATATATGAGACAGTCCCCTCAACATCCTCATGGCCCTCCTCTGGACTTGCTCCAACAGCTCCATGTCCTTTTTATGTTGAGGACACCAGAACTGCACACAATAGATCAAGTGTGGTCTCACGACAGCAGAATAGAGGGGCCAATCACCTCCTTTGACCTGCTGGTCATGCTCCTTTTCATAATATGCCAAGACCCTGATTTTTACAGGATTTGTCAACAAATGCAAATTGTGTTTTGCCTTATTAGTAAGCAGGAAAAAAAAGCATCTTTGACAAGGTGACATTCTGAACTCTGCATATGGACACAGTAAGTCAAGCTAGTGTCATTATCCTGCAGCTACAAAATGTTTTTTATTATTTTCTTTGTTTAATATCCATAAAAATGGGCAGGTTTTGCTCTGCAAAAAATTCCAAGGAAACAATGACAGTTTAAAAAAAAGATCCAATTCTGTCCCCTGTAAAAAAAAATCTGCAACATACATTCTTAAAGGCAGAGTTGAGTAGACTTTCCATTTAATCTTTTATTTTGTATTATTTACTGTTTTGTAATACAACTGCAAATAAAATTAATGAGAATATCAGATCCTGTCAATGAGTTCATAAATATCTAAATTCTAATGAAAGTCAGTAGAGGACATTTTTAAAAGCCTAAATGAATAAAAGCATCTATCTCTCTTAACCTAACTAGCCAACCTGCAATAACACTAATGTACCTAACTACTAGGATGTCTTTTAGAATTTGCCCAATAAAAATGTATTCTTAAATCACTTACATTTTACTGCAAAAGCCACAGTGAGCATCTAAGTCTGACCTTGTTAACCTTTACCTATATGATGCATAAGTTTCTCTGCCTGTTCAGTTTTCTACAGGCAATTGCTAGCTCTGCAGTTTATCTCACTCCCTCTAATTCTAAAGTTTTCTACCACTTCAGCTGAACCCAATTTGAAACTGAGAAGAGAAGCTTTCCACTTACATTGCACGAGGGTAATTTCTCAACTCTCAATCTTCCATTGTTTTAACCATAACAGGACAGTCACAGAAAATAAATTCTGTAAACTAGCCCGGAGCATTGGTAGGTGATAATGTGTGAAGTCTAGGGGAGAACAACAAAAATCTTCTTTCTCACAGGACAAGTGATTAACTTTTGCTTGCTCTTTGTGTGCACTTCCAGTCCACCCACAAAAGGAAGACAAGTAAGGGCAAAGGCAGGATGATGCCTTAATTCTATGTTAAGCATTGAGCACCGAGAAAATAAGACCATTACTTGCTTTTGCATCCCACACTAAGGTACAGCCAGCAAAGGACAAATGGCTCTTGGGGCAGAAAATGCCTGTTTTGCTACTGCGTGAATTTCAACACAGATGTTATTTTCTAGAATCAATTAAAAAGTGGTTTGACCTTTAGGTAATTATTTTTTGCAAACACTGAGTTTTCAACTTCAGTTCTAGTTCTTACATGCTCATCAGGCTACACATGCATTTGTGGGGACAGCAGTTGACTAATTGTACTGTTTGATTTCCAAAAACCAGATCTTTCATGTACCTCTGCAAAAAAAATATTTATTCTACAGCCTTGTGATGAAGCATTTTAATGCATTGCTTAATAGGTTATTTGAGTTCTTACTCCTTTTCTTGGCACTATATTTGAAAGCATCACAGTTGAGCATCTAACCTGGCCTGAATTCAGATTTAGGAGCCTGTAAGAAAATCCTGTATTCATTTAATCAAACACAGAGGGATATTGTTGGGAAACACAAGATAAACGACCATGTACATATTCCCTGCTGACAGCACTGCTCTAGTTCCCACAAACTGTCCTGGAGCTGCTTCAGGAAGACAATCCCTCTTAATGCTTGTTAAACAATTAAAACTTTATAGCTGCTGAATGGAGTGCTCAGAATTCCACACATATTGTTCAGCTCAGCCAAATGTGACACCTGTTGCAGAAGAACTCAGACTTTATCATGACAGAATCCCCTTTTAAAAACACATAACCACATGTGTTTAAATATCAGAGAAGACAGAACTTCACAAGCTTTGGAATTTTGTTTGTTTCTTTCAATGAAGCAGTATCTGTTTTGTTTTGGGCAGGCACATAGTAAGTAGTATGCATGGAATTACTATCACATTCACACATCGTATCACCCAACAGTACAAATTTGGCTTTGATCAGACATGAGCACACAACTGCATGTATGTGAGAACAGTTAGGCCTGACAATTTTTAATTTATGTTAGTGTCATGGTTTACGCCCAGCTGGTAACTCTGAACCACGCAGCTACTCACTCATGCCCCCCTTTTATCTCCCCCTCTAGCTCTGGGCAGGATGGGGAGGAGAATCGAAGGAATGTAAATCCCACAGGTTGACATAAGAACAGTTTAATAGCTAAAGTATAATATAAAACTACTGCTACTACTACTGTAATAATAATAATAGTAATAATAATAATGACAAGGAAATAATAAGGGGAGAGAATATAAAACTAAAAAGGGAAGGGGGAAAAAAAACAATAAACACAAGTGATGGACAATACAATTTCTCACCACCCGCCAATTGATACCTAGCCCAACCCAAGCAGTGATCTGGGCCTTCCAGGTAGCTCCCCACAGTTTATGTACTGGGCATGATGTGCTATGGGATGGAATACCCCTTTGGCTAGTTTGGGTCAGGTGTCCTGTCTCTCTTTCCTCCCAGCTTCTTGTGCCCCTCCTCACTGGCAGAGCATGAAACTAAAAAGTCCTTGATTAAGAGTAAGCATTAGTTAACAACAACTAAAACACTGGTGTATTATCACAACTGTTCTCGAACTGAAACACAGCACTAAGAAGGAGAAAATGAACTGTCACCACCAAACCCAGGACACTACTGGTGCGTTGGCCGGGAATCAAACCCGGCTCAACTGCTTGGAAGGTAGCTGTGCTCACCACTATACCACCAATACAGATTTTTTATTTATGTTGGCTGCAGAGGAACTGAAGATATCTAATGCCAAAAGAATCGTAAGCACCATCTTTTCAAGCCATTGCAATTGTGGCCACACAATCTGAAACAGCCCTGAAATGACAAAATAAGGGATTTAAGAGAGCTTTTCTCTTAGCCAGGGAAGGGACAAATCAAAAGTGTCTTCCTAGCAAAAATGTGATTAACAGCTCTAGTAAAAATCTATTTACTAATAACTCTTTATACAGCTAGTACAGTGCTGATCTAAGCAGCACACCTCCATGTATTCCAGGTCCCAGGTCCTCCTTTCCAAAGAGTAAACTACAATGACAAGTGTATATGCAGCTTACAACTGCCAGTAAGCAAAAGAAATTATGATGCTAGATCATCTTCACTTCCCAATAAGAAAAATCTGCTACTGCAGAATTCTTTCCAAGCAGCTCTCACTCCCCCTCTCATCCAGCTTTGCTAAATCCCTCTAATCCTTCCAGGGCTTCATCATGAAAAAACTGTCCACAAGTGCAAATTCTCAGTTCTATGAGTGGCAGCCAAAGAAAAACTTAAGGAGAAATGAATTTTTGAGACTTTGCAGTTGAGAAAAGGAATAAAAGCTCCATAAATGAAGATTACCTCTCATCACTCATATACTGGCTTTCTTCATCTTGTTTTGAATTCATCCTATTCAGGATCAACAATGTTGGTTCAGAAATAGATGGCTTTAAGTTGTTTGGGGTTTAAAGCTTTTTAGTTCCAGTTCTTTAGGAAAACCAAGCCATATTTCCATTGACCTGACAAAATTGATATTCAGTTGTTTAGTTATGCTCTGTTTTAAAAGTGGATTAAAAAAACCATGGAGTCTAACTTTCCCAAGAATACCACTCTGGGTTATTTAAAACCAGAATCAATATGCATGTTTTCTAGATAGACTGTGGTTTGACAAGAATGTTGAAAAATGAATGAAATAGCAGAAGCAGAGACTTGAAATCATCATTCTGACTCAGTTAATGCTAAGTCATGTCAACGAAAACACCACTCTCCCAAAAGCATCAAATTCAACTATTTGGTCTCCCAAATTCTATATGTAAGAACTTCATTCAGTGTTGCTTTTGACTTAAGAAACCACAGAAGACAAAAGTTTTTATGATTTTGAAAAATGAATCATTTCCATTACTTCAGTTTATTCTGTTCTATGTTTATTTTTCACTTATATCAATATTAAGTACAAATTCACTCACTGGCATTTGAGAATCCCTCAGCAATAACAACCCACCACTCTGCAATGCTGATTCACAGCTTCTGCAGTGACTTCAGGGAGAACAAAATAGCAGCATGTGATTAGCTCAACACAAAAAATAAAGCTTAGATGTCAAATTTCGTACCAAACTACCCTGAGGCCTTTCTCCTTGACAGAAATGCTTAAATTGTTTCAAACGTAGCAAGTTCAACCATACTAGCAGTGCGAAGTTCCTCTCATTTTTTTAAAACAGCCACAACATGGCCAAAGATTGTTAACTTCAACAACTACTCCTCCAATTCAATCATCACTGATTCAGCTGATTCAACCCAGCATGCCACAGCACTCATTTGTATCTTCACATTGTTTTCCACATGATTTACATTTCTAACAAAACCTCTGCAATAAGTTGGTCTTTACATAAGCAAAACCACCTAACCTCTTCCACATCTCCTCTGCAAGCGCACCACAGGAACCTGCAGTACCTAGAAGTACCTAAATCAACAAGCATTTAGCTGCTATCAGTTGAACCTGTACCATCCCCTAAATAAGCACCACTATAATTTTTTGCAGTGATATATACACAAGGGTTTGTTTGCTAGTTTCTAAACTCTAGGATATACTACTTGTTAAGATAAATCCTGCTGAGTAACTACCCTGTTGCTAACACTTTTTGCATCAGGACGTATGGCAGCTGTTGCATTATGCATTGGCTCTTTCTTGGAGATCATGTTCCATTCTTCTGTTTGAATGGTGGTGTGGTACAGTTTCCTTCCAGAAAGCCATCTTCTCTGTGAGCTAATAGCAGGGCCTAGCTGTTGGGCTGCTATAAGATAGAAATGTTTCTCAGCTGAAAACCAGAAACAGGATGTAGGAGCTTCCTGAATTTCCACAACTGATCTTAACAAAGTATTTCATATATTTCTACTCTTTTATTTTCTTTTTTTTTCCAAAACATTAACTAAGTAGTATTCCTCATAGGCTTTAGTTATCTTCAGTAATCTATTAGGTGTGTACAAAATCTTAAAAAGACAGGATGCATCAGGAATCATGACTAGGTTCTGATAGATTGCAGCATGACCTCGTAATAGAAGATGAAATGTTGTATCTTTTCAGATAGATTAGTCTTAAATACAAACCCAATTCTGTATGAAAGTAGACCGTAACACTGACAGGCATCCTGGTAAGTGATGGCATGCCAGAAAACAGTGGACATGATTTTATTTTATACATTTTTTTGGAAATGATGTATGCATTGTTATTTTTTTAATTAAGTTTCTTAATTAAAAAACTTAATGCATCATATAAAACCAGTATCAAGAATTCAAAATAGAGCAGTATGTTTATATAAGGTATGTAAGAAAAATAAACTTATATAGTTCACATAACCTACAACACAAAACTGTTGACATTCACTGAATACTCATCTATGCAATCCATAGAATTTTATTTGCCAGGAGTAACTTATGCACTGTCAGGGATCACTGGAACAGTGAATGTCTGCCAAACCAGAACTGGGCCTCTCCATTTCTGGTGATTTTAAAGACTCAGCTAGACAAAAGTCATAGCTAGGCACTGATCTAGTGCCAGTAACAGTCCTGGTTGGAATAGATGGACTAAATAACCTCCAGAGGTCCCTTTCAGACAACATTTCTATGATTCCCTGATTTCATGGTACTGTGTTAGATTACTACAATCTTAATAAATGGATTAATGAAAAAAAAAGTGTCATGGTCACAAAAATCTCAGTCAGGAACAATACTTTAACTCCAAAAACTGTATTATAACAATAACAAAACTGTTACATCAACATATTAAAATTGGCCCAAAATAAATGGGAAAGAGGAGTATAGAAGAAGATGGTATCCAGTTGAAAGAAGGCCACTTTCTCTAAGTTGGATAATCTATTTCTTCTTCAAAACATATGACACCAAGAAATCATATGGAACCCTTTCTTCAAAGTACAGTTACCTGATGCCTTACAAAGTAAGCTTAAAACTCTATGAACATTTGCCTTCTTAAAAAATATTTCTTGTAGTTTGGCCAAATTATCAATACCACCATATTTATGGTAAGTAGAATTTTGTTCACACTCCTTATTTCAAACTTTCTGTGCAATCTCACTATTCATCAGAAGTTTAAAGACAAGTCATCTCCTTGGAAAAATGCTATCCTGCCAGACTAGCAAGGGTGGGATACAAGAAATTAGAGAGTTAAAGAGCAGAAAACCAAAAATCATTCTTATACATATTTCTATGTAGCAGTGACTTTTTCTGATTTCAAGCTAATCAAATTACCAAAATTTCACACTCATTTTTGGTGAGAGTTTACTAGCTAAACACTGCAGTTTCAGTTCCTTTAGCAATGCAAAGAGATTCAACTGTTGCATGGTTTATCTGGAAGTCTGACTCAAGGAAGGGCTCCATGTTTTCTGGGACATTTTGCCCACACATTGTTTCTGCTATATACTTTGTATAACCAAAGGAACCGCAGGTACCAATGCCATCTCCACTGCAGCTCCTGAACAGCAGTAACGACGGGACAAGGTGCATCTCTGTGGCCTGAAGAAAGGCCCCGAGCAGGACCAAACGCAGCAAGAACCGTGTTGGTCTTGTGACGGCCGACAGCCACATCCTGGGGTCCGCTCACACACAACAGACGTTTATACACAACTGCTGATACCGTTTGCAAACCGAGAGTCGCTGGGCCGTGGCCACCCAGCCTAGTACCGGCGTTCGCAGACGACCCTGAACCCCAGTCCCGCCCGTCCGGGGCGCAGGGACACGCACACAGACACACACACACTTACTTGATGTCCTCCCAGACGGCAGGCCCATAGTTGCGAATGACGAGCAGCTCCAGGGCGTGATTGACGAAGCCGTACTGCGGGGCAGATCAAGACAGTGGAACGGTCAGGCGCCAGGCGGGGGAGCCCCTTCCATCGCCCGCAGCATCCCATCCCGGTGCCGGTCACTCCGGCGGGAACCAACCACCCCAAAACACCACCCCACCCCATCTTCCCCCAGAAAACAAAGGGTTAGGGCCAGGCTCCCCTCATAGTTCCTTCTTCCCAAGCAGATTCGGCCTCTTTCCTCCCACCGGCCAGACCAGACATCGTCCGCCATTGCCGGTCCCCCGGCGGAGCTCACCATGGTGCCGCCACGCCACCACCGCCACAGAGCACAAGACCGGTCCCGATTGCCTCACAACCTCCCCCGGCCGCCACCGCCCCGAGTGGCATCCTCCGAGAGCCAATGGCGAGCGCGGCAACAATGCTGTCCTCCAATCAGAGGCGGAGGAGGGACTGCGGGTGGCTTGGGTTTGGGGGTGCGGCGGAGCGGCGGGGGTTGGGCGTGGGGCATTGGGAGCGGCGGTCGTGAGGGGCCGGGGGCTGCGGGCCGGGCCGCTGCTGTTGCGGCTGGGCGGGATTAGCCCTCAGGTGCTGAGGGCGGACGGATAACGGCGTTAGCTGTCGGCTGGGGCGGGCGTCTGTGGGAGAGGGAAGAAGGGACAGGCCTAGGGAATACGCACATCCCTCCCGGCTATTTTTTCCCGATGCTCGCCTCAGAGGGGAACCCATTGAACATCTGACTTAGTTTCCTGCGCATCAAAAGGTTTTCCCAGATGCTTTTTCTCCAGCTGGAGTCATTGAGACTCGGCTGACACCGAAGCAGAAAATTGATCAAAATGCAGGTTCATAGTGATTCACGAGGTATGTCTAGGGCAAGGTGTGCTCTGCTGTCAGTGCCCTTTGCAGTGGTTGCCTTTGCAGGAACAGATACACTTCCTCAGTTGTTCATATCCCAGTGCAACCACTTAGCTTTTGGGGAAATAAATGCACCCTAAAAAAGTGAAGAGTCTGAGGGGCAAAAGATTGGCTGGACACAGTACTGGACCACCCAGACTAGGTCATGATTTGCCTAGAAAAGTTAGAGCAAATGATCCTTGGGGTCCCTTCCAACTTAGTATTCTGTGAATCAGTGAAAATTATTTCAGGCGTTCTGCTTCTGTGCATTCATTTCTTCAAATGCAGATGAAGTTGAAAGCATAATAACAAGTGCTTTCATTAATATTTGGTGAGTGGGGTTGCGTTGTTGACTCCTTGTCAGTAGCCACTGTGAATAAACACTGCATTATCAATAACTCACTGTGTATGGATTCTGAAAGGGTTCTCTAAGTAAGGTACACCCCTTACGACAGGAGGTTTTGAGCAGAGAATTGCTGACAACATGCTAAACACAGTTCAGAAATAACCCACTGTCGTCATATGTTATCATATACATGGAACAAAACAGATAACCTCCTGTATGAAGACAGGCTGAGAAAGTTGGGGCTGTTCAGCCTGGGGAAGAGAACGCTGTGTGGAAACCTCATAGCAGCCTTCCAGTATCTGAAGGGGGCCTATAGAGATGCTAGAGAGGGGCTCTTCATTAAGGACTGTAGTGACAGGACAAGGGGTAATGGGTTCAAACTTAAGCAGGAGAGGTTTAGATTGGATATAAGGAGGAAGTTCTTTCCTGTGAGGGTGGTGAGGCACGGAATGGGTTGCCCAAGGAAGTTGTGAGTGCTTCATCCCTGGCAGTGTTCAAGACCAGGTTGGATGAAGCCTTGGGTGGCATGGTTTAGTGTGGGGTGTCCCTGCTTATGGCTGGGGGTTAGAACTAGATGATCTTAAGGTTCTTTCCAACCCCTAACTATTCTATAATGCAGCACTTGAAGAACCCATTTAGTTTAGAGCCCTTTGTACTATCCAAAGACCAGACGTCAGTGCATGAAGTAAAAATACTATGGAGACTACTGATATAGTTATTTTTTTTATAACTTAAAAAAAAATCAAAATATGTTCAAGAGGTAATGACATTATGTAGAAGCATTATAAGATGAATATGTGATGGGCTACTACTGAAGTAACTCTTGGGCAGAGAACTTGGTACATCAAGTCAGTAGAGCCATAGATGCTAATCAATCTAGATGGATTCTAGATATAAGTAAAATTCAAAAGTTCAGACTTTACTAAAATAGTGCAACACAATTTTGAAATTTGAACTGTTGATATAGTTCATGAAAAAAAAATAAAAATGTGAAGATGGAGTTATGTGTGTTGGAACTTCCATGTAAATAAGTTAACAAATAACAGCTTTTAAAATATTTTAAAATTTCATATATTGCTTGGTGAACTTTCAAATCTGAGTCAAGATCTGTTAAAATTGCTCATAAGTGAGGAGACAGGTTATGTGTGGATAGCCATTAGAAATTTGGCAAACTTCATCTCTAAGAACAGTAGTGGGAAACCCTGCTTTTGGGTCACATAGGTATAATAATCAATTCTACTGGGTTTAACACATTCCCAATTTACTGGGAAAACCAACTCAACATTCTTTAAAGAATGACCCAGAACAAAAGTTTCAATGTAACCAGTTAAAACCATACAAATAGTATGCTAATTTTGAAAGGAGAAAAGAAAATTTTTAGAAAAGAATAACCAAACTACTGGTTGAAGATGCCTGTGTAGAAAAGCAAACAAAAGGTAAGTGATAAAATCTCTAAGAATCTCTTAAATCTCCAAGAAACTGGCAACAGAGATGATATAATACATCATGTTGCTGTAACCAGACAAAAGGCTACGTTTCCCCATAGCTGAGAAGGGGTCAGCTAGTCACCAATTAACTAGCATTTGAGTACATCAGGTCTCCATCTGCTTTTCTGATTTGGTAGCAAGGAAGTTTTGGAAAAGTGGGAAAACATATCCTATAAGGGGGTTGGAACTAGATGATCTTAATGTCCTTTCCAACCGTAACTATTCTATGATTCTATGTGCTTTGTAATCTTTGTGTGCTTACTGGTGGTAGTGAATCTACGCTACTGGAAGATCTAAGACAACGCCTGGGAGTTTTGCCCTCTGATGTTGTGTAATCTTCCTCTTCACATACCTATAAATCAGTTTTGAGAACACAAATTGTCAAGGAAGTCCTGACAGCACATCCCAGGCAGGAAACAAGAAGAATGGATTGAGAAACAGTGTTAACATTTCCATTCTTCGTAAATTTCAAGGGGATCCGCTTGTTTAGTCTGTATATGGGGTAAATCTTCATGCTCATAATATAATACTAGAGAGATTATATAAAATAATTTTTGGGTACAGTTTTCAGAAAGTGGATTATCCTGACAATTTCGTGTTACTGAGTGACACTTTTTCAAAGTGCTGATATCTGCAAAGGTTAATTGTGAAAATCCCTTTCTTCTGCTGTTTTGGTTCAGGCTTGGTAGGTTGCTTTTGCAGGTTGCTCTTGCCATTAAACCATTGTAATACAAGTGAAAGTCCTAGCATCCCAGGTGAGATTTGTAAAACGTGAAACCAGCATGGGCAGAATTAACACAGACAATGATTGATCTGTTTTCTAAAACAGGGTTCCCCTTTAATATTTGGAAGATGCTGAATTAAAGAATTCAACAAAGTGATTTGCTGAGAGTGCCTTATCTCCATTCCAGGTGCATGTGAATCAAGACTATCCAGTAGGTCTTAGGCAAGATTTTGTTTCAGCTGAAGGAATGGATCTAAGTCAACACGATAAACTACATTTGGGCTGTGTTTTTCAAGGCCTAACCCTATCATTATCAGTACTGTTAGGTCACATGCATCATGCACATAATGCAACCATTTGGACTCTATCTGATGCACTTCCATAAAGCATGCAGCTTGTTCATTATAGCACACAGTCTCATTTCCATTTGGGGCCCTCATACACTAGGTACAGCTTCTGATCTTGCTGCTCAGATGCATTTTGGTATTCAGGAGTGAGAGGGTAGCCATGACACTAAACACAACTGGGTCGTGTATGAGATGGAAAGGAGCTCTTTAGGAAGTGGTTTTTGTAACTGAAATCCTACCAGGCAGCTTCACCACTTTGTGTCTTCCAGAACATGTTTCTCCTGAGGAGTTTCCTGCACTGGCCATCAGAAAGCTAAAAGAGTTGCAGTCACTGATTACAGGAAGAAAACAACTGCTGTACTTTTTAAGTGGTGGTGTACATGTTTTTTTCCTGATTTGAGATGCTAACTTCATCTGGAAATTCTTGGTGAGGTCCATGAAATCAAAAAGTAGCTATTCTTTATGAAAGGGCAATTACTGAGACAATGACTTTGGGAAAACAACTAGCTGGCCAAGAACATCTACATTCAGTTTAATATAGTTTGCATTCATACACAAGCACTATAAAATAAAGTATTGTAAGAAGTTGCATTTTTTACTTTGGACTTTGCTTTTACAGTTTATATTATTACTGTAATCCTGAATAAAAATGCTGCCTCGTATGGTATTGCTGGATTTCACTTACTGAAGATGGGGTTACTTTACTGACATCAAACTGAACTATGGGTATTTTCTAGTTATCTGTTTCAAATCATAATGGTCTGAGACTTAGCATTTGGTATTGTAATAATAATACTTCTCACAGAGGAATTCTCTTAAGATCACTTCAGCAAGATTCATTATTTCTACTGTACCACTATACACTATTTCAGTATGCCATTACATTCATCTTCCAATACTGATATTGACAAACTTTGACAGAAACAGTCCTCAATATGTCAGCGCTGTTCTGTAATGCTGTAACCTCTGCAGACTTGAGAAACTCTTTGGGCTCTGCCCATTCCTGTAAGGTGAATGTAATCTTAGCAATATAGAGTCAGCTAATCATATATCCAAATATTCTCTAATACCTTCTGCAATCAATGAAAAGACTTCTGTTGTTTTTTCTAGACTTGTATTCCAAAGCTCCTGGGAATGTTATTGTCCTTGATATTTTCTTTGGCAGGTTTTGTTCAGGCTGAAAAATTAAGAAGAGTGAATCTATGACTTAATCTGCCCCCTTTCACATCCTTGAGATGTTACAGCATGTGTTCCTCTAGGTTATTTCCTATTACATGCTTTCAGGATAATCATATAAACATGGCAGTTCTTGGTGTAGGGGCACAAGAATTTGTAACTTTTTACTGCTCAGAAGATGGGAAATAATTTCAGCACAGATCTTCGAAGGACACTTATAATGGTGCTACAAAGTACTGTGGTCATTTTCATTTATATTAGGAACCCACTGGCTAAACTTGACTTCACTTTAACCACCAAAAGCAGATGAGACACAAAACTTTGTAAGGTTCTTTACTTTGTCTGAGATTCTTTCACAGTTTATTTCTTCAACTGGCTGTGCAGTTTCATGTTCTAGCCTAACTGCATGTTTAACATTCAGATCCTACTGTTTGTTTTTGGGAGAGTATGCATCTTTAAACCACTGCACCTCAGTGCACTCAGAAGTTCCGGAACCGCTGACTATCTTCCATCTTATATTTGCACTTCATAATCAGAACAATGCTGAGTAATGTAAGACAGTGAGTTTTACTCTCTGCCTTTGCTTGGCAGAAAAGAACTGTGGTTTAACTCATATGAATGGATTAGGAAATCTTTTTTTTAAAAAAAGTTTAGATCCGATTATTTCCTTTGTATGTATTTGTGAGCAGCCATACCATGGGAGACGGTTTTAGAGGTCTCTATAGACTGTTGCCACACACATCTTGCAGACTTCTTTAAGAGGTAGAAAAGAAAGTTCTAGCATTCACTACAGAAACAGACTCAAAGTTAAGTTTGGTTCCTGCCAAGTTGACTTCTGATAAACTGGAGCAGGGCTTTGACAGCAACATGGTTCCTTGCTATAGGGCAAATAGCCACAAAAATTATTGCTGTAGCAGGAAACAAAAACTTCCCTTCCACTGCTTTTGCAGAACAATGAGCAGGCATAAAAATTGGTAGGCTACAGCCTGCTAGGTTGTAAGATGGGTGAGGTTTGAAAAATGGTCCTCTTGCCAAGATTCAAAAGTAATTCCCCTTAATTATGGTGGCCTTCAGCTGGAAATACTGATTCTGGCTCCTGTACAGAGACAACAAATCCTGTTGCAGGATTTCTGCAGAGAATGCAGAAGAAAATGATGGGAGAAATAAACTGGATTTTGGGGGAGGTCTGAATTCTCCCTTCGTAAGATTTCACAGGAAAATTTAGATCTGTCCTGGAGCTATATTATCTGTTCTATCAGTTTCTGTGACTTCGTTTACTTTGGTGTTACAGAGTAGTTCAGAAAGAAACCATCAGGTCCACACTAATTGCACTTCCTCAGACACCAGCAATGAGAGTTTCTTTTCAACATCTCCCTGAAATCTTATCAGGGCTTGCCTGCTAAAATAAATATAAATGAAATAAATTCATTTGAATTCTTTTGCTATAGCTTTTACTTTCACCATGTCACTGTTAAGATTCAAAGGTCCCACTTGTTATTTCTTTCCGGGGCCATGAACAGCTTTGGCAAAGAAACTGCACTATGATAAAATCTATCTTCCATCACATAGGGATTGAATCAGCCCCTCAGAATCTTCATGGACTAATAAAATAAAGGTAAAATAAAAAATCATATAGTAACAAAACTGCTTCTGCACATAATACTAAGGTAATTGCATACTTACATAAACAGCATTGCATCTGAAGACTTTCACAATAATGTACAACATGCTACTATACATCAGCTGAAAAACAATTGGTTTATTTCCTTGCAAAATCTCCCAGTATAGAAGTTAAATTGCCTTCCTTTTCTTTATCTCAGAGATTTTCTTACTGGCTGATTTCCTTTTTTCCACTGACTTTAAGTTAAAAGGACTATTGAAGATCCAAGTGAAAAGATTAGTTGAAAATAATTAGATACATATTCATTCAACAAAAAACATGCACAGAGGAACAGCTTCAGTGAGACCTACAGTCTAAAGTTATGCTTAAAGCTAAACATAGATTTGTGGGGTTTTTTGCAGAATGAGTCTGAACACAAGTACATTTTAAAGAACTTTCTTGAATCATTGTCTTAAACCTGTGCCTAAATCTTACTTACTTCATTGAGATTCAAGTAAGTTGCTATATGTGTACACATAAGTGCTTTATCCAGTTTCTGCTCTGAACTAAGACTGAAGTAGTAGACATGGGAATATTCTGAACTTTTCAGGAGAAAAAAAAAAAAAAGTAAATTAAAAAGGATTTCTACAGCAATTCTACCCTAGATGGTCATGTAGCCTAGTGTGTGTTAAAAAATAGATATAAAAACTAATGCTGGAAGATGAATTTGATCTGTAATCAGATCAGTTATCTGCATTAATACACAATTATTAATTCAGTCCCTTTGGCCTAGGGCACATTTAATTTTAGAGAGATATACTTAGGAAGGTGTCATGGACATCTTACTGAATGACAAAGGAACATCATCCCGTCCAGCAATATTCTTTCTTAGGGACAGAAGGAAATTCACTACTAAGAGTCCCTCCAATTCAGCAGATATGAAGAAATGGGGTTTTTTTATTTAAAAGCCTATTTGCTTTTTAGCATTCAACAGTCGATGGAGATGGATAAATTCCTACTGACTTTAGTCATTACTGGCTTAATTTCATGAGCTTACTGAAGAGTCAGTACTCAAATACTCTGACATTTTAAAATCCAGGAGTAGCCGTATGGGACTGCTACTAGCCTCTGGGTATTTTATGTCAATAGAACAGAATTTTCCAACCAAAATAATATTGCAAAGATCAGTTGCCAAGATTTGCATAGTTCTTGTTTCCTTGAAACACTGCTGTTAAAATATGTTGCAAATACGTCTGTGTGTATACATCCATGTATATATATGGTGTGTGCAAGAAAGAGATGGGTATATATATATAATACATAGACTTTCAGGTTTCATTTTTTGTGTCACAATTATTTCTAAGCATACTGGATGGACATAGGAGATCTCAAGCAATAGCAGGATTCAATGTTTCAAGTTTTGTTCAAATGCTGATTACAGGAAATCTGAATTAAAATATTCTTTTAAAATGTTCTTTGTGCTAGTTCATTATCAGAATTTTTCCCAAGCCTCTGATGGTACCTGTTCTGTATGGGCTTCTACTCAGATACAAGAAACCAACACAAAACAGTACACTGAGCTTCAGAATGGACAAGACAAGTTCAGAAAATGAACAGAACGGTACCTTAGTCTAATGTAATTGCTCCATGTAAATATGCACAGAGCAAAATCTGATTAAGTGGCAACTAGCTTGAGAAAGACTTTTATGGCTTGATCTGCCTGAACCCAAGAGTTTAAGAGGTAGAATAATAACTAATAATATTTGAAACTACTGGAAATACTTGTATGTATGTAAGCAGTACAGTTCCTCACCCTGCAACTGGGATCAGAGAAATTTCTGTGCTGATGGATCTGCTAGTCTGAGAGGCAGAATCCTAAACTCGGAACTCATAACTAACTCTGTTCTGCCTGTTCTAAAGGAAGACCCTTAAGAGTTCTCCACTCATGTTCCATGTCTGCAATATGTGTTCATATGTTTTAAAGCATTTCTGTTTACCTGTAGATTTCCTTGGCATCTTTAAAGTAAGTATACCATAGACATTTCAATAACATGTCATACCCACATTGCTGTCCTTGAATAAGGCTCATAGCTTTAAACTAGTGTGCTTCTGTTCCATTTTATACAGTCCCACTGGAATTTCTTTTTGAAGTAAACACTCCAAAGCATGTTTTATTACATTTCTTTTTAAGCATTTCAAATTTAAATTACAACAAAAAGAAACCATTTATTGCTCTAATACATAATAGCAAGTGGATATTATTTTTTAAAGTATTTTAAAAACCCCAAGAACTAAAATATTGTTTGATGATTACAGAAACGTTAGTATGATTATACAGTGTTTTAATCTATATTCATTTTATACACAAAGTTCATGAAACAGTAAGCAGCAACTCTGCTATGTATATATATATGTATTAGCTACAATTAGCAGCCTGATCCAGAAGATGCTGAGCACCCTCAACATATTGACTCTGATCAGTGTTAGATGTCAGCAGCTTCTAGGATGGGGCCCAAAAGATGCACTGGAAGGAGTATGTAATAGCAATGACAATATTTTAATGGATATTTTCTTATGGAATCACTAAGAAAATACATTTGAATAGTCATTGATAAGCACCAGCTCACAACACTGCATGTGGCTGCATCACTTGCACATTACATTTCCTGGCACACTGCATGTACAATACATCTAGAATCCTCAGCACAGAGAAAACCAATAGAGTCGTTACACAGCACTTACAAATTACCACAGGGAAAATGTAGTTTTTAGTAGCACTTTCAACAGTGAAGTTGCAATATTATTTCAGTGACTAACTTCCTTATGCAAAGGAAAAATAAAAAGTAGTCAGTGACATACTTCCTGAAATTTTAATACTGGCTTTCAGGTGTTAACAACCTAAAGTGCTTTCATGTTTCATACATTTTTAAAAATTTTCAATTTATTAAAAAAAAAAATCAAAATATTTATAAATTTATTTTATACATTTGCGAATATACAATTTAGTCTATTCCTGTTTCCTCACCCAAAAAATTGGCATTGCCATCTCCCATATCTCTTTTTGGAAACCAAGTCTGTGAGCTTGCTTCTTGAATATATGCATCCAGAAAATAGCAAATTCCAGGGATATCACTGGGAAAATTAGGTGGAAGCTCTTCTCTTGAGCGAGGTGTGAACACAAAACCTGGATATTCCTTTAACAACCTAGAATAAAGACAAATCCTCTTGAATAAAACGAATCAGTCACTAACTGTTACTACAAGTACAGACATTCAGTAATCCTTCATGAAAGTCAGGGCAGAATCTAATTTAATATTTGTATGTTATTTACTGAAAGCTAGCTCACATTTGCACATAAACTGGCACCATAATTAATGTTTCAACTAATGAAATACTGAAAAGCTTATTAACTAAACTATTCAGATCCTCTTGCCAGTTCTAATAATTTTGCTTTTAAAAACATATCTGTAGGGATAAATACCCATGACTGATATCTTAAGTTACCCATGACTTATATAACATACCCATAACATAAGATGCCAGTACCTGGTATCTAAGTTTCAAAACAATTACTGCAATATACAGGAACTGTGCAAGGTGTCACAATGTTTTCAGTATGTGTTTAGAACTGGTGAAGGAACCAAAATGAAAAAAAACCCACTAAACAAGAAGGAGGTTAACACACCATTCGCTCAGGGAAAATACCCAAACATACCACAATAATAACAGTTTAACCAAATCTTCTACTTTCTAGAGACTCAGAGAATGCACTTCAACAGTACACTAATTTCAAGTACTCTCGAGATGAATATGCAGCCACGCAGAAACCTACTTATGCCACAAGCTATAGGCATGTCGTGTGGACAAAGTGTCTAAAGGAAAGATGCTGTATTTCTCATGGGAGAGCCGGCTAGCTGTCTGCATAATTACATAGTACACATTACTAAAAATTTCTCATCTCAGTGGTAGTGACAGGACAAGGAAGAATGGCTTTAAAGTGAAAAGTTTAGATATTAGGAAGAAGTTCTTCACTATGAGGGTGGTCAGTCACTGGAGTAGTTGTGTCTACCACAACTGGCAGAAGTTGCTGCTTCATCCCTGGAAGTGTTCAAGGACATACTGGATGGGGCTCTGAGCAACCTGGTTTAGTGGACAGTGTCCTTGCTCATGGCAGGGTGTTTGGAACTAGATGATCCTTAAGGTCCCTTCCAATCCAAACTATTCTATGATTCTGTGATAAACAGTACAGCTGAAGGTCCATACTAAAAAGTTTAAAGTCAGTTGAGATCAAGACCCTTATAAACTAAGCCGTGGCATGGTTGATTCATTGTAACTATTAATTCATCTTTCCTGACTAAAAGAGAATGAAAATGTGTAGGGTTATGTTTAACAATTCTTCATCTAGGCTGTATTCTCAAGGGCACTTGCAGCTAGTTTGGCATCCAGTTCACATTGAAAGCCACAGAGGTCAAAAAGGAGCCAAATATATGAGAGGGGAAAAAAAAAAGACAGAGGTATGCAGCTGCAGAGTAACAAAAAAAAAACTGGCCCAGATAATCCATTTATCTTAAATATAATGTCAAAAAATAAGTATCAGCTTTTGTTTCACCTTTTTGAAGTGCTGCTGATTGGATTCTGACTAAAAATAATCATGGTGCATTCGTGAGCAATCAAAGAAAAAAAGAAAAAGGAAAACAAACAGCAGTACTTCGGGGGGGGGGGGGGGGAAGGGCA
>NDXB01002853.1:41264-53611 GCA_002631895.1 Agapornis roseicollis
TTCAAAGAAAAAAAAAAAAAAAAAAAAAAAAAAAAAAAAAAGAGGCGGGGGGGGGGGGGGGGGGGGGGAGAAGAGCAGGAAGATAATGAACTATTACAGTAACAACTTCAGATGGACATTTTACAGATATGAAGCACTGTACCTGTAAGTTGTTGGGCTGACATTTATTTTTCTAGGTATACTGCAAGATTCAAACTTATTGGCAAGGGTTACATTGTTTCCAAAAAGGCAATAACGGGGCATTTTAACCCCAACAACTCCAGCAAAGACAGATCCGGAATGGAGGCCAATGCGCATCTTTAAATAAAAGACACAAAATAGCATTATTAAGCAAAATAGAATGGTTAAAGGCAGTTTTATAAATCCATCCTCTATTAAAAATATACAATGAGCTACTAATATACACTGAGCTAGTACAGTCTTCTTAAAATGTCTGTATTCTGGTCACCACTGCTTGTGGAGAGGAAACAACTTGAAGTCTACCTTGCTTTTTGCATTTATATTATGTAATCCTTCACCTGATATGACTGTGATAATGCTGGTCTCTGTGGCAGTATATTGATCTGGAAACATCAGCAGGAATTGCTATGAACTTGGGTGCTTTCCTGGGAGGAATTACATGATATGATGTTGTTAAACTGCCAACAGTTAATGAATAGTACCTGCTTCACTGTTAAGGTCAGAAAGACAAATCTCAGGGAACAGTAAAGACAATATATATATATATATATATATATATGCTGTAGTTCCCACTGAACTCTATTGACAAGCTCACAAAACCAGTAAATCCCAATCACAGAGTACGGACTTTTGATAATGAATCAATCATACAGTAGTTGAAACATTTTGATACCTCTTCTTTGTAACTCATACTCAGATTTTTGAGTTTTGCTTAGCTGGTGCTATTTTCTGTGGTTTTAGGTTCTTTTTTTTTTTAGATGTGCTCCTTTTGTTATGTGCATTATACAGAAGTAGACATGTTTTCTTCAGAACAGCACTCTGACACAATAATGGCGAGATGTCAGGAAGCTTGCACATCTACTATGTGTGCTCCTTTTATATACTAAGAGACTATCATGAAGAAGAAGTCACGATTTCTGATTTTAAGTGGAAAAGCAGAAAATCCTGCAACAAAAGCAAAATCCACCCACACAGCAAAATAGGTGAAATAATGTACATCGATATATAAATCTGATTTAAAGTAAGCAGTTTGCAGTCACACCCTTTTCTTTGACAACTGATACATAAAATGACAGTAGACTGTGTGTTATATTTTGTGCTTTGCAAAACAGCTAATGCTTTCATAATGCATTTCATTAAAACAGATGCATGCTTTTGTTAAAACCAGAAAGATTCAGTTTTCTTTATGAAGCTTCTAGTAAGTACTTATACAATTTTTTTCTCCCTGTTTTATTAAAAAATGTAATAGCATTCCTCATTCAAAATTACAGAGGTAGCTTTTGCATGGAAATTATAAACATATTATAATATTGTCAAGATGTTTCCAGATTTTTTAAGCTTAACTTGATATTGTTAAATACAGAAAGAACAACATTTATTTATATAATACTGCTGTTCTCTGTGATAGATGTAGAGTGTGTAATCCTCTTAATAATAATTTTCTTTGTCTCAGAATACAAATATTCCTTAACCTAAAATCAAAGAAGCCTGAAGTTTTCCAAAGGAACTAATGAACAGATAAATGTTAAAAATGAGCAAATGAAAGAAAGACGTAATGAACTGAGACACCTGTATTAAAAATAATAGGACCCTATTGCAGGATATTTTAACCTAGAAGAATGTCCACATCATTTATTATGTATATAGGCCTTCCTCTTCTTTTTCTCAGTGACAGGCAAACCTACATCAAAAGTTCAGCAGATGTGTACGTCTTCATTGGAAGGAAGACACAAATATAAATATCACTGAAACCAATACTTGCTTTGACAGCATTAACACCATTGCCCTATAGTAGTGGCTTAGTATCTGACTGTAAAACAAGAACAGCAACAGAATCCTTTAAAGATGTGTGGATTAGTGCAGTCAGAGCAGGTCTTTGATGATTCAGCTTTATACCTGTTACCTCAAAACTTAGGTGTTCTCATTGGGTCTAATTCTGAGAGAGGATTAGTCTCCTCATTAGAAAATGTAACAGAATATTCCATGCCACTTGAAAACTTATTGCTAATGAGATAAAAACTGCAGCATATCAGTGTGCACCTGCTAATTTCACTGCATTCAAGTTTTTTGGATTGATTTTCAGATCTCTGTTTCATCTTTACCTTTCCACAAAACTTTAATTCATGTTACTGAAAAGATCAGCTTCTCTGGTAGTATACACTTGATTCCCAAATGTGTTTGAGTTTATGTAATGAAATTTCCTCAAGACAAAAACCTGAACAGCAACTAAACAAACAAAAATGCCCACTTTAACCATATAAAATAGAAAAAAATATATGACCTTGATAGGCTCTCCATGGGGAGACACCACCTCATCTGACAGCTCCATCATCTTCAGGGCCATCAGTGCTATTTGAACAGCGTGTGTTTCACTTTCTTTGTGTAAACCTCCAGCAACACAGTAGGCATCTCCAATAGTCTCAACCTAAAACAGGCATAGAATCATAGAATAGTTAGGGTTGGAAAGGACCTTAAGATCATCGAGTTCCATCCCCCCTGCCATGGACAGGGACAGCTCCCATTAAACCATACCATCCAAGGCTCTGTCTTTGTTCCTTCCTGTTAGACTGTGACTGTGGCTTCAGTAAGAATTGTACCTACATATTGACTGGGTCTTATTTGTTCTGCTGATTAAGTCCTGCCCAAATCCTGCAGTATCATTCAAAAGGAAAAATTGCACAACTTGTATTTATTGTTTGCTAAAATACTTTCCTTTAACAACTGATTCCATTGATTATTTTTTCTTTTATTATATCTCTTAAATGTCTTCTTTTATAATGAAGGTTAAGGGAAATAATTTTTGGACTTCTATTGTCCTGTGTCCAATTTAGTCTTCCATTTCCCTTTCTGCCCTAGAACCCCAAAGAAATGAAATAAACTGTGTACCTTGTAGACATCTAGCTCTCCACATTGGTAATCAAAGCGAGTATACAGCTCATTAAGCATGGTGATAACCTGCATAGGTGAGCACTGGGAACAGATGGCAGTGAATCCCACAATGTCAGAGAAAAGCATTGTGACATTACTAAACTTCTTGGCTTGCACAACCTGTCCCTGCCACAGCTGCTGAGCAACCTCTCCAGGAAAAATTGAAAACAGAAGATCTACAGTCTTCTTCTTTTCTTCTTCAAGGGCTTGATGAGCTTGCTCAAGGGTTGCCTTTAGCTTTCCTAATCTCTTCTTCAGTCCATCCTGAGCTCTGGCCTGCTCCCCTATCAGAACAACATCTCTCAATGCATTGTGAATGGGAATATCTGAGAGGTACAGTCCACGTCCTGTAAAATCTTCCAGTCTATCCACACAAGGAGATCCCAAGAATAGGATGGCACTGGATTCAAAAATATAGATCATCTGGCCTTTAAGATCCATTACCTGAAACAGTTAAAGAAACAAGAATTCATGCAAAACATGCATGGCAGTGGTTTAGAAGCAAGACATTTTAGAAGAAATACATTTGTCTTAAACCTAGGAAAATGAGACTGGTCCATAGTCCCTATATTTTCAGTTAGTTGCTTAAGAGAAAACATAAGGTGCTAAATCATAGGTCTATCAAGTAAGTTTATTTTGATGAGCCTTCTGGTACAAAAGTTAAGACCACAACTTAAACATCTAACTGTGTTTGAGTATCACTACCAGTTTTAGCTTAGGAAGGAAAGAAATACAAAAAGAATTTTGTACATCTTCATCAACTGATAAACTATTAATGACTATAGTGGCCTCTCAATTTCTGCTAATAACTCTAATATTTTCATTCATGCGCTACTTTCTTTGTAAGATACAGTGAGAAAATCTGCTTCCATTTTATCACAGGATGTTCAGTACTCACTGCAATATAAAACTAAAGGTATAAATGGCAGAAATACCCCATTTTAATAATCTAAAAAAAGCAAAATATTTTGTATGAAGTGTTTATACGTCCCTTCTGTATTTAGTTGTGTAATGTGCAAGGTGCACATTTTTTCAAGAAAACCTGTTACATGCTAATAGAGATTTGCGGATGTAAATACATGCAAAAGCAACACAGAGTCTACTACCCCTCGTAATCATTAAACTGTCGCTTGGTGCAGAAATGGATGTGAGATGAGGTAGCTGTTCAGTGCTACATTTTTTCCCACTTCAGTAATAACTGAGTGAAACATTTATTACTGTTCTTCATTTAAATTCTTGGAGTGCTGAGGTTGAACAGCTAATTCATCCTGGAGTACCTCAGGTGTATACAAGCTGGAATTCAGCTGCGAGGCAGTGATGAATAAAACCAGTCATGGAATAACCAATATTTTTTACTCTCCCAGGTCATTTGCCACAGACCCAGCTTCAGCATACAGCAAGGAATCCCATCAGCTGAAACTAAGTGGGACCCCTGGTGATTGCCTCTGATGAAAACATCAAAATATCAAAGCTTCCAAAATACCAAAGGCTGAATGAGCACAAGAAATGTCTACATCTTTCCCCAAATCATAGAGCTGTTGTTTCCACATGATTGAGGGGCACTTTGGGAAAGCTTTCCCTGTCACTGCCTTTGTGTTGGAAATGCCCCTATTCTCAACAGCATAGCCTGTCATTTGCTTTATCTCAATTTACTGACTTAATCTCAACATTTTTTTTTTAATAAAATCAAGGTAACAGTCAGATTTTACTTGTCTAAAAGCAGAGTTTTGACTGAATATTGGCTTCAGAAGCTGAATTACATTACAGCTCTCAATAAATCACTGCTCTTCAGTTGTATTGTATGTAAACAATGCAAAGAGCACCATGTTTAGCGACTATTTTCACTCTTACCTGAAGAAACCAAATTTCTCACAGAAGTACTGATTATAAAAAGTCTCTTACCATGGATGATTTCATATCAGTATTATCCCATCTTCTGACTCGTACAGTAAACTGCATATTTAGCATTGTCATTATTCCACTGAAAGTGCAGCTTACTTTCGGGGTAAGAATTTCAAAATATTCTCCAAAATTGGGCTTAGCTTGAAGTTCTCGCCTGGTCAAAAGTCTTTTTATCCCATTTCCAATCTGAAGAACTGACATATCCTTGTCGAACATAAAATGAAATGGGAAAGTCTTACAGAACATAGAGGCAGGAATCACAAGTGAAGACTGTGGTTTACATGGAGATAAGGAAGGTTTTGTACTTTTGACTTGTATAGAGTACAGCAAATAAGGCTGATTAGCAAACTCAGTGCAGTCATTATGGAAACAAGGAGGCATGAGCATCACTTCCACCTCAGTTTCATATAAAACATGAGCTGCCGCTTTAATAATACCAGATAGAATAAGGCTTGTGATTTTCTTAGGAAAGAAATAATACACATTTAAAAAGTCCTGATCTTTCTCTAGGCATAATATGGAAGCATCTTCAAGCCTGTCCTTTTTTCCTGCTTCTTGGCTGTGGCCACTCTGCTTCAGCAGAGTGGTGAAACTGTTCAAGAAGTCCTTTAGGGTTCCTCCAATAACACCTAATATGTGTTCATCCTCTTCATAGCATATTTTGAATAGCTCTTCACCAAGAGATTCCCGTAGAGTCTCCACAGGAATACCTGCATGGAATCACATTTTAGTCAGAACTGCACTCATCACACTGAATTGCAGGCTAACCTCCACTAGACCAAATCAAATTAGCAAGATCCTTCCCTGATCCTTCAAGGTCACCTGAGGGCCCATTCATTTAGAAGTTCTGTAACCAAAGACATATTTGTGGTGTCTGGACAACAAGGACACAGTAAGCTGTAGTTTGGAAAGATCCAAGACTCATGTTCTTTGTAGCGATGTAGACAGAATGAATGCAAGTTTTTGGCACAGGATTTAACCCATAGCTCAATATAAAGAAGTAAAATAAGAATTTAAAAGCTTAAAATAAGAACACAAAGGAAGAATAAAATAGGATCCGTGCACCCACACAGATACAAGTACTATGCCTGATCCAATAAATTAAATGACCCTAGGAATACTCCGGGACACTGAGGCCAGTTGGCACAACACAGCTCACATCTTTGCTAAAAAAATTTGTTTTAACAGCACAGCTGCAAGAAGACTGATGGTTGGGAATGTTCCAACTCCCTGACTGTTACTGGGAATCATTTGGAAAAGTGTTATCTGTCACAGGCCAACTGCGTACCAGGACCAGCTTAATAGTTCAAGTGTACAAAAAACTATGTTTCCTTTTCCTGGGAATGTTAATTTACAGATGTAGCCAGAGAGTTCCATATTGCAAATTACAGCAGTTCTCTTTCAACAGACTACAGTCCTTCAGAAGAAAAGGATCAGTGTTAAGAATGTAACTTATTACTGAACATATGTTTCAACTCCCTCTAGATGTTGGATTTTAGGGGTAGATGATTCTATGACATCTCAAACTTGAGAAACTCATCTCTTTAGCTCAAATTTTGACACTCTGAACTGTTAGTTGCAGAGATCACAGTTTAGCATCTATATTGCCAGCATCACTGCAGCCCTTATGAGGAGGAAATTATTTCTTAGTAGCAACTCTAAATTATATATACATGTTATTTTGCATACATTAACAGCTGAAACCAGGACAATGATATATAAATATGCTTTTATATATATTATTGAGCTTATATTACCTGCTGCGTTAGCATGATCACTGATTATTTTTTCAAAATCTTCTCTATCCCCAGTTTTTCTGTAAAGATTGTAAAATATAAATAAAAACTATGAAAAGTCAAGACAAACGTTGTAAAAAATACTAAGTAATGGAAGTTACCTACCCTGTCTTTAATGTGTATCAACTAAGCCTTGCTGATCAAATAGGCAGTTATTCATTAATTCAAAGTAGGGTCTTGTTAGGATCTTAGATTATCCTGTGTATTTGTGATAAGTTAAAGTCTTAGTAGTCTGAGCTCAAATACGGATTGACACCAAATGCTATGGCCCATCGTTGATTAAAAACTCTTAGGTTGCAACAGTCCTGTTTCTTTCATTTGGTTAAGGTTTTTTGCTTGAAGCTGCAACTAAATTTCATAACACATTTTATAATATAATTGGAATTTATATTCAAGCATTTATTTTAATTACACTGCATTCAATTCAAAAGAGATGAGAGGGCATTTTTGTTTTCAGAGGAAATACCAATAATATCTACAAACTTCAAAATTATTTGTTCATTGGTAGTAATTCAGATTCTGTAATATAAAACCACAGCCCTCTGAGGTCAATAAACATCTGTCTGAATACCCAACCCACAATGATGAGAAGAACATGTAGCTTAGATTAACCTCCATATAAACAATAAGCTTTTGGTACATGCTTTCTGGATTTCTTCATTTGAAATATCATTGATGTATTTATGTACAAAAGCAATACAGATATTTAAATCTGTTTTGCATTATTACGTCATTCAAAATAGCACAATACTTGAAGTTTCAAACTAATAAGCCAGGAAGCAACACATAATTAACGATAGGGAAAACATTCAGAACAATATGCCAGTCAGCAATTGCAATGCACATATGACCAGCTATCTTTGGTTCAGTCTATGCATGTAAACTGCTTTGAAAATATCAAGCATAATCTAAAAGATACATTGCAATTATGTATTCTTATCATGGGGAGCAATAGTGTACTTTTCAGCCTCATTTTTTTTCTCCACTTCTTATTTTTTTGCATTCAATAAATTGAATCCTCAGTGTGTAACAAGATGCTAAGAAATTCTCACTCCCTGTGAGGCTCAGATGATTAATACCGGCTTAGTACTAAGGAGTGATGAAAATCAAGCTGAGTTCCTCAGAAACAGAAGCAAGAAGCCAAATGAGCCCAGTGAAAGTATGCATGCCAGTGTGTGTAGCATATCATTGTGCAGAAGCCATTTTTTTTTAACTGTTTGCATTTAAAAATCTTTTTCTAGGATCTTAGAAGCATTGGGATAGATCTATACACAAGCACATCTACCTTTCCATTTATGCCTGAGTAACCTCCGACTTCCTTCAAAACACTTGCTCATTTTTCAGTCGTTGCCTGTCTCCCTGCACAAATAGCTAAATTTGTTCACTAAGTCAACTTTATGAGTAAAATAAATGTTTGTGAATAAAATCATTATTAACTCACACTACATAAAATGTTACACACCAGTAGGACAAGATAACTGAAAACAGATTCCAGAATCCCGATTCCCAATTACCACTCCAGCCCTTATGAACTCTCTGCAAAACAATTTTGCAGTGAAGTGAATTGCAAACCAATTACACATACATACCTGGTTTCTTTTATTTTGTGTTTTGCAAGTGTCCTCTGAAGTGCAAGATTTAGTCTTTCAAACTGAAGAATAAAAAAAGGTATGTTGATTAAATGTAATTGCTGAAAATTTAATCATAACATTTTTATACAGAGAAGAATTACTTCACTGTTCTTGGGACTAATATCCCAAGTTCTTTACTGTGAGGATTGCGAGGCACTGGAATGGGCTGCCCAGCGAATTTGCGAATGCTCTATTCCTGGCAGTGTTCAAGGCCATGTTGGACAGAGTCTTAGGTGTCATGGTTTAGTGTGTGGTGTCCCTGACCATGGCAGGGGGCTGGAACTAGATGACCTTAAGGTCCTTTCCAAACCTAACTATTCTATGATTCTAACAGAAAAGATAGTCATATTCTGCATTATGCGCAGAACAAAACAGTAAAAAGTACCTCTTCTACATAGTAACTTTCCTTGGAATATTAAGAGTTAATTTATTTTTTCAGGACAATTTTCAGAAGTGCAAAGATTGAAATTGCAAAAGGTAACAGTTTTAAACGCAGCTATAAAAGATCAATACAGCATTCTGTGTGTCAGATTGCCTCCTTATTTCAAGATTACAACATTTCAAGACAATGTTAGAATAATTTATTTTATATTTGTACAAAAAGAATAATTTTGTCTATGTATGCTACGAAACTAAATATCCTCCAAATGAAAATCTAGTCACTGTAGATAACCTTTGTAAAAGGATTCCATAATAAAAGACCCTTTAGAGTACCATGAAGATTTATTTATCTTAATTTACCTCAATCTCATGGTTCCATATTCTTCCTGTAGTTCCTAATTGGAAGAGATAGAATTCTTTCCAGACATGCACATTTCAAATTGCTGGGGCCAGTAAAGGTCTCTTATGTGTGTAGTTTCTGATCACTTAAAATTCAAACTTCCCATAAAGACAGGGTCATAGACTAGTGCCATGACACAATTTGGCTGTGAGGCTTGCTGTGGTCTGGTTTTTCTTTGTTTCTCATTCCCTGAAGAAACTAGCATTTTCTATTCCATCCTTTACTTTCTGTATTTTCTAAAGGAAAGTCTGCACACTCAAAGAAAATATCATGTGAAAGAAAGGCATTATATTTGGGAGACTTTTTCCTAGCAAAAATCTAAACTGAGTAACTGTTCTAACATGTATATGAACACAATGTACACTATGTCTGCATATAAACTGGTACAGTAAGAGGAATACCTTCTAATTCACTGCTTACCAATGTCATCTGTATTTGTGTAAACACCCAAAGAAGCAAATCAAACAATAACACATACTACATTATCTCAGATTTAATCAAAAGATATTCTGGATGCGCTATGTCCTGGACTTCCACGCAGAACTCACTTTTTCATGGGAGTTCCTCAATCAACTGGCACCATAATGTGGCCCCCTGTTTTAAAGTTTCCAATTAGAAAGATTATGTTAATTACTGATGGTTAAGTAAGACACTAGAAAGTATCTAAGCAATGAAAAGTATGTTCTGAAACAAGCAAAACCCTTCTACGGAGAACTGGGACTGGCAAAATGATCAGGACTCCAAATCAGCATGAGGACAGATTACTATACTTGGACAAAGTTCCAGTGAATATGACTTGAATAACTGGAAATAGCAGTGACAGTAATCTTGAACTTCAGTAGCTCCTGGGGTAAATGGTCATAACATTCTTGACTTTGCCAAGGTTTTGTCGCAGCTGATGAACTAGCTTATTGGGATTATGTAATAAACAGCTGCATATATCTATACTACTCTTTAAATTAAAAAAACCTCCATGATGATTTCATTAAGAAACCAAACAACAACTATATACTAAAGAAGCAATACAGCAACACTGACACCACAGGAAGGGTTCTTTGCCAGTTCGTTCTTAAGTTAAAAGTCTTTTCCTTTATGTATGGAAAGATCAGTTTAAAGGGATGAATTTTTTCTGTAAATGCAGCAGATTGTGAAAAATCAAAAAATGTATGTAGAGTTTTAGTGAAAGAATAATAGATGAAGAGTTGTGAAAACAGATCTGGAAACAGTTTTAACAAAACTCCAGCACTTGTAGTAAGGAACACTGAACATGCAAATAATAGAATTGTAATTAAATGAGTATACAGACTTGGCCATTTGCCATTTGTAGCCCCAATATATTACAACCAGTTCCTTCACACTTTCAACAGGATTTGAGGCAAGCCCAAGTGTTGAATATTATGAAGCTGCATTTTTCATGTTCTTTTTACAGAGATAAACCATATTTATCACCACTCAAGCAAACCACTGTGCATGCACTGTATCCATTTTCAATTGAGATGAGCAGAGACATAAGAATACCTTTATGGTAAACACAGAGGTTTTTAAAAATAGTATGGCAGGAGGTTAGCATCACACCACATGAAAACAGCTATCTTAATTTTAATGTACTTAGCAGTATGGATTCACTTAGCTGAATTGATGAGGTGACCACATAATTTACATAATTTGGTAACAAGGCAGAGTTTCTCTAATTGCATCTCTAAAGCAAAATAAATTGCTACAGAAATACATGGATTTTAAAGGAACAATTAAAATGATGAATGGAATGATGCCAATTCAAGGCAAAGCTATAGGGAAATACAGTGGAAGGGATGATGTGTACAAAACTGATTCTGGCAAAATTGTATCCAGAAGGAATGGAAGAGGATGAAATGAGGATTTAAACTATACAGAACTATGTAAGAACACAAACTCTGTAGTCAAAAGACTTCCTAAAGACTGGCATAACATGCTTTTTTAGTATTTATAATCGAATGCTATTACAGTATTATTATGCAGTATCTGTTTACCTCAGGAAAGATTAGTTTGCAGATGCTTTCAGTTAATGTGTGCAGGTACACTCTACTTCTGCTTGTTTTCCTTTGTGGAAGGCTTCCATGAGCATCTTTTTCATGGACTTCTTTGCAGATGGGCAAAGCTGCTCTAGAGCTGTTTTCTGCACAATCCTTGTCACACTCCTCAGTAATGTGACTTTGAGTCAGTAAGGAGAAAGGACATTCCCCTGTGATCTTCAAGTCTTTCAGTTTTGTACAGAACATACTGTACAAAGTCTCTCCTTTGAGACCGAGTACTTGGCTTTGTGTTGAATGGTTCTCTTCTGTTACCAACAAAAGCAGAAAATGCCAGAATAGTAGATAAGGCAACCACTGTGGAAGATTATTGGCAGCTATAAATCACCACAGAAACAAATGTATGCCCCTGCAAAACAAGAGGAAAGAAAAATTAAAAACATTTATTTTCTCTTTTAAATTCCCATGATGTGCTAGTTTTATCTCATATGCATTACAACAATGGCTTTTTCTAGGACCCTGCTCAGGAAAGCACTTAAACTCATGTGGCATTTTAAGTATATAACCCCTACTGACTTCAGTGGTTCAGGTAATTAAAGTTGCATGTATGGATAAGTTCTTGGCTGAATTTGGGCTCTAGTGATTAAGGCAGAGAAGTTGTTTTATCTGATGTATCTTTCATCACATTGATGGATGAAGCTTCTGAAACAGTAGAGAAAATTCTAATGAGAAAACCTTTTAAATTTTTCATAAGCAGCTATTAAAAACTACATGATATAGTACAATGAAAATGACTTGGTATGGATATTTAAATTTCAATTTACTTGATGCCCAAGACAGCCATTTTGTATTAGAGAGATGTGTAACTAAAGTTAGCACTTGTACTCCTGGAACAGGAAACCATCCAAGGCCAAAGGTTAGCACACTGGGTAAAAGCCACTGACTGGTGACAACTACCCTAGTGAGAATTTGACCACGTAACTGACATGGCTTGGAAACACCAAGGGTTTTTTTGTGCTTTTGAAGGTAATACCTTTCAAACAACACATAAAAAAAAAAAAAAAAAAAAAAAAAAAAAAAAAGGCAAAAAAATTTTATTTTAATAAATTTAAAAAAAAAT
>NDXB01002853.1:53692-79863 GCA_002631895.1 Agapornis roseicollis
AAAAAAAAAAAAAAAAAAAAAGAAAAAAAAAAAGGGCTGAAATTCTCATTTTAATAATTTTAATAGCAAATGTTTGTTACATGCATTTCAGGCCGAATTTGAAAAATGTTCTTCCATTAAAGGTTTTATTTTCTATTAAGTGTGTTTGATTGAATCAGATCCTCTCATCCTCATATAATACTCGAACAAGGTAATCCTTGAGAGCTTTTAGCTGCTCTGGGAGCAGCTGATTTGTCTCTCTGGAGATATGGTACAATAACTCTTTCTCTCAGAGGCACTATGGCTTTAATCAGCCTGTGAAACACACTGCTTATTTCTGCCCCTGAGACACCCAAAGGGCTTTTAGGGTCACAGAGCAACTGTACCAAGGTTAAAAATAACTAATTCCCTGATACAGGCTATGAGCTGCTTCTTTTGAAACAGCTGGAATGAATGGCACAGCAGAGGAGTGCTGTAGACCCACCACAAGTGGAATGAATACAAGAAGAAACAGGAAGAAGATACTTTGACTGTACCTCATGCTGCAGTAAAATATTTGGCAGAAAAGGCCCTTTTAAAGTATACTGTAATACTGATGGTGTCAGGCCAGCTTCTAGTGGACATCTATCAGAATTATTAAAGTATTATTTTAAGAATCAATAAACACAATGCTAAGAACAAGAGGCTAAAAAATGTTCACATAACATTCTGTATTTCTGATTTCAGTTTTTTCATAGAAACTAATTTGTTTCCACTGCATGGACATTAGTAATACTTTACTTTTATTACTGAATACTGTTGTGCAGCAAATGAGGCAGTGAAAAATTTTCAGCAAGAACCACACTTTCAATACATACATATATGTAATACTTTTTTTTTGATAACATAAGCACATTATATACATGTAAAAGTACTTTTATTCAGGAGCCATTATATAACCTTGTATTACTTTACATTATTTAACCTTCGTATTACTAAACAAGAAAACTATTTCTCTGTTTCTAGAAGACAATAATCTGGAATTATTTGGGGGTTCAATTCCATGATATCATGTTGCATTTTAATTAAATTACATTTGATGTGGCAGGTAGAACCTGAAGGAAGTGATGCCATTATTTTACACCTGGAAAACCTGAAATCTTCACAAGCTGCCGAGATTTTGTGGCAGAACTTATGTTCAGGGGCAAAATGGACACTGATGTCCAGACAAAACTGATGGACATGTACCTACTGCGTCTGCAGTTTCTTTTTGCAGTACAGCCTGCCCCCTTTGCACCACAGAACACTCACATTCGGCCTCTTCCAGCCCTGGGGGGGACTGGAATTTATGCCTTTGCACTGAACATGACCCTGTGCCCCTTCCAATTGCAGTTGACGAGAAAATCATCACTGATGTGCAAGAAAGTGGCAATCCCTCATGTTTCTAGTAATAATAGTGTTGTACAAAACCAGTAGCATTAACGTACAGATCTTTAAATTCCAAATAATGATGACACAGTTCCTGAGGAAAGCTTCCTACAGAACCATTTTTTTAAGTACCCTGATGTTCTTGTTTTCCCAGAAACAAATGGGATGCTCCTTTGTGAACATTTATCCCAGTTCAAAACCAGTATTGACAGTTTTCAAGCAGTGAGCAATTGAAAACTCTTGCTAACCTCTGCAATGGCAAGACCCCCTTAATCACGTCTTTACAGAAACAAACTGGAAAACCTAATTCCATGACCTTCAGAGGATTCAAATACTGAAAGAAAAAAAAAAAAAAATAAACCCAAAGCAAAAAAACCAAAACCATACCAAACCAAACCAAACTCTCCTGCATGTACTAGGTCTTCCTTTATTAAAACATCAAGTTTGCATCTGGTATCCTAAGTGCATCTTGCCCTTAATATAATAACTAAAATTCAGAAAAAAGTCTACTTTGTTATAAGGAAACCTGTTTCAGTCAAACAGTAATTAGGCAGTGTTTACTAAGGTCTGACAGGAGAAAGACAATGAATCACCTGTGTAGAGTCTACAGAAGGAATTCCAACACTATAATGGACCTTAAAAAGACAGAAGAAAGATGGCACACATTACAGGTTAAGTCTGACATTTGCAGCTGTGTTTCAAGAATGAAGAACAGCAGCCCTCCCTTTGTTCACAGTGTTTAAAGACATTTTCTAATCATAACAAAAAAATATTAGGAAACATGGGAAAAGTTTCTGGGTTTAATTCCTCTCCAAATATGCTTTGAGAGAGCTCATCCCAGGGGAGCAGCAGTGTTTCATGTGAATTCTCCATCACTGCCATATTAATTGATCTCATATTTACCTTGGGAAGCAAATTTAAAATTAAAATTAAATAATCTCCTGTGAGATCAAACTACAAGCGACCAATTTATTCAGTGCCTGGCTGAATGCAACATGGCACTGTGCCACTCAGAAAAATGAAGATGACTTTACATAGTATAGTCATAGCAGCAGAATAACTTGAGTGCTCAAAATGCTTTGTGCAAACATTTCATTGTACATTTCAACCTATACTTGTCATAAGGCCAAAATGCCTTCCTGTATGCTTATTTTTACTGGTTGCTTTTGAATATTTATCTCTGCTAGAACATTTCCTTGACAGGGCCTAATATGAATACAGCCATTTATAAGAATCACCACTTGTTAACAGTAGCTAACGATGGTTTATAATCTTAACTTACAGACATGGCACAAAAAATCAGAAGCAGTATTAAATACTTTTTACTTCAGAGTCCCTTGCTTGAGGGAACAGAATATGGTATGACGCTATAATGTCACTTCTTGGCTTTAATCACACGTATCACTTTGGTAGGTGAACTGCTGCATGTTGAGCAAGAATTAAGAAAAAAGAAATAGTCTGCTTTGCAGCAGTCAGAAGATACCACTGACTGGATCTACCTTTTTTCAGCACAAGCGTGACTGCAGTGCTTGCAGGAGCGCAGTGTGGTCTGGGAGCCATTGCCTCAACAGAAGCAGCTGTTAATTTCTAGCTTGTCCTTATAGAAGACAGAGTCTTGCAATTCCCTCTCAGCTCCAATCATTATGGTATGCATAAATCCCTGCCTTTTGCCCCTTGCTAGTCATTAGGACTCTGCAAAGAGCAAGGCAGGAACTTCTACTCACAGGCAGAACACAATCAGCTTCTAGCAAGACAGGTTAGTACCCATCATCTTATCAGTAGCAGCTCATTGTGGATTCAGTTGCTGTGCCTCTCAGTAGACAAATACAGGGAAAATAACTAAATCCTATAATTTGGTCTTATTAATCTAAAGTGCAATATCTACACTTTATTTTTTCTACTTCAAGTGCTGTGTGTAGCAACAGAATCAAAGCCCTTGTGATTTGCCTGTTTCCAAGGATTTTAAGGAGGCTTCTAAATCACTCAGAGACAACTGCTCAAGTCCACATCAGTAAGTTAATATTTTGAAAAACTTTGGCTGGCTGCTTCATTGTTAAATGCATTCAGAGGGCACAAACCTTCAAAGCATTAATTTGTTTGGGTATTGGTCTTTTAGAGAGAACAAGATGTAAGTAACTGGAGCAGATAGGCAAATCTGATTACAAATTTCCTAGTGGGAGCGGGTGATACCTAATAGAAGAGTGCAGTTGTTGACTTAGGTTGAGGACATCTTGGAAAAAATGTAACCTTGTGAAGAGGAGTGAAATGTTTTCCTGCATCTCCCCAGTCAACAACTAACCCATCAACTGAAATGTGAGGATGCCTCATTTACCTCTTTCCAGTAATTTGGTCCTGTCATTAACACAGTAAATACATTTGCTAACCTACCACAGGATAACCGTGTCATTACACAAGAATAATTTAAAAACCGTATCGTGTATAACTTGCATATTAGGGAAAGTGCATAGTAGGGACAGGATTTCTAAATCTGCAGCAGCAACATAAATGTAATTAAAATATTAATCAAACCATATCACATAAAGAACATAAGTGTAGAAAGAAAATGCAAAGCAGAGGAGTTGAGCTCTAGGAGATCCCAAATACAGGTGACCATTTCATCCTAAATCATGACCACCCTTGTGTAGATACTGGCATTACTTATACTACAAAGTAGTACCCTTTTGCCAGCAGGATCTAGCCTCTTTCACAACACAGATTTTTGCTACTTGAGCAAAGGCAATAACTGATGAAAACGCTGTTATCCTCTCCATACATCAGGATGAGACATAATACTGGACAGTGGACTTCACAGTAATTTACTGGTACCCAAGAAATTCAGCAAATTCCACTCTAGCTCTCAAAATATGCTTTATCAGGAATCAACTTTTCTACTTGTTCCCACAAACTTCCACCCTTCTTTCTGACAAGTCATCCCTAGTGCTGACCTGTCAATAGTCTTACCATTTTTTCTCCAAATTCCTAATTGCCACTGTGCTCTGTGCAAGTCCATTTCCAGTGTCCTAACAGCCAGACATAGCTCTGCCTGGGTCTATTTCTAAGATAAGTATACTCAAAAGTTTTCTGTAAATCACAGCATACTTTTGATAGTAAGGAAATACCACAGGACACCACAGCACTTACTGAACTATCTAATGGAATTGCAGTGATAACTAAGCTAAGTACTTATTATTTTAACAGTCCAAACATTTTAGTAAATCCAAACTCATCTCAGTGACTGTCCTACAATGACTGCTTAGGGCAAGCTAAAAATCTAGCCCTTGCTTGAAAGAAAGACTTTCTCCCAACATAATGTGGAATTTCCTCACCTTTCCACCTTTTTTTTCTTTATCAAGTGTTTTAATAAACAGAGAAACACAATCAAGTGTTTCCTCTGTGCTCCAGGTTGAATGGATTGTGACCTGTGTTGCTGCAACATCAGATAGCTACAAAGCCAGGAGATGAAGAAATTACCTTTGTTCTCAGAGAAGAAAGTAAGTTATCTCCTTTTCCATCTTGTCCCTATTGTAATCAGCAAAAAATAAGTTTCAAGGAATACATAAGTGAACTTCAAAACTGCTAATATGTCTCATTTTAAGGTCATTACGAGACGGACATTTCTGCTTCAAGTGACAGGACAAGGAAATGGCCTTAAGTTGTGCCAGGGGAGGGTTAGAGAGGGTATTAGGAAACATTTCTTTAATGAAAGGGTTGTCAAGCACTGGAACAGGCAGTCCTGGGAAGTGGCTGAGAGACTTCCCCTAGAGGTACTTAAAGGATGTGTAGATGTGGCACTTAAAGATGATGGACTTGGCAGTGGTAGCTAATATTTGGACTGGACGTTCTTTAAGGTCTTTTCCAACCTATATGATTCTGTGATACTATAATTCTATGATTTGTGTAATATGATCTGTAATAAGGTACCTTGATATTGAAAACAGTTTTTTTAAAGACAGGGAAAAATCCTGAAGTATCACTGAATTTCTGATACTGATTTTGTGACTGACTCATTTCTCTCTAATGGTCTGAAGCAAATCCCTGGACCCAAATATATCCCTGGGAGAAGCCCAGACTCCAGATGTGAAAGTTATATTGAAGACGCATCTCTGCTTTCAATTAAAAGCACAGGGGGAGTCCTAATTACTTCACCCATGTTTTGGCATGTAGCTAAAGGAAGGACTGATTCCCAAATGTTGTTTATAAAATATATATTTGTCATTTTAAGTATCACATGTACTTTCATAGGGTAAATATTTTTCCTACACCAGGACCAAATAACAGGGAGGCATGCTGAGAAGATAGCGTGGGAAAAATACTCTCTTCCTGTGAGTCAAAACCTATCTGTGAAAACACTTCATAGCAAGCCCAGCAGGCAGCCTCACAGCACCTGATTCTCTGCTTCCCTGCTCACAGGCTCAGGCAGAGACAGCAGCCTTTGGTTGTGGCACATCCTCTGACCCTCACCCCAGTTGGAAGCATGGCTTGTACCACCAGATAAGCAGCTTATGATGGAGATGCTACCCCTGAAAACCCCAGCTTCCTTACAATGTGGGAGCTCTTGAAGGTGATTGATCATGGGCATTTTTCCTGAGGCAGAGTCAAGGATACCTCACAAACACTAAAAATAACCTTCTGTATGTAATCATAACACATTAGTTAGGTTGTTTGG
The DNA here is from genome assembly GCA_002631895.1 of Agapornis roseicollis. Classification (NCBI taxonomy): domain Eukaryota; kingdom Metazoa; phylum Chordata; class Aves; order Psittaciformes; family Psittacidae; genus Agapornis; species Agapornis roseicollis. Next base: position 59,745 of record NDXB01002853.1, read on the forward strand.
GTTTTGTTTTTAATGAGAAATCCTGCTATTGAACTGACATAACTGTTGACACCTCAAGTGACCTGGGTACCCAGATGAAGAAACTATTGAAACAGAGGAGGTGCTGCAGTGAGCACAGGCAAAACCAAAAGCAACCCACAGTGTCTGGAAACTATTCTCACACTTTAAATTGATATATTTTAAATATAGCATTTAATCTACATTTGCAGTCCATGAAAGTACAATACTTTCATAAAAATCATAAGAAGAAAGATAAGAAAAAATATCTTCAGAACTCTTTCATTTCAAGAATTAAAACTAGTCCTGAGGACATGAGGTATTTATGACAGTTATCAGGAGTTAAGTGTAAAGACATAAGTCTTGCCTACAGCAAATGGAATGTAAATTAGAATCCACAAAAGGAGAAGGGCTGCACTTCTACAATATGAAGTAATTATCAACAGTTTTTCTTACTGATTCTTTACAAATACCTACTTACAACTGCATCTCTCAGACTTACTGATGCATAAAACTTTTCTCATATAACTGGACCTCAAACTTCAAATGCCCACAGAATCTGATTTTTATTTAATTCACAGATCAAGTTTTTATCTCACACTACTTTTTTACTGAAATTTTAGCTAGCATTCATGACTTAGCCAGGATTGCTGCATCATGTAGAATAAACTATTTAAAAAATCCAGATTTCCAATGCATTAAGTAAATTCTCATTTGAGAACCATGGTCTAGATTAACTGAAGCATGATGATAAAATAATTATCCTACTTCTTCAAAGACACTTATCTTGCTGGGACTCCTACATGCATGCATTCATCTGATTGAAATTCAATGTGGGTAACTGCTTCCACAACTGACACACAGGTCTGCATAAACACCATTATCGTTGTTATTTTCCCAAAGATACTGAAGCATTGTCAAGTAATACAAAACATTGATTGTAGTGTGGTATGACGGTGCTTATGGTTAAATACTCCCTTTGTGTTCACAACTTGAAATTCTAATGAAGAGCAAGTTTTATAAATAAAGGTCCCTGAACTCTGTATTTCTTAAAGAACTGTTTGAAAACTAGGCCTATAAAAAGCAAAGTGTTTCATTAATAGATTTCAATTGCAGAGTTTTCTGACTGAATATTTGCCACCTGCCACTTCTGTTTACAATCGACACAATCATTTTTGCACTGAAAATCACTGACAACTACCTTTCAGATTTATTTTTTTGTTAACCACTCATGCCAACTACCGCTGAAGTCAATAGCTGGTTTCTTGACACAGCAGAAATAAGATTAACCTAACAGGTCTGTGACATTTATCACAGAAATACTGATTTGCATCTTTCTTAAATAAAGCCCAGGCTTTTTTTCCATTTTCCATTTTCACAGGTTGGTGTGCAGATGTGATGGTAAACACCGAACTGAGGTATTTGAGATTCTGGAGAAGTCAAAAACTATGCATGGAAACCTAACAACAGGAGCTTCCAATTAATGAAAATCATTTACCCACACCAGCAACGTTATGTCCTTGTAATTTTTCTGCTAAAGAAAAAATATATTGATTGAAGAAGAGTATTCAACTGGAATAGATGAGTGAAAGTCTGTTTTCACAGCCATCATGCAGCTACTGATTCTGTTTTAGCTATAGCCCATGGCAAAGAAAGCAGCTCTGAAGAAGAGGAGAAATCAGCTACTGTCCCAGTTGTTCTCTTCCATGGTACTGGCAGGCACCTTGCTTTTTTATTAAATGCTTAGAGAGTTTCTGCTAGAAAACAGGTTTTAAATCATTGAAATTGCTGATTTGGGCATGTGCATTGTAAATGACTACCTTAATTTTTTATTTTCCTGATTGGCCTGTAATTTTTCTCAAAATGTAAAGCCAGCTACAGCTATTCACAGCCCATCCCTTTCAAAATCTGCCAATTATAATAAAGATATGAGCAGTGGATCTCACCTTTGAAAGCCACAGTTGCAAAGCCTATCAGCACATCCTGAGACTGAATGCTCTAGAAATAAATTACAATTCCAATTTCCCTGTTGAGCAGATCACTTAGTTGCTTTCTAATACTCCTCTGGAAAATACAGCAGATATGCATTTAAAGCAGAGAAAGGTAAGTAATTACGGTAAATATATAAATTTATATTATCCTTGAAAACACATGCTTCTTTTTCACTAAAATTATGAAGCAAGGTAAAGATGAGATGTTTTGTGAAATACTGAGCTTGCACATGTGGTATTAAGATAAATTAATGCTGTAAATTAATCACAGTAAATATGCACTCAATGACTAAGGCTAGCCTGACGTTAGTGTATACCAACTCTATAACAAAAGTAAATATTATAGAAATCAAGACGCAGATTTTGGCTTCCTGTAGACTGTTCAATCTCTGATGCTTGTTATTTCCTCCAGTGCAACTGCTGCGAGTTATCAGAGAGTTACTTATCCTTCAAATCCTTCCGTCCAATTTATTCTACTTCTCTTTTAAGCATGTGAAAGAAATCAAATTGCACAGATTTCTCAGATTACTTTTGCACAGGAAACGTCAGCAAATGCAAATGACAGCAGCAGGGAGAATAAGCCATGCAAACATAACTCAGAGATAATGCCATGTTTGCCACATACTCTGTAAGTGGAACTTCCCCTTGGCCTCAGTGGCAGTTTCATGTAGAGACCGAGTTGAAAATATGGCCCTGCAGAAAAGTAAGCTAATATTTTTGGGTCATTCAGCTTCGACACATCTATTTAAAAGAGAAAGGACTGTATGGGACAGACTATAGCAAGAATCTAGGTTATTCAGTTCTAGAAATGTGAGATCCTTTATAAAGGAATTTCTTTTTTAAATAATACTTTCATTGAAAATCAGAGGATTATTGAGGCATTAACACAAAAAAAATACATGACATATATGATAGTTCTCCAAACTTTCAGTGATGCTAAACAATGAAGATCCATCCTTACATCTAAAAAAATACTATCCATTTGAATAACAGAGTAGAAACCTCAATCAGTGCTGCTTCCCCAGTTATAACAGATGCATTTAGAAAGATTTGTCACATCTTAAACCATGCATTATACTGATTCAAGTGCATTAACTGTTGAATTGCAGCTTCTTGTAACAGTTTCAAAGCTGAATATTAAATCCCACAAAAATAAAAATAATGTCATCGTCATCCATCTTTCTGGAAGTTTAGTGTCTGCTTCAGTTCCGGTTATTTCAGTGATGGTGTGCTGGGCACAGTCAGTCACAGAAACATACGCCTGGCTCAAAATACTTGTAAATTCTATTGATATTCACTCATATCTGTGGCAGACGTTTCAGATTAACAGAGATTAAAGAGATTAAGAGATTTGGAGGAATGAAAATACAAGAAATGGTTAACAAAGAACACACTGCAGAATCTCTTATCATATGTACAATCACTGGCCTCTAATTTGAGGTAAAAATCCAGGGTTTAAATATGTAATAAAAGTAAATTAGATGTATTTAAACCATAAGGATTCTCCTGCTACCTTTCCCACAGCCTTTTGTGACTTCTGGGGCAAGACTCTCAAGTCTTTGTCTCACTGGGAAAATGCAGGTAATTTTTCCATAAAAGAAGGGGGATGATTTCACCAAAGGACTTGGATTTTCCAAAAGGCTAGAATCATATGAAAAACTTTTACCAATAAATACGTTTGTCATGCAAACTAATAAGCTTCTGTGATACACAACATGAACTTTGTACACTGTAGGAATAATGGGGTAATTGTCCTGGAGTTATTACAGATACATGGTGGACAATTGTCCATAGTTTTTCGTTTCACAACCTGTATAACTGCATTGACTGTAACAATGTTAACATCACAGATTCTGCTATTTCAGACCAGAGTCTAAATGATCAAAACTTTGCTCCAGTCCCCAGATTGCAGTTTTTTTCATCACAGCATTATTTTGCAATACCTACTGTGTTTCATTATGTCAGAGAGAAAAAGGAGAGAAGGGAGATAAAGATGATTTTCTTTTAAATGGCACTGATTAAAGACCAGATACACATAGCTACTGATTTAAGATTTCATAGGTTTGCATTTTTTTTCTTAAAGATTTTTCACTTCTCTTTTTTCATATGTTTATAAGGAGGCTCTTTTCTTTCTCCATCACGTCTTCTGAAATACCAGTTAAGTGCTGCACAGGCATCTGAGATCCCAGGATGGAAGCACTACTTACCTAGTTTACCTGAAACCCTGACCTGCAGTCCAGTGAGGCAGCACAGAAGAGCACTAATGTCAGCGATCACCAAGAACTGCAAGCTAGGCCCTCCTTGCACTGTGCCACCACAGGAGGTAAGGAACTGTATGGGAACTCGGCTCTCGGTTCAAGGAGTGGGAATTTATGCTTCAGTGCTGGGAGCCTTTTGGGTTTCAGTGCTCAGGAAAAATGAGCACAGAACACAGACCGAGAGACCTGCTCTAGAGGGTAGGGCTCCAAATGTGAGCATCAGCTACAGAGAAGTAGCAGCAGATAGGCTTGTGGAAATAACAGCTGACCAATGGACACTGCCAGTCACCCTTGAAAGTTGAAATCTGAACACTCAAGTGACAGGCAACGACTGTGTAGGATCTTGGCTGCATTTACTTTATTGAGGTAATGGAGCCATCTCAGTTGTACTTCACTGAGGACCAAAATTAATATCAAATGTAATCGATAAACATCTTTATCTCAGCACTTCAGCTTGTGCAATGATAGATAAACTACCCAGATATTGTGAAGCTCAGTTTTAATGTAGGACCTATCCCACACCAAAGGTCCTTCAAGTACTTTTCCCCAACAAAATGTAGAAGAACAACCACTCTGTATGTGCTGTTTTCTAAATCTGTAAAATGGGCACCTACCACTGAATACCTGGGTTTTTCATTATATTAAGAAACCGCATTCATTTCAAAAATGGGGTCAGGTAACAAGATGTCCTCATTGTGCCATTTTGCATACTGGCACTGTGAATAAGAGCTCAAGCTAATACAGAAAACATTTCATGTGTTTCAGAGGTGACAGACAGACTGGATAGTGAACTGTGGGTGAAAAACTAAAAATGAACCAAAATCAAATTCTGGCAAGTCCGTATGTACTCAGAGGAGTACTTCAAATGGGTTCTGAATGGCATTGGAATAGAGTACCCTGAAAACAAATGCTCCTCTGACTGGAAAGTCAAGGTTTTTTGTTTACTGGGTTCTCAATAAAAGAAAGCATTTAACAGGTAACAAGCTTTACCTCTGTATTTGTGTGTGTGCACAGTCAGAGGATGCTACATAGCCAGTTCCCCCTTCTAGAAATACATGAAATTCCACGATGAAAAGGCTGAGGGATCACGTGCATAGTTAAGCAAGTAGGAGGGAATGAGAGGCATGAGTTTCTAGAGGATATAACTAGAAACCTAAGTTTAAGGATAAAAAATGGTAGCATCTCCTTAATGAAGAATTTCTTGCCAAGACGTAGACAGCATCTTTTTTAAGCCTTCTGGAATTCTGGAGCATCTGGAAGCACCATGAATCTCGTGGAGTGTACACTCTCAACAGGTAAAAACAAAACAGGAAAGAAAGTTTGCTGCACTGTGTATAATCTTTCTTTACATGGGGTCAGAAACCTTTGACATTTCCGCTTACAGTTTAGGTGATGTTGAAACTTCAAAACATTGTTTTAAATATTTGTACCTGGCAAGTTTCAATGAGACAAAAGCACTAACGTTACAAGTATCCTGTGACAATGGAGAAATTAAGTTCTCACAGTATCACAAGTATCTCTGCATCATATTCATGTTGCAAACCCTTGTTCTACGTTTTTAACTCTGTTTATAGCAGGCATCTAAATCCCACACTGCCCATACTAAATTGAACTAACAGGATTCCATTCCTGTTAAAAGACAGCACCAAATCTAAGTTTAGCATTAAAGTTCTGAATGCATTTATTAATATTTTGCTAAAGATTATGAGTGTTTTCCATGAGTAACAGTTGGGAAAGAAAACACTGAGGATATGTTATAGAAAATCTTGCATAAACCATCTTATTTTTGTGTATTTATTCCAGCATTAGACAGATCAGCCATTTACAATACATTACAGAAACTGCAATAAATTACAACTATATTTTAAAATACTTCAACCCCATTAGATGCTTTTCTGCCACTGCTACATTTCAGCTTCTTATCTCATTTTTTTCTCATTCCACTTTATTGCTAACAAAAATCTGCCCACAACATGAGCAGGGATGGATGTTATTTTTTAGCTTTTACTACATGTAAATCATAATCCTGTATTCCATCAGTACTCCTTGCTCTTCACCACCTCAAAGCCTATTTGAAAAAATACTTTTAGCTTTTAATTCCCCTCTATCTACAATTTAAACTGAATTTTGCTTAGAACTTAGTATTACTTAGGACTGCAAATTATTTTCAAAGAAAAAATGGAAGGAAGATGTCATGAAACCACATTTCATATATTATATTAATCAATCATTAAAAACATTTATAACGGTATTTGCTAGTGCCAGTCTTTAATCTTCTAAGAGAATAAATAATCTGTGACGATGCCCACCACTATTCACACATGATACAGTTGCGCACTTCAAACTTTAATTAAGCCGTGATGTTATGTTTGGTGTTGTTATGGTCAGTGACTTTTTCCACATATAACTGACTATTACTACATTTTCCACACAGATTTGGAGCATGTAACATGCAGAGTAAGTGCAGAGGTGATTTAATTTATACCGATTTTCAGATCAGCTGTAGACTTAGTGTCCTACTACAAATGTAGTCTCTGCCTCCTTGAGCCTATCAAAATGTTTTGCAAGCCATGCCTAACTTATGACTGGAAGACTGCTCTCTATGCTACTTCATTGCCACCACACTGCCAAATGTTTTTTTTTTCTCTGGGAAGGGAAATATTTCATTACCATTTAGCATTCATGCAGGCTGCCGTTCAGTCAGTGAGATCAATACTTGGTCAGCATGTGAAAATTCTTATGGAGGTTTTGCTTAAACCTAAATAATGGTATTTAACCTTCTGTCTGGTGAGTTCATCCTTGGGCAGGTTGCTCAGCAGACAAATTGTGCCAGTTATTTTGTGTTTTGCTTCTTCTCTATTGCTGTTGCTAGGTGTATTATTTGTTTATTTAACCTCCCAGAAGGTCCAAATTAAGATCAAGAAAATACCCAAATATAGAGTAAAAGATGATGTTTGACCTGAAGGGTTTGCCCTCTGAATAGTTAAGATAGAAAAATGAGATATGAAAAGAAGAGGTCAGATGTCTCTTTTAGAAGTTGGGAAATAAGGCATGGTGACGATCACAAAAGAAAGGCTGCCGCTGAGCTAAGAAGTGAATGTAGACCTCTTGAACTGAGTTGCACAAGGTTTTTGGCCAGGAGTTTAGCAGATCTGAGTGATTTACAAAAATCAGGTCAAAGCTGCTAAAAACTTTAAGTCAGATTTTAAAAATAAATATGAGAATAGTGCAAATTTCTACAAGTGAAATCCTAACACATTTTGCAGGTAGGATTTGTAAAAGGGTGTAGGTGCTATATATAAAAGCAGAACAAGAAAGCTGTCCTCACCCTATAGGGTCATGGCTAACACACACTTGGTTTAACTTCACTTTCTCATTCCTGAAGCTCTGTAATTACTTATAGGAAAGGCATTTCCTCTTGGCTGGTTTTATTAGTACTATGCAACCTATTTGAGAACCTTTAACTGCAATGAAATAAGGAATAGCTTTAAACTGAAAAAGGGGAGACGTAGATTAGACATTAGGAAATAATTCCTGACTATGAGGCTGGCACAGGTTGCCCAGAGAAGTCGTGGATGCCCGATCTCTGGCAGCCCTCAAGGCCAGGTTGGAAGGGGATTTGAGAAGGTGTTCCTGCCCATGGCAAAGGGGTTGGAACTGGATGATCTTTAAGGTTCTTTCCAACCTCAACCATTCTATGATTCTACGATAAAATTAATTGTAATTATATCCATCATGATTTCCTCAAGATTTTGAGGGGAAAAAAAGAAAAAAATCAGTTTCACATTGACCAAAAGCCCTGAGAAGCTTCACAAGACAATCCTTCCCTTCATACCATTCTTCCCATGCGGAAAGTCAAAAACCCTACCTCTAAATATGCTTTATGAGTTCTACAGCCTAACAGCTATATTTTCACCAAAATTTGAACAGTTTATCAATGGACCAAATATTTTTTCTCAGCATGAGGCAAGTGGTTTTGCACTCTCAGCTTGCGACTGCAAATCGACAACTACAAAAACTATTTTGGCAGAAGAAAAAAATAAGGTAAAGTTAGATTGATGCATGCTTTCTCTAAAGACAGGGAAATTTTAGCAGTGCTATTTAAAACAGGATCTGCAATGAGTATTTTAGGCTCCAGGGTGCCTGCAGTCAGGACTAGGGAGCCACACAGCTATTAATATAAGCAGACACCCCTTCCTGTTAACCAGAAAACAGCAACTGTCTTGTGTTTTCAAATCACAGAAATAATTATGAGCAACTGCAAAATCACAGTCTTTCCAAGCACCAAACTGGAACTTTTTCAGAGGTATTCCTCCATTGTAGTCAGGCCTTTACTGACACTTTTTCATGTGTCAAAAGAGTTTCTGTATTTGCCAAGGAAAGAAATCAGCTTTCCCTTAAGAACTTTGTCAGTCTCCATCTGTATCAAGTGCCAAGTGAAAGGCAACATTAAAATTAAATTAGAGACATCTTTACCTTGGTCAGCATTAGGAAGGCAGTCATCACTACATAACACACTACTATCTAATATACCATAGAGAAACCTGCTATTCATTACAAACAGGGAATTTAGCAGCAACTACTGTATGTGGCATCACAGAAAGCGTAAGTTTTACTGCACTCTCTGGAATCAATGACATTCTAGAATGAAACCAGAAAGATTCCCACAAAATATATTTTCTCCACAAGAGTAGGGAAATATGTTTTTGTTCTGAATACCTTAGAATGGAGCTGTGGAAGAGATTCACTTCATAAATGTATGCTTCTTTCAATTTCCTTTTGTGAAAGAGAAAATAATCAAAGGATTTTAGCACACTGCTTTCTAGTAAGGAACTTTTACTCACTGAAACAATTGGATGACTTGCATGGGATATTCCCTGAAGCTCTCTAATACAAATAACTGTCAAGGGCTCGATTTCACAACATCTTTGATAACATCTTTGGAACTGGTTCCAGCCTCCTCCATGATGATGCACACACCCTGCTTTCTCGATTACAAGCCACATAATTAAAGCTCTCTTCCTGAGCCACTGCATAGCTGACCTATTTTCTATATGGACTTGTCCAAAACAATCAATGGGCACAGTCATGCATAAAGTGCAAGACATAGCTGAACAGTAGCTAGAGAGGGTTTAGGACAGCTCTCTGCCCCATAGTCCCATGCTGGGATGCAAGTCTTCAGGCATTTTTCCCCTTGCCCTAGGGGAGAGAAAAAATGGTCCTGGCACTGAAGCAGGGACAGCATAGCATTCTGTTCACATTCAGGTAGATATATATGAATACAGACAGCGGGTCTCATGAAAAAATGTACCCTCTCAGAAATTATACATAGGGTCACAACTTGGTTATCATCTAGGCTTAGTGTGCTGCCTCTAAGAAATTAACCTAATGGTGCAGACTTGCATGAGAAGGTGGCTACCTCTAATAGCAGGGCATCATTCTCTTGGAACAGCTACTTCTAGTATGAATATGCAATAAAAAATATCAATTCACAATGCCAGAGCATTCAATGCACTTTAAAAAACTATCATATAATAGGAAATATGAATGAAAAATAAGTGGAAGTGAGTATCACAAAAGACTATGCTCTTATAGGGCGAGGTTGTCCCAAAGGTTGAAGGCCTATGGAAGCCCTAAAGCTCAAATTTACCTAGCGTCTGAAGCAATAAACAGGACATGGTGAGTTATCTCTATAGTGAAGTAAAATTAATCCCTAAAGAACGTATTTGTTCTGACTTAGACCATGAAGCAGCAGAGCAACTGACAGCACTGAAACCTGCATTCATACAAAAAGGGAGTAGGTGTCAGCTTGCTCTTGACTCTGCATCTACAGAAGTGAGCATTCTGTGTGAGCTCTTATAAGTGAGGAGCCAAAATGACACGGAAGCACTAACACTGAGCTAAGAGTGGCACCACCTGAGCAGGACAACAAAACAATGGGAAGAACGGCACATTACCAAATGAGTAGCAATCAAGATCTGTGTTACAATTAAAATACTTCATTAGAGATATTAACATGGTCTATTCAATTGTTTCATAGCAGGTGGATATATAAGCAAAAAACTTATTAAAAAAATCCCTTCTCTAGCAAATTTTGCTGCCTTTATTCAAAAATAAATAAAATTTTTTGTTTATGCCCTAGCTAGAAGCTCTGGTCAGAAGCCCAAGTCCACTTATTCACATGATCAAATTCTACAGGAATTTTAAAATTAAGTGGATACTAATATTCTGTCCAAAACAGTGATGCTTTCTTGATCAAAGACTTATGCCCTGAACACTGACTGAAAAATACTCTTGAATCTTTGTTCTACTCCTGGTATAACCCGTCACACAAGACTTCCTGAATAAATCTCATATGCATTACAGCCATATCTCAGATGCTCAAAACATGCTGAATAGAGTATTTAACGTGATGTAAATGTGAGATTTGGCTTAATTTAAATTTCAAGAGCTAAAAATCTTAATTGCAACATTAAGCATCTAAATAAATGCAGTGAATTTTAATAAACATATAGACAATAAAGGTCTTTAAAAAGGAAACAGTACAAAATGTGCAAGGAATTCCAGCAAAGGAACTATAATGGCAGCTCTCCACCGCTCAATTTTCATTTGCTAATAAAATGTGCAAGCTGAAACGCAGTGATTTCTAAATATCATTACAGCAAAATTTCTTAGAACATGTCCTGTAGTTTCAGATTAACTGTTTTAAACACTTATTTTTACCTCTGTTGAACTCTTCTTAAATGAGTAAGTTTGTATAAAAAAAAGGAAACTGGCTGTTTGTCTACAGAGTAGATGCAGAATGCATCCAGTATCTTCCAATACATATTTCCTTGTTGATAATTTAGAATATTTTGTCAGTTTCCTTAGATTACTGAGGTGCTTTTTTTTTTTTAACGAAGTTATAATTTATAACATCTCTTGGTTAACAACTCATTTCAATTAGAAGGAAAATGGCTGCATTTGCTACAAACTCGACTTTGACTTCCTGGATTGCTTGTTTTGAGTCTCAGTATTTTTTTTAGACTTACAAACATATGGCATTTGTCTTCATAAAGGCTGTGGTATTTTATGTTCTATTATGTGACATAACTGTTTTTTGACTGCTACTGCTGTTTTGAGTGTTGTATTTTATTACAAACCCTTACTTATGTTTTGATTTCACTATGGGATCTGTTTTGCAACAGCCTGTCATAGAAAGGTTAAAGACAGGTTTCTTAAAGAAAGCTTTAATCAGAATAAGACGCACACACAAGACTTCAGTACTTATTTTTAGGGACACAACACTAAAGACCAACCTTGACTTCTCATTTTTAACAGTTCATCAAAAAAATAATTGAATCATACAAGTGAATACTCAGCAAGTGAACCAGTGAGAGAGGGGATGGTGAACCATTTTATTGATAATGTCAAAAAAGGCTAAAAAACCCATTGTAGAAATGAATTCCTTGCTTTCTCCTCCAGCATTTGCCTCATGATCTTGCACTGTCATGACTAGCAATAGCTGCAAGCTACAGAATTCCACCAGAAAAAATACAACCATGAGATCTCAAGATGTGATTTTCTTCTTTCTTCTTCCTTACATTTCCTGCCTGCTTTAAATCAGCATGATTTCAGCAATTGCTTTTCTCTTCTGAGAATTTGGAGTGTAGTCTTTGTACCACCATTACGGTATTCCTCATGCTTTCTTACAATCATCTAGTTCATTTAAGGTTCTTGCTATTGGCAAAGCAAAGAGAACAGTCATCAGCACTGCAGAATGTATTGCCATATGTAGCATCCCAGAGCAACACGATCCAAGCAAGACTCTTCACTACTATAAGGAGAAATTCCCATGCTTGCATTTGTAACACATCAGCACACATTCTCTGGTTGCTTAAATGGCTTAACTTCTCTGATTGATTAATTATGTAAATGGTCTGTTACTGGAATCTCTTTCCAGCATGGGCTGGTACCACCTTTTGTTCCTAACCCTGAAAAAGCAGCAGACCCATTTATGTGATTGAAAGTGTATACTGCCTTGTGCCCTTCTGTAGTATGGAAACAAATCCTCTTAATCATAACTACAAGAAAAGGGAGTGGCTCCATTGGGAGTCTAAGGAAAAACTGTAGGATTAGACCATTTCCAAATAAGTAAAACACTTTGTTCTATTCATAGAAAGATAATTAAACTCTACACTTGTTATGAAAACGTGTGCTGTTACATTTTTTTGTAACTCTGTATTCTGACTTCACGATGGAAAATCTGACAGAATAAAAATGTGTTTTTCCTACTAGTATTTCAACTACCAAAACTCTTACCAGCTCTCTTTAGATATGCAGGCCACTGTAACCTGTAGTCCAGTGAAAGTGCAGAACCCAAATCAAGCATTGCAAACGGTTAATTTCAGCGTAGTACTCATTGTTAGCAGTACTGAATCCTTGCTTAGGAATTTTTTCCAGTTAATTCATCCTTCCAACTTAGAAAGCCATCTCCCTATATACACAAAGTGACCAGCTCGAAAAACAGAGCCATTTTAGGAGCAGCACTAGATCAAGCTTGAGAGCGTACATACAATGTATAAAAGTACTTCTTTACAGAGGAAAGAAAACTTTTCAAGTGTCTCATGTTTATACATAGAGCTGATTTTATACAAGGACTACTAGGCCTAGGCTAGTAATGGCCACTGAACTTTAGCCACAGAAACAACTCTTATCTGCTCAGAAAAGGAATGAGAAGTGTAGTCTTGACAAAAACAGAAGGAATGGTGGAGCAAAGAAAATCGACTGAAAACATAAACTGCCAATCATAATGAATACAACACAGTCTGGGGTTTCATTTTTTCTTCCTGGAATAAACAGAATTGAAATAACAAATGCAAAAATGCAGTTATTGTTAAAACATCGAGTATGTGATTAAATACCAGGTTTGTGTCTAATTCATGAAATGTAATGAAATGAATTACATGAACTAGTCTGAAACCTTACCTAAGTACAATGCAGTAACACTAGCTTGAATAGGTTTGAGTCGCTTGACGGGCAGCGGCAGTTAGCAAATTCTTAGAGAGCTTCACAATGCACAAAGGCAGCCAAGCACCCCTCCTGGCTGGAGACCTCTGCGAGCTCCCAGATGGCTTCCAGCCCCAAATCGCTACATTACGCCGCTCAGGACCACATCTGGCTCAAGGCAAGGTGCACAGGGGGCTCGAGGAGCTGAGAGGAACGGGCTTCCGCGCCCCACTCCCAATCACGGGGCTCAGCCCCACACCGTGAGCGGGCAGAGAAAACCGGCCCCGGCCCTGCGCCGAGCTCCCCTCTCCCCACGGGCACGGCCCGCTGTCCCGTCCCAGCGCTGTCCAGGGTCCCCGCCGCGCCTCCGGGCTCCGCGCCCCGTCCGCGCCGCTCACTCACCATGCCGCGGGGGCTATCCGCGGACGCGCAGCCCGGCGGAAGGGCTGTGTGAAGGGCACCGCTGCCGCTCCCTGCCACCGCAAAGGTGTATTTGGGGAGCGGGCGCGGCGCGGCGGCGGGGCCGCCCCGGCGGCCGGGCGGGGGCCCGGCGGGAGGGGCCTTCCTGACGGCCCAATCAGGGCCGGGGCGGGCGGCCCCGGGCCGCGGCGGGGGTGGTGGCGGCCCGGGGAGGGTTTGTAGCTGCCCCCGGGCGCCCCCGCCAGCGCAGCCCGGCCCCCGAGAGCCGCGCCCGCGGAGCGCCGGCAGCACGGCACGGCAAGGGGCTGGCGCAGCGGCCGGTGTGCGCGGGGCTGCAGCGGGGCTTCGGAGGGCGCGTATGAACCCGGCTTCGTGCAGCGCCGCACGGAGCTGGGTGTCGAGAAATGTCACTTGCGCAGTCAGGGGGTTCTGCCTGCGGCAGGGGTGGCAGGGCGTGGTGGTGGATGCTGTGTTTTGCACACAAGCATCCTTCCAGACGCTCTTTGGTTTGAAAATCGTGTGTTAGCATACTCGTTTCATTTGCACCACGGCTTCGATGTACTCGTTGCTGGTGATGACACTCGGCAATCCATAATATATACGTTTTCATTCTAGCTTTGAATTGTGACTATTGAAACAGCCAAGTGATGACAGAAAAGAAACAATATCGGCCCAAATAAGCACAGAAAACAAGACTCATTCAAAATACCGGATAGCCAGGTTCAATTTAGAATACAGATTCATGAGACACTTTTTATAGAGTTTCCTAGGTCTGAAATGATACTCTTAATTCTTGCATGTCACCACTGAAATAGAGCTCCACACTTCTTAAATCTTCACAAATGCCATAGTGCATTTATAGCATTTTCATTGAGAAAATATCAAACAGGTTTTGGAAGCCCAAGGTCAAAAACAGTTATTTCGTTGGAGCTGGAAAACCAGCACTGACTGACCTCATAGTAGTGTTAGTTGCCTTAACAAATCTCATGGAAACAAACAAGGTTTCACCAAGAAAAAAGGCTGCTGTAAACTGAAGGCTAAATTTGGAGGAGCAACATACCTACACGGCAAGAGAAGAAGGGGTGTCATTTCTAGCAGCTCACTGCTGTACCTTAGCAAGCTAGTATGAAAGAAAGAGGGTCGAAATCAACCAAACCGAAAGCAGCACATCTCCAAGTGGTTTTGAACAGACCGGTTTTACACAGAGAGTATCAAACCTCAAGGTGTGACTGTTTTGTTGCTTCTTTGACTGTCAGAAGTGAAAAACGGTTTAACAAACGTGTCTGCTGTGCACCATGCTTCTATTACTGCAGTGTAAAAAGGAGAGAAACCTGTCAGCTGGAGTACAGAACTGATGAATTCCTTCAATCACCGGTTAGTCAGCTGAAAATAATCTGCCAAAGCCCATTTTATTGCCATTTCTGAAGTTATTGACAAGCCATTTGAAACTTCATTGAGTGCTAAATGGTCTAGGACATTGTGTACCTTATAAAATTACTCTATTAATGGATAATGTATTGATGCAGTCTGTTGCTTTCAGAAGCAAAAGATTAGTCCCAAGGCAAGGTTTGGTCTTGGTAATGTTTGTCTTTACCTGCAAACCATCCTAATTCTTGCTGTTCCTTCTCCCTTTTCTTGCCTCAGGGAACCATCTTTTTCTGTAAAAAATAAAGCGGGACCAGCTTCTGAGCAATTGATATAAATAAATTCCATTACCAAGTTTCTGTTCCAAAAAGGAGTAAGAGCTCCTGTTCCAGGGTGTACTGTGCAAATTTACATCTGCTGAACACTTCAGTGTAAATCTGCTGTGCCCAGTGTGGCAAATTGATGTTAAGCAAGAAAGGTGAGTTTGGGCATTTGGTAGGTAACTGAATCATCAGCACCCAGAGGTCTCTCACAGTTCTTGAAAAGCCATCACTCAATTGCTGTGCACACTTGTAATGGCTTGCAAACTGGCACCAAATAAAAACCAAAGAAAATGCTTATAAGTAAGTATTTTGGAAGAAGAAAGTATTATTTCAACTTATATTAATTGAAACATTTATGTAAAGCAGTATTCATTTTACTTTAGCGATTGAAAATTTAGTTCTTGAAACAAAAATAGCTAAATTTCTTCCATAAAATCCTACAAATACCAAAAAGACCATGTTTCTATCAAGAAATGCTTATGTCACGCTTAAAAATGGATACATTTTCTTTAGCTTCTTTAAATTAAAGGTCTCTTTTTGACAGATAAAATAGTAAGATTATATTATATGTAACGCTCTGAGATATATGTATAATCAAATATAAGGGCATCATGTTTCAGAGTATAATTAGCACTCCTAAACTGTCATTTACTGGCATCTGCTGTATTTAAAATCAGGTTCTCAAAATCAGATGTCTTCAAAGAAGCACCTCTCAAATTTATCATCTCCCCCATGGCAACTGAAATTTCTGAGAATACAGAAAGCTGCAGCCCAAAGCTGTGGTGCTGAGCAGCTGATGGCTCAGCTTTGATGGCTTCAGGCACCAGCAGCACTATGGGACTGGAGATGCTGGCAGATCACAGAACTGCAGAAAGACTGAGGTTGGAAGACACCTCTGGACATCAGCTAGTCCAATCCTGCTGCTCAAAGCAGGGGCAACCACAGCACGTTGTTCAGGGCAGTGGCTGGTCAGGTTTTTAGTAGATAACCTCTGTAGGCAATATGTTGAGTGTTTGACAACCCTCACAGCAAAAATGTTTTTTCTTCTCTTTAAATGGAATTTCCTGGTTTTGCCCACAGCCTTCGGTCTTTCCACAGGATGCCACTGAGAACAGTCCAGCTCTGTATTCTTTTCTCTCCCATCAAATATTTATGCAAGTGGATAAGTCACCCGGAGCCTCTCTTTCTCGAGGCTGAACAGTCATAGCTCTCTGCACCTCTCCTCATATGTCAGGTGCTGCTGTCCCTTAATCATCTTAGCAGCCCTTTGCTGGACTTGCTGAAGTGAATCCATGTCTCTCTTGTACTGGGGAACCCAGACATAGACCTAGCACTCCAAATGTGTTTCACCAGAGCTGAGTAGAAGGGAAGCATTATCCCCGTCCACCTGCTGACTGCTCATCCTAAAGCAGGCCATATGCTGCTTATTGCAGCCCAATTGATATTATTGCATTTATCACCAACACTACACATAGCATTGTTGCAACTTTACAGTGCCCCACTGCAGTTAGTAGTCCATTTGGATGTAGTATTATACTTATTTAGATTTTCAGCTCTTGAATTTTGTTCGCACAATCAGAGTCATTCCCATTGTCTCCCTCGCTCAGTTCACCTCTAGCAGGGAAACCCAGGAGTGATGTGGCTATTCTTTTTTCAAGGCTTGGGCAAACATAATTCTTGCCTTAACTGTAATGCTTGACTTTGTAGCTTTGACCCATTTTTATATTTTTTTGGATCATGTTTCTGGTTTGTAATTGTGATTTCTACTCCATTCTATAATGATATATTTTCAGTATTGTCATTCAATGACATTTATTGGAGACTTACATGAAGAGCATATTAGCTTTGCATTCCAGTGCAGAGGCGGTGCACATGACACAGAAAGGTGACAGTCACCTGATCCATGGCACTAGTAATCAAATTAGGTTTTACAGAACAAAGAAAGACAATTTTTCCTGAAGGCGAAGGAGAATTTGAAAACCTAAAAAAAAATCCAAAACTATATCATGTATCTTTTCAAGAACCTTCTAAGATCAATCCAAGTGCCAAGGGTGTGCTGCCAACCGAGGAGTTAATTTAATTTTGCAGTATCTAAAATACAACTGTACTGAGGTTACATGTGGGTTTTGGATACCTCTGCCACCTGTTTAGTATTCTTTTATTGCTTCACTTGCTCTTGATATAGTGAGTTGAAAACAGTGGAAAACATACTACCACTGATGTGCCTGAAGGTATCTACTGGACTTCTTATTAAAATTAGATCAAATTCAGAGGAGGCTTCAGTGACTTATCCACATCTAACTTTATTTGTCCTTTTCTGGACAATGTAAAACCATCTCAGTTAGAAGTTACTTGTCGTTAAGGCTCATAAATATCCTCTCCTCAATATTAAAATGCTTTCCCTTCATCTTTTTCCACAGAAGGACTCCTTTTCAAATAGTACGGCATATGCTTTGGTCAGTCAAACCTAAGTATTTTTCTACCTTTTCACCAAGGAAAGTTTTATGCAGAGTTTCAAGTCTGCCTTGAAGAAGGGGTTTGTTTTGATGAATGAATAAAAGCACAGGTTCCCCATTCTTTCACAGACTTCATGCACATGCAAGCAAGCTGTCCTGCAACACGAGCTTTATGAGGCTTGAAAGCGTTTTTGTGGCTGTTGCAAGTTTTCTTGTTGAATTGCTGCTTCCTGAAGGGCAGGCTGGATTTGTTTTGTGTCCTCTGACAATATGTCTGTGTCTTGTATAGACAAACAATTTTGTGAAGTTTTTCTGGCAATTACCATGGGAAGTCACAGAAATATTACAAAGGATCTAACAGCAGCATCAGATAAATAGGATTCTGAGCCTTCATCTTCACTGGAAGTTACAGGTAGTCAGACTTCCTGTGAAAATGTCTTTCTGCCAGTTGGATTTGCTTTCTTGACCAATAGTCTTTTTTCCAGTTGGAAGATGGATATAATTCTTGTTTGTACTGAATGAATATTAATACCTCCTTTTAGACAAGGAAGTAGCGTTACTTGGCCAGAAGATAAATTTATTTCATTTCTTAAGTCATATTTAGGAAACTCTCAACTTTAAGTTCCAGCTTGAGTAATTGAAAACTCTTTGCATCCTCCTCTAGTTGTTACAGCATCCTTCCTGTTGCAAGTGGATTGTTATGAAATCTTTGTCATGTGTTCTACTAAACATCACCTATGCCTATGTGGTGTGATCCTGAATAATATTTTAGCTGCCTGGTCCAGGTACATGCCCAGTCAACAACCTGACTTTGTCTTAGATGAGTTCTGCGAATGCATTTGTTTCCATTGTGCATTCATTTCCACTCAAAGGAAGACCAGGCAGGCAGGAATGCAGCTGCAGAGTGCTCCCAAAGACAACACAGAGCATAGGGAATTAAGAGTGCAGGGAGTAAACACCATAAAGTGGCTTTAAGCTCCAACAAGTTTTAGCTTTTTTCACATTTTATCTTTGGATTGGTGAATTGATTGCTCAAGGCACAGGAATTCAAGTTTAGCAAAACTTTTGGTTATTTCCTCATATGCAAGAAACTTGATATAGTGTTTATATAGATTAGATTATTCATCTGTTCAATGCATTTGTTACAGTTAGGAAAGACAGTGGTGGAAAACTTGCCCTGAGACAATTTCAAACTGGTTTCCCTTCTATTTAACAGCCTTTTACTGATGCTGTATGCCAGTTGTTATATAGAAAAAAAATGGAATTCTAAGCTACTCACTTTTGGGAAATGTTTATGTACTGTAGCCCACTGCTGTAATGCCACCCTTTTTCCGCAGTCTCCGAGTATCAGCTTAATTCAACTATTAAAATTATGTGAGAAATAAAAAACCTGTGCACAAGTTGGCAATCACATCTGAGGTATTCTCCTCTTATCTGCTGTCTTAGTATTATTGAAAATAGGATCAAGTATTATTCTTGAGCATAACAGTAGTTCCCATTCAATATTTCAGTCTTTCATATTCTAAATTAGATGAAGTTGCATAACTACATCATTATAAAGATTACTCATTTGCTTTTTGTTAAGGAGATTCTGTTTGCATTGTGTCAAGTACAATGGGTTCCAGTAATTTTTTTACATGTTTGGATGCTGTGAGAGCACAGTCTTATGCTAAGATCCAACTTCCTGTACACATAATCTCTCAATTTTCTATAGATATAATTGCCTATGAAAACATTCTTGAGAGAATTCATGAAGCTTCTCTTTTGCAGACTGTTTTGCAAACATCTGGATCCGTTACTGATTTTGTGGGAAACTGTCATGAGCATTTAAAGAGACTTTATTCCAGAAATCCTTTCTTGTCAAAAGAAAATGGAACACAGTACTGAATCATCACCACTGAGAATGCAGAGCGTTATTTGCAAATTAAATTAGGTTGACTTCAGTTTTGCAAATGCTGGTTAGTATAAGGGTGTCTGTTTTATTCTAATTAACTACCATGGCAAATGCCTACTGATCACACTGTAAGAAGGTAGGGTTTCCTGTTTTCAGTGTTTGTTCCTGAATCATTTTAGTTTGAAACCTCTTAGCTTGGTTTATGAGGAGTTAAAATGAATGGCAAAGGTATTATCATCAACAAAATCTAGCTCTCAGCAATTGCTACTGAAATCTGGAAATTTGGAATAGGCTCATCATACTACTGATTGGAGTAGGCTTTCTAACTCATCATAAAAAGCCTACAAACACTCTCCCCCCATCTCCCCTGCCCAGCCCCCCCCCCCCCCCCACACTTTTTTTTTTTTTTTTTTTTTAATCAAAAAAA